>JAJJWW010014642.1:600000-1077546 GCA_023531295.1 Papaver armeniacum | reverse complement strand
AGTTTTAGACTCTACAGATATAGTATATGAGTAGAAATTCTAATGAACATGTCATAAGTACAGTGTATGAGTCTCTCTTGTGTACGACTCTATGAAGCACGGACACCTCAAAACCGGTGACGTATACGTGTCGGACGCCGTATCAGTGTTGGACATTTCGGGATACGTATCAGACACCCCATTTAAAGCGTCCTTTTTTATCAATTATGAAAAGGGTACGTGATACTTCTCGGATACTCTAGAGGGGACACTTCTTATAGTATAAGATATATATATATATATATATATATATATATATATTGCCAAATATTTATATACAAAATATGTTAAATATTTTTAAATATGTAATATATTCGTATTTATCAAAAATTATTCTATAACAGCGGTATATAAATGTCCCTAACATTCTTATTCAATATTGATGAGTGATGGGTTATCTTTTTCTTTTATCTATTTTTTTTTATATTCCAGATAGTATTTTATAATTTTCTTACTTTATGCGATTCTTTTCACTATTAATAAATTAAATATTTTTTAATTAATACACGTATCCCATCGTATCTCGTATCCTCATTTCTTGAAAATTGATGAATTCCCGTATCAGTATCCTCGTATTTGTATCCCCGTATCAGTATCCATGCTTCATAGGTACGACTCACTCTCTTTTTTATTATAACCTCTGATGACTAAAAAGTAATCGGTATTCGTTGTCTTTTCCTCTCAACGGCTAGTTCCTGCCGGATTATTCCTCTCCCTCGCCGGTTGTTTCACCGTTTTTTATGAAGAACATCATCTAGTTCTCTCTTTTCTTCATCCTTATTCCCTTCCATGATTATCAATTTTTCTTCTGAAGATGTCATCCCACCATCACAATAAATCCAGGAGTCACAAAAATCATAAAAACACTATGGATAATTGGGCCGACCGACCGAGCAAAGCGAGGGAGGGAAAACCTTCAGTATGGTCATTCTTTTGTAAAATGTAAGTCATCTTATTTTCTTAGAACCATTTTTTGGGGACCAGACTTTTTTTTGGGGGACCATGGTTTTTATTTTGGGTAAGACATTAGAAGTAAATCTAGGTCACCCCTTATCTAGATATTTATGATAATACCTAAATTACCCTCTGATTATTTTTGGTTAGTGATTAGTTAGTGTTAGTATTAGTTAGTGTGATTAGTGAAATGATTTTGAATAAAGATTTGAGATTAAAAAATCTGATTTTTTAAAAAAGAAGTAGAATTATTGAGAGAGAAAAGTTAGAGAAGATGAAGAACACAAACATGGAAAATAAAATTTTTTTTTGAGTTCACTAATCTAGACTATTCAAGTGATGATTCAATTGATGATAGCTCATCTGAATCTTCATCTCCTTCCTCTCCTCGGAGTATATGTCAATCTTCACAATGATCCTGGATATGGATTATTTCTTAGATGGTGAATGTATTCTTCCCAAAGCCAATATCAAGATGAAAACGATGGATTTTACCAACCACAACCGGAGGAAGACTATTTGGGTACCCATGTATGCTCTAAACTTAGATAATGTTGGTTGATTTGGTCCAAATATTCAAAAAAAAAGGTGAATTTTCAGAGTAGATTAGGGCTTGTTCGGTTACCTTGTGTGAAGAACATGTAACCGAACTCTTCTGAAAGTGTAGTTCGGTTACATTTTCTAAACACGCAGGTTACCGAACTCTCCATTAATGGAGGTTTTTTGAAGTTCGGTTAACCGAGTAGTAACCGAACTCTGTAAATAAGATTACAGTGTTATGTTCGGTTTGGCCGAAATGTAACCGAACTTTAGGGTCTATAAGTTCGGTTAGTTCGCAACCAATAGCTAACCAAACTTACGTAAAATAATATTTCACATTAGTGTATAAAGTTCGGTTTATTCGCAAACTTCGTACCAACCAACTATCTAACCGAACTTACGTACAATAAAATTTTGATTTAGTGTACGTAAAGTTCGGTTAGTTGTCAACTTGCTTGACAAACCGAACTCTGAGTTCGGTTATCCCGATAAAATTATCATGTAACCGTACTTTGGGGTCCATAAGTTCGGTTGGTTCGCAAACTTCATACCAACCCACTATCTAACCGAACGTACGTACAATAAAATTTTGATTTAGTGTACGTAAAGTTCGGTTTTCCCAATAAAATTATCATGTAACCGAACTTATTTCTGATTGCAATTGATGTTGTTGCATTTCTTGTAGATTGAATGTCAACCTATACCAATGGATAATCAACCTTCTCTGGTTGGTGTGCTGTTTGAAGATACATCTAATCACTATGTCAATGATTTGGTTTTTGATGAAACTATTGATGCGAAGAATTGGGCTAGAGACCATGCCAAGAAAGCCATGTGCGTATTAGTTTTGAATGGAAAAGAAAGCCAAACTCGTTTTGAAATGGTTTGTGAGAGAAGTGGAGATCCCAATGTTAGTCACAAGAAGAAGGGTTATGTGTATAAAGGAAAGACGACGAGGAAGAACACAGCGTGCTCAAAGAAAATTAAATGTCCGTTCAAGTTAGTATTTAGTAAGTGCAAAAAAAAAAATGGATGGGTTCTATCTATGGATAAGGTGGTAGGTCATCATAACCACCCTCGTCCGGATGATCTTCAAGGACATGCAATGGCCGCAAGGCTCACTCCTCTTGAAATGGAGAAAATAGCTAAATTTAGGAGAATGGGAATTTCACCACTTAAAATGCTTCGCTTACTAAAGGATGATAACAAGGATAATGTATCATCTTTGACGACCATTTACAATGCAATTGATACAATTAAAAGGAATGAATGGAAGGATAGAAAAGTGATGCAACAATTGTTTTTTTGCGCTAAAGAGAAAGGCTACGCGGTTCAAAAGAAGGTAGGTGCGGAAGATGAAATAACGCATCTCTTCATTGCGCATCCGAAGAGTGTTCCATTGGCTCAATCCTTCCATCAAGTTCTTATAATGGATTGCACTTACAAGACTAACAAATACGAGATGCCATTGTTGAACATTGTTGGTCGTACCTCGACGAAGTCACCGTTTACCGTTGCTTTTTGTTTTCTAGAAGATGAGCAAGAACCAAGTTACACTTGGGCGCTACAACAAGTGAAGGCGATATACCGAGATGATGATATCCCCGCGGTTATAGTGACGGACAACGATGTAGCATTAATGAACGCAATAGAGAGAGTCTTCCCATTAGCACATAATATGCTTTGTACGTTCCATATATGGTGTAATCGTAACTGATAACGATGCCGCATTAATGAGAGCAATATCCGACGTCTTCCCGACGCACAAAATTTCCTATGTACATATCATATACGTAATAATGTGATAAAAACTTGCCATGCCTTGTTTGAACCCGCAAAGGCGGATATTAAGAAGAGAATGATGGTACAACTAGAGGAAGATGTTCGAAAGAACAAACTATCCCAAGAAGAAGAAGATGAGAGAGGCAAGATAAAGGAGCGAGTGGACAAAGAACATGCGGAAAATCATAAAAAGTGGTTGGAATTTCTAAGAGATTGGGAGAAAGTTTATTGGTCTCTTACCAGGTTATGTACGAAAAGAGATTGGAGAAGTTTATTGCCGATTGGAACGAAGTTTATCCGACCGCCGTGCTGGTATTGTCGGACTCAATGGTTGGATAAGTTTAAGGAAAAATTTGTACGTGCATGGACAAACCGGTATAGACACTTCAAGACTAAGCAACTAGTGCAGCTGAGGCCGCTCATGGGAGATTTAAAGATCTCATCCGGTCCCGAGGTCAAGGCAATGTGGTTACGGTCACCGAGGCAATGGAGCAATACTTTAAGCAAGATATCAATAGGATCAAGGAGGCTTTTGAGAAAAGCTCAATGGAAAGGTTGACTCCATTTCTTCGTTATGGTAACTTTCTCCAAGGAATAGAATTCAACGTCTCTCATTGGGCAATAAAATATATGATGAGACAAATGTAATATGAGAAAAATTACGAAAACCTGGTGATGTGTGTATTTGTCCCGACATGTCTTCATTGGGGATTCCATGTCGTCATATGCTTGTGAAGTATGAAGAACTGATACCTTTGGAGGTTATTGATCCGTTTTGGAAGCAACTATCTTTCGACCCTCCCCCTTCGGGAGATCCCGGGCAATCTCCATGGGATACGAACGAAGCAAAGGAATTCTTCGAAGCTTACTCTCGTGGCACCTCGGTAAGCCGACAAGTCCTTGTATCCAAATTGTATTTTCGGTTCCGGAGCTTCGCCCCAAATTCTACCACGATCAAGGTCAGGAATCATGTCATCAATGTGAGGAAGGTTAGAACCCTTAACTTTCACTTTGACGTTGCCCTTCCCCTTCTTGCCATTGTCTTGTGTTGGTTGTTGACTTGGGCCACCAACTTCGCTTTGGCTTGCTAATTGACTTTCCTCTTCATCTTGCTCATCTTGATCATCGTGCTCACGGTTTGCAAGTCGACTACGGTCACCACCACTCTCCCAAATTATCCGTCTTGTACCAGCCCCCAAACGTATCTTACGACCTTCATCTTTCCCTCGAGGAGGCAGAGACGAGGAGTATCAAGACCATCCTTCCTTCTTCTCTTAGTGACGGCATCTTTATTTTTTTTTTGTGGGCTTCCTTGCTTTTGACCTATATCGTAAGCACACGGAAAGCAATGAATATAAGACAACTCACCTTGATTTAGTACCATTGAATACCTTAAACTAAACCACGCCGGTACAATGTTCCAGCAGTACACATTGACTAACGACAGTGCCGGTACCGTTTACCGGCATACAAATGCAACCTAAAATCTATGCCGGTATTGTTGACAATGTTCCTGTATGTTTTAAGTCCACTACCGGCATTCTCGAATTATTAGAAAACAATGCCGGTACCCATAACCGGCATGTAATGAAACTAAAAATCTATGCCGGTACTGGTGACAAATTCATAAACTCTCCTGTATGTTTTAAGAGTACTACCGGCATGCTCGAAATATTAGAAACGAATGCCGGTACTCAACACCGGCATGGAATGAATCCAAAAAACAATGCCGGTACTGGTGGCAAATTCATAAACTCTCCTGTATGTTTTTAGTCCACTACCGGCACACACGAATTATTATCAAACTCTGCCGGTACTACAAAACCGGCACTGTATTCATCCTAGATTGAATGCCGGTAGTGAAAATTCAGTCTCTGGTTATTCTGGGGTTGTAAACCGGCACTGTATTCATCATAGATTGAATGCCGGAACTCAAAACCGGCACTGTATTCATACGAATTTCAATGTTGGTACTCTCTCAAACTCAACTGTTTGAGTTAGGTTTCGCGATTCTAACCTGAACCCATTGCCATAGATCGATTTAAACACCTACAAAGTAGTTTTAAATGACTTACCTTCTCACAGAAGCCATATATTTGTGTAGTTGATCGTCAGATAACGTTGCTTCTTCGTGTTCTTGTTCTTGAGCAATCTTAGCAAGTCTTTCCGCCTTTTTTTGTTGAGCAATCGTTGATGTTGAGTTCGATTGGGCATTTGGTTTCTTTCGTGGAGGCATTGTTTATGATTCGGGTTGGTTAATCGACGAAGAAATTTTTGAATCGACGAAGAACGATGAAGAACGATGGAAATTTTTTTTTCTTAAACCTAACCATATTACGGTCTTGAGTCTTGAATTGAGAATGGGGGATATATGTTTTGGTTTTTTGATTTTAATGTTTTAGTAGAAAGGGTAATCTGGTCTTTTCATAATGTTTTTTAATTAACCAAAGGGTATTTTAGTATTTTCATACCCAAAAATCACCCCTTAACACACACCATGGGTTGGGAGAAATAATCAATATCCCCCAATTAGTTTTTTTATCCCCAATTGCGCGTTCAAAAATACCCTCTAAATCAATTTTTTTTCTTTTTCTATTTTAAATATTTTTGTAAATAAATCATAGAGGAAGGGCAAATAGGTATTAGACATTTTCGTTAATAAACCCAAGAGGAATGGCAAAAAGATATTAAACATTGTCGTTAATAAACCTAAGAGGAAGGTTAAATAGGTATAAGAGTCAAACTGTATTATAATTCTATATGTATCGCCACTTTGAATTTGCAGTGTCGTAAACCACCGAAACTGAGCTTGGCGTGACCGTGAAAAGCCATGGAAGTCGTTGAACGGCAAACTGATTTACAGTGAATGCAAACGTCAAAAAAAAACAAAAGGTGGAAGTCGTGAAAAGCGTAATTCAAAAGATGGTCACGTTGAATTTCTGAAAATTTGCAACCCCTTGACGGGAGAGTATGTTTCACTTCCAAACTTTAGTTCCCCTAAATTTTCTCGCAATATAGGTAGTGTTGGATTTGGTTAGTCACTCAACTAAAGAATACAAGGTCGTTAGAATATGTAAGCAGGGACGTGATAATGGACATGTCCAAGTATATACTGTTGGAGGAAAGTACTGGAGATCCGTAAAACCTATTCACTACTGCGAATTCACATGTTCATCAGGTACCTATGCTAATGGAGCTCTTCACTGGCTGCACATCAATAGAACTACAAATTATTCTGAGATTGTGGCCTTCGATTTGGAACTGGAGAAGTGTTGTTCCATCTCGTTGCCAGAATATGTTAGCGGTTGTAGTTTCAAATTGCTTGGACACGGGAATAATTTTTATTTTGCTTACTTTAGAACTCGTTGCATTGATATATGGGCATTGAAGAGAAATAATGTTGGATATTTTCAACAAACCCTTGAATTGAAGGCATTACCCCTGTGTCGGGGATCGACCTGAACAGTTAGAAAACCGCTAAAAAAATGTTGGATTTTTTGTTCTAACGTTTCTATTATCAGTTAGAAAACCTGAACAGAAAACTCGTTTCACCAATGGACGCATTGAAGGAAGAGACGCGCCTGTTCACTCTGAAAAGATGTCTGTAGTGATGAAGAGTCATCTCCAAAGGGTATGATTTCCTCTTTAAATATGAGACTTGTTTTTCATTCAAAACACATCTCTCAACTCTCTCTGTTTTCTTTCTTATAAGCATCATCAGAAACAAAACCAGTGTGTTCTTGGTTGGATCAAGGTCGTACAAGCTTTGAATCCAACAACCGTTGTGGGGCTTCAAGTATCCTGACGGCAATATTCAATTGACTTTGTTTGTACTCGCCAATTCAATTGGGAAAGGGTCGAATAATTGTCGAAAAGAATCTTTCATAAGAGCCTTGAACCTAATACAACATTCTTTTCTTCACCTGTTTTTCTTGCCAATTTTCCAACACAGTTTTCGAAAATTAGTCTCGACATGGAGGGTGAATCTTCAATGGGTGCTGCGCAATCACTGCAAGTCATGAATCAGCCTTTTACTAGGTTAGAACGATTTGAAGGAGAGGGTTTTACTCGCTGGCAGGAGACTCTCAAATTCAATCTTATGTTTCTGAAACTTTGGTACATTCTGGAAGATGGGTTAGAGGCCATTCCTGCTGCTACTGACAAGGACGATGAGGAATTGAAGAGAAGGCGAAAGAAGCGTGAAGAAGATGATTTCATGTGCCATGGTTTAATTCATGAATTTACTGCACCATATACACCTCAACAAAATGGTATTGCTGAAAGAAAGAATAGGACTTTGATTGACATGGTTAATGCTATGCTTATTAGTTCTGGTTTGCCTAATTCTTTGTGGGGTGAAGCCATGTTGTATGCATGCTATATTTTGAATAGAGTACCTTTGAAAAGGAAAGATGTTTCCCCTTATGAATTATGGTTTAAGAGAAAACCCAATTTGAAAAGACTAAAAGCATGGGGTTGTCTAGCATATGTTAGAAAACCTGAACCTAAAAGACCAAAGTTAGGAAATAGAGCTTATAAATGTGCTTTCGTAGGATACTCGCTTAATAGTATCACTTACAGATGTTTAATCCTTGACACTTTTGAGATTATAGAATCTGTAGATGTAGAATTTTTTGAAAGCATGACAAGGACAAGTTCTCAGACACTACCCACTGAAAACCCATTGTTACCAAGTCTAGAACCAATGGAGACTGATAACAATGATGAACCTTCCTCTTCTACACAAAACAATGATATCTCACTTTCTAATGAAGATATTGAACCTAGAAGAAGTAAGAGAGGAAGAATAGAGAAAAGGCCTGACTCAGACTTTAAATATTACCTTGTAGAGGGTGATAAGAATGAAATTCTTAGCACTACCGTGTATAATATGCATGATGAAGGTGATCCTAAAACCTATCTTTGAGGCAATACGCTCCGAGAGATGCTTATTTCTGGAAAGAAGCTATCAATGATGAAAAGCATTCCCATGTGACAAATGGAACTTGGATATCTTTGTGATTTACTTCACGGTGCTAAGGCAATAGGATGTAAATGGATATTCAAGAGAAAGTTGAATGCTTTGATGGTACCATTGATAAATTTAAGGCCAGATTAGTTGCTAAGGGTTACAAACAACAACATGGTATTGATTACTTTGATACATATGCACTGTTGCACGAATCACATCTATTCGTTTCTTGATTGCACTAGCTTCTATTCATAAGCTAGTTGTACATCAAATGGATGTCAAAACTGCCTTTCTAAATGGTGATTTAGAAGAAGAGATATATATGGAACAACCTGAAGGTTTCATATTTCCGAGGCCAAGAGAAGAAAGTGTGTAAACTAGTGAAATCTCTTTATGGCTTGAAGCAAGCTCCCATGCAATGGCATGAGAAGTTCGACAAAGTTGCTTTGTCATATGGTTTTGTTGTGAATGATGCTGATAAATGTATCTATAGTAAACAAGATAAATCTGAGTGCGTGATTCTATGTTTGTATGTAGATGACATGCTTATTTTTGGGTCTGACTTGTCTATTGTGGAACAAACTAAGAAATTCCTTAGTTCAAACTTTGACATGAAAGATCTAGGGGAAGCTGATGTAATATTAGGAATTAAAATCCTAAGAAAGGGAGATGAATTGGTCTTAACCCAATCTCATTACATTGAGAAATTTCTCAAGAAATATGGTCATTTTGATGACAAACCAGCACCTAGCCCTCTAGATCCTAGTGTGAAGTTAATGAAGAACACTGAGAGAGCTCATAAACAACTTGAGTATTCCAGTGTTCTTGGCAGTCTTATGTATGCTATGCATTGCACAAGACCGGACATAGCCCAAGCAGTGGGAGTGCTATGTCGTTTCTCAAGTAACCCTGGAATTGAACATTGGAAAGCAATTTCAAGAGTGTTGGCTTACTTGAAGGGAACCATAAATTATGGTTTACACTTCCAGAGATATCCCATTTGTATTAGAAGGATACGGTGATGCGAACTGAACAATGTAGAATCCAAATCCAAATCTACCGGTGGATGGATATTTACATTGGGAGGTGTTTGCTTTGTGTCTTGGAGTTCCAAGAAGCGGGACCTGCATTTACGATTCAACAATGTTGTCGAATTGATTGCACTTACAGATGCATGTAAGGAGCGAGAATGGCTTAGAAATTTACTAGTAGAAATCCCATTATGGATGAAGCCAACTCCTTCGTTATGATTAACTGTGACAATCGAGACTACGATCTATAAGGTCCTAAACAAGACTTATAATGGAAAGTCAAGACATGCTAGTCTTAGACATCAGATTGTCGACAATTACTCAAAAGGGGAGTAGTTGCGATTACCTATATTGAATCGGAAAAGAACTTGCAGACCCTTTCACAAAGTGTCTACCAAAGAATGTGCATTCAATAAAGTGTAAGGAGATGGGACTCAGTCTGTGAAAGAAGTTTGACCGCCAATAACGGAAACCCAACTTATGTTATATTTTGAAAAGATAAACTTAAGTTCAATGTGGTACTAACAAGTTATTGCGGTGGTTATGGTACACTAAACTAAAATTTCCCATTGTCCTTCTAGTGTAGTGATTCTGCATGATCTTAGGGATGGATGAAAATCCTTAATAAGTCTAACTATTATCACAAGGTGTCTCGCGAAACACCTTCGAGACTTACCTATATGAGTATTTGGAAATCAAAATGTTTCTATGAGAAGAAGACCGTTCTCGAAAAAGGACTCATGAATCCGGGAGAAAGCACGGGGCCATTAATGTGCGAGCTATGGAACACACTACTTCTGAGAAATCAATATGTGTGGAGGTTAGGCTTTATCACAAGGGGTACTTGGTTCAAGATATAATTCACCATAGGACCTCGATGAAGCTTTGAATATCTTACACTAAGTGGAGGTTCAAACCCAAAAGGTACCTATCATTTATGTATTGGTTTCCACGATGATGCTTTGTCTCAACTTAGCTTGAACTACGTTGGCTTGATCCCACTCGGGTACGTAGGCAGTCACTTAGGTGATGCAGTCACTCCAATTTTAAAACCTTCTTATATTCTTTATTTTGGTTTTTTTGAAAATAAGGGGAGAACGTTTCTATTATCAGTTAGAAAACCTGAACAGAAAACTCGTTTCACCAATAGACGCATTGAAGGAAGAGACGCGCCTGTTCACTCTGAAAAGATGTCTGTAGAGATGAAGAGTCATCTCCAAAGGGTATGATTTCCTCTTTAAATAGGAGACTTGTTTTTCATTCAAAACACATCTCTCAACTCTCTCTGTTTTCTTTCTTATAAGCATCATCAGAAACAAAACCAGTGTGTTCTTGGTTGGATCAAGGTCGTACAAGCTTTGAATCCAACAACCGTTGTGGGGCTTCAAGTATCCTGACGGCAATATTCAATTGACCTGTTTGTACTCGCCAATTCAATTGGGAAAGGGTCGAATAATTGTCGAAAAGAATCTTTCATAAGAGCCTTGAATCCTAATACAACATTCTTTTCTTCACCCTGTTTTACTGGTAATTTTTTCCAACAAATAATACTAGTTCAGATTTGGAAGAGAGCAATCAGAAGCAAAACTATGAAGACATAAGGTCTTGGATTAAGGAGTTTAAAAACTATGAAGACATAAGAGAGTTTAGTATAGAGTCACATGCACAGTATCGCATCTTTGAAAGATTTGGGAGAAACTCACGTTTGGAGTAACAACACTACAACAAATAGGGAAGTTACAGCGCTGCAACAAAAGGTCCAAAAGTTGTTGATTTAATGCAGGTAAGACGGATTAGTTTTTTTTTTTTTTTTATCGCCTGTCCTTGACAATCGAAATTCTTATTATCCGCAATGCAATTTGATTATGTTATTCCTTTCCTTATTTTTTTTGTTACTTGTTATTGGTGCTCCTAGACCTTGTGAAGTTGATGCGTTACCGCATTTCGTTTTTGAGAAATTTATACACAAAATTGGTTAAAAAGACCAAAATCAATAATTCCTAGGTGAAAAAGACATTTAGATTTTGATCTTTTGTTTAAATGGACAAAAATATAAAAATAGCTAGGATGTAACCAGTTTCATCCTACCTATTTTCAAATTCTTTTCTTATTTTTAATTTACATCAGGATGCATCCAGTTTCATCCTTGCTATTTTTTTTAGTATAAGTCAGGATGAATCCAGTTTCATCCTTGCTATTTTTTTAAGTTTAAGCCAGGATGAATCCAGTTTCATCCTTGCTATTTTTTTATGTGTCCATTTCACCCATAATAATTTTTACTCGTCCATTTGAACCATGTTTTAAAATTTTTTGGACAAATGACCTATTTTCCGAAATTTATAATCTGCAATGCAAAGTTGATGTGTTACCCCGCAAATTCTGCAGAAATTGGAGAATCTATGCCAATGGATGGAGCCAAATTATTCAATTCAGCCCATTCCCACTGCTGATTACAACTCCACAGCCATCAGCATTCAATTCAAACCATCGTAGGAGGGGAGCAATTTACCTTGATAATCGTAGGAGCTTGGACCATTTGACACTCAACCTATGTTGTGTGAGGCGTGAAGCGAGGTGAAATACAAATCCTTTCGCCTCATGCCTTTTGCGCCTAGGCGCGCCTAAGGCGCCCAGGGGAAAAAAAGGAAAAAAAGCTAATGGCTCATGCTTTTTACCCCTAGACGCCTCATGCTCCTTGGCACCTTCGCGAGCGCCTTGCGCGCCTTTCACAACATAGCACTCAACACTGATAAAGTTCAGTATCCCACTCTCTAGCGATCATTACAAATATCCCCTTCGCTGTGTTTACCATTATTTTAGCTTACCCCCAGCTTGTTGAAGGGAGCTTAGCGAACTTGCCTCACCCACTATACTAATAATAAACAGCTGATGACAAGTTGCAAACAGACAGTAGTAGATTTGTTGTAATTAGTGGAAAAAACCCCTAAATGGTTCACAAAATTGGTCAAAAAGACCAAAATCAACAATTTCTGGGTGAAAAAGACACTTAGGTTTTGATCTTTGTTTAAAAGATCTTTGTTTAAGTAACAGGTTTCATCTGTCCATTTTCAAATATTTTTTCTTATTTTTATTTTACAGGATGCATCCAGTTTCATCGTTGCTATTTTTTTAAGTATAAGCCATGATGAATCCAGTTTCATCCTTGCTATTTTTTTTGGCTATTTCACCCGTATTTTTTTTTACTCGTCCATTTGAACCGTGTTTTAAATTTTTTTGGACAAATGACCCATTTTCTCTAAATGGTTTCGCGTAAAAGTGAAATTCTTTTGTCCAACATTTTGGGTTTCTTTTTTTTTCTCAAGCGAGATTTTCCTAGAACTACAACTTGAATCAAGGGAATAACTCGTGATTTTTGACGTTGAAAGTTAAAATTGAATTGCGGCAATTGCCACTGGGCTCCAAATTGCTTAATATTTGCAGGTCAAGCAGGCACCTAGAAGTGTAAAGTGTAAATTTTTAGGACAGTTTGTATTTTTCCGTGATACCGGTTCCCTTGGGTTTCAGTCATATTCTCTTGTTTTTGGTACACTTTGGGCCAGATAGAAGTGGCCGATCCTCTGCCGATCTAAAACGAGACGCTAAATATATTAAAGCTTTTATTCCCAAAACTTGCCGTTTATGGTTGCTTAATGCTTATGCAATCTTTTTTAGGGTTTTTCATCTTTTATATTCAATAATCTTTTTCGAGAAAAGAGAAAATGGCAAAACAGTTTACAGCTTCAATTTGTTAATCAGCTAACATGGAGAATCTTCCCAGTGACATCTTAGAAAACATACTTTACCGGTTACCTGGTGAGGTAGCGTTACAGGCCAGACGTGTGTGCACAACTTGGGAAATCCTCTTCCGTAGATACAAATCTGATAGACGGGGTTATCTTTTTTCTCTTAGAAATTTTAGACGGGAAGCCCAACTTTTTTATGGAGATGAATATGAACATTATGATCATACCAAGATGAATTACTACCACAGTAGAAACACGCTTGCTAGGGTGGAACCTCATAGAGATACAACAGATGTCATGGTTGGGTCTTGCAATGGTTTGGTTTGTTTCCTACGAAATAAGAATGATGGTGTCCTCGATTCGTTGCAACTTTGCAACCCCTTGACGGGAGAATATGTTTTACTTCCAAAATTATTTAGTTACGCTGAATTCTTTGGTCGAAAAACAAGTGACGATAGTTATGGATTTGGTTATTGTCATTCAACTAACAAATACAAGGTTGTTAGAATATATAAACAGCATAAGCTGCAGGAATATGATAATTGGCATGTTCACGTATATACTGTTGGAGGAAGGTGGAGATACATAGAAGTAGGATCTATCAGTTGCTGCGGATTCAAATATTCATCAGGCGTCTATGCCAACGGAGCTCTTCACTGGTTTCAGTTTTATGGAACTGGAGATTATGTTTCACATTGTATGATTTTGGCCTTGGATTTGGAACATGAGAAGTTTGATTCCATCCCATTGCCAAAGGCTGATTACTCTTTTACTTTTAAAAGATTCAAGTTGATTGGAGACGGGAATAATATTTATGTGGTTTGTTTTGGAACCCATTGCATGGATATATGGGCATATAAGAGAAATAATGCTAGTTCACACTCGAAAGAGAGTGATCGGAACAAAAACTATGGCCACATAAAATCGTGGTCATGGATTAAGGAGTTTAATATAGAGTGCCTTCGGCCAGACAAATTTATGCCATTTACGATTACAAGGAACAATGAAGTTCTGTTGTGGTACCAAAACAAGATTCTCTACTATTATGACCCTCAAACTTCAACTCTTAACAAACTCTGGGAAAAAAACATATTATGTAGCTCGCACGTTGAGGCAATTCCTCACATTCCAAGATTTTTTAGTTTGAAAGATTTGGGAGAAACTGGTGTTAGGAGTTACAGTACTGCAGCAAAAAAAAAAAGGAAGGTTAATAATGATGGAGGAGAAATAATATCTCTTGAAAAATCGGGAAGATCAAGAGTGCTAAAAGGTCGAAGAATACAGGTAAGAGACTGGTTAATTATCTTTTATGTTTTGTTTCATTCATTGACAATCAAAATTCTTATAATCTGCCATGCAAATTCGATTATGTTAGTTTATTGTGGCATTCCAAGTCTAGGAGTCCCCCCAACTTTGTCTAAGAATATACATCATGCACAATCGAGACAACAAGTTGATTTTATTTATGCTCTGCCTATGCCAGAGGAATCCTGCAAGACATTAAGATTCGTGTACCCGAAATGATTATATACATGAACAAACAAAATAAAATCAGCTGCTGAATTCGTCTCGCACAGACAGATGTATACTACATCATAAAAAGGCAATTTCGACTAATAGAAAGCGAGGATTCCATTACTGTTCAATATATGAGCTTTATTTGTCTAGGCCTTTTAAGTGTTGAGATTAATAAAGATGATGATGTTGATATCTAGTTATACCGTACGTATTAGTAACTAACTTATTGGCAGCTAAGGGAAAGGAGGAAACCAAATTTAAAGTTTACCATTAATATTTGGAACCTAACATAAGTTTTTGATGTTCTATATGAGATAAAAATCTCCCTCAATTATTTGTTTTGTTTTGCGCACATTATGTTTTTATTTTTTTCACCTCTATTCTCTACTGCTTAGTTCATCTCTATTATGCAATTCGACAGTTCTGTCCCGGGCACAAGCGGCACTACTCGGGTACTAGCATGACTCTTTCAAAGTGTACATGCATGTGCATTAGCCAGTCTAAGTGATGGAACAAAGCAGCGGTAGATTCCAAACTATTTAGTATTTGCAACAAACATTGCATTCCACTTGTTTGAGACATTTTAGAAAGAAGGAAAGGGAAACTCAAAATACCTATAGCATGTAGTAATCAAACACTGGCCAAATTTAGGAAAATTAGGAGCATTAATATTTGTAGAACAAACTAATCACATTTTTACAGATAAATAAACAAAAAGTTAATTACAGGAAACACCTTCGATCTTGATCATATCTTGCATGTAAGTTGTAACTACTCTACAGGACTTCATCATATGTTCCCCGCGGTTGTTGAAACACTTGAGAATAATAGTTCATTATCATGGTTTCGTGAAATTATCTGGCGACTGGCATGAACGAGCAAGCTCTTCCAAACTTCATAGGAATCCCGTATTGACGCACATGGGAAGAATACTCCATTCATCCTCTTTGAGATTGTACATCACGACACGGATGTTATCACTGATTATACCGCTTACCACACATATTACTACATAATCTCCATGGCCAGTGCATATAATACTCTCTCTTATCCTATACTCTTTCATGGCGATCTAACACCTGCAACTGGAATACTTCAGTTGCCGCAACTTTGAATTTTCAGTGTCATAAAGCACTGAAGTTGAGTGTGCCGTGACCATGAAAAACCTGGGAAGTCGTCAAACAAGAAACTGATTTACAGTGAATGCAAATGTCGAAGAATAAAAGATATCAAATTCCATCTTTTACTCACCGATGCACACCTGACTGTTTCTGCCAAACTTGAAAGTCTTGCCAGCACCGTCTTCTACAACTTGTTAAGAAAGAATTATTGGAATAAAACAAGAGATTGGTTTCCTTATTTCACTGAAATTATGCTGTTATATTCCCGTAGTATATTTTAGTATATTTTTATTTTTACTATTTTTTAGTGCAGTTTGATTCGCAGACCGATTAAAAAAATACCAGCCGAAGTCGAAAGTGAGTAGTCGATCCGATCAACCGTGACTCGCTGTACCTATTTTCCTGAAAAACTCGGGGGTACAAAATAAAACTAGATTTGCTAAACATATCTAAATTTTTATTCCGGGAAGTTATCGGAATCCCACCGTCCTGCTTATGCAATATTTAGGATTCTTGACTGTTTTTTCAATTGGTCTCTTCTATATAAGAGGAAGCTAAGAGGAAGCAATATTTAGGTTTCTTGAGTTTTTTCAATAGGTCTCTTCTATACATGCGGAAGCAAAAGAGTTTACAGCTTCCACAGCAACAGCAACATGGAGAATCTTCCATGTGAAATCTTAGAAAACATACTTTTTCAATTACCTGCTGAGGTAGCTTTACAGGCCAAACGTGTATGCACAACTTGGGAATCCGTCCTCCGTAATTATAAACCTGAAAAGCTGGGTTTTCTCTTTGCTCTTAGAAATCCAACTGGATGCATTCAAGATGAATGGCAATTCTTCTATGGAGATGGATATGAACATCATGATCATGCGAATATGAATTACTACCACTACAGAGACACGCTTACAAGGGTGGAACCTCCCAGATTAACGAAGAAAGATGTCATGGTTGGGTCTTGCAATGGTTTGGTTTGTTTTCGCCGTAATAAAGAAGATGGTGGTCTCGATTCTTTGCAAATTTGCAACCCCTTGACGGGAGAATATGTTTTACTTCAAAATCTCATTAGCTACGCTGAATCGCTTCGGAATATGGGTCGAAGTAACAGTATTGGATTTGGTTATTGTCTTTCAACTAAAGAATACAAGGTCGTTAGAATATACAAGCGGCAGGGAGATGATGGTTATGGGCATATCCAAGTATATACTGTTGGAGGAAGGTGGAGATACCTTGGACTTTGTCCTTGCGATTTGGCATGTTCATCAGGTATATATGCAAATGGAGCTCTTCACTGGTTCCACTTGGATAGAAATTCAAATTATTCCGGTGAGATTTTGGTTTTCGAGTTGGAACGTGAGACGTTTCATTCCATCCCATTTCCAGAAGATGTAAAAGATTGCAGTTTCAAGTTGCTTGAAGACGGGAATTCCACACCATTGTCAGAAGATTTGAACGACTGTCGCTTCAAGTTGCTTGGAGACGGGAATAATCTTTATCTGGTTTGTTTAAGAGCTCGGTTCATGGATATCTTCGCATTTAAAAGAACTAATACTAGTTCTCCCATGAAAAAGAGTTATGAGAAACAAAACTACAATAACAGCAAATCATGGTCTTTGTTTAAGGAGTTCAGTATAGAGTACCGCTCGCAATGGCAATACGCAATTGTGCCATTCGCGATTACAAGGAACAACCAATTATTGTTGCACCAACACCAGATTTTCTACTGTTTTGACCCTAAAACTTCAACCCTGAACAAACTTTGGGATAGCAACATGATGCGTTGCCGGCGTGTTGAGGCGCCAATTCCTCACGTGCACAGCATTGTTTCATTGAAAGATTTAGGAGAAACTGATGTTAGGAGTTACAAAACTAAAACAAATAGAGAAGTTACAACACTAAGACAAAAGGTCGAAGAGTTGTTTATTTAATACAATGGTTAGACGGATGGGTTATTTTTCTTTCATGTTTATTTAAAGATCAACGATTTTTTTGTTGTGGTACCAACACCAGATTATCTACTGGAAAAACAACATGATGTGTTGCTGGAATGTTGAGGCAATACCTTACAGGCACAGCATTTGAAAGATTTGGTGGTAGGAGTTACAACAGTAGAATAAAAAAAGGAAGGTATGGAGGAGGACAAAATATCCCTAAAACAATCTGTTAAATCAAGAGGATTGTTAATTCAATATGGGTAGGCAGATTTGTTAATTTTCTTTTTACGTTTGCATTACGTGTCCTTGACAATCCAAATTATTGTGTGCTATGAAAATTAGATTGTGTTAATTTCTTGTCCTTCATTTTTGTTGTTACTTATTGCCTCATAGAAGTCCCATTTGTTCCTGGTGAAGTTTCGTATACCCGCTCAGTGTCTGCATACACATTCATTCGCATCAATTCTCATGCCTGAATTCACAACAATTGCATCTTTACGAGTTTCATTTGTTTCTTAGAAACTGGTTCACTGGGTCCACTCCACACTGTTTTTCCGGCCCAATCAGAATATATCTACCATGACTCTCATGAAAGACGAACCGACTTTCTTAAGAAAAAACTCCGATTTGCCCTATATGGCTTATTTTCGCAATATTTAGGTCTCTTCCTTTTTTTTTTTTTTTTTAATAGAAGAGACAAGATCGAAAGAGTTTACAACTTCAATTGGTTAATCAGATACAGTAACATGGAGAATCTTCCCTGTTAGGGTCCTTGACCAAACACTAGCTAGAACACAGGAAAAGAAAATAAGAACCCTAGATAAAACCCTTTGAGTACGGGGTTAACCACCTCTTCTTAAGAAGATTATTGAAAACAAGAACCCTAGATAAAACCCTTTGAGTTGGGGGTTAACCACCTCTGCTTAAGAAGATTAAGAGAAGAAATCAGTTAAATTGAGTTGTATTAATTAACTTGTAGTTCTCTTACAGACTCTAGCATTGTATTTATATCTTCGTAATTGTTTGTTAAGCAAGTAATGCAAATAAAAGAAGTTCTATTCAAACTAGGAAAACTATGCGGTAAATAAAGTAAAACTAAATAAGGAAAAGATATAGCAGGAAGGTTTGGTGTCGCAACATTCCACCCTGCTTGAAAAATGGCTTGTCATCAAGCCTCAATATCTGGAAAACGCAAGAGAATATCATATGCATCCTCCCATGTAGCTTCTTCTGGAGAACGATCCTTCCATTGTACAAGACATTTGGTTCCAGCACGATTGTCTTTCTTGAAAATTTTGCGTTCTAGGACAGATTCAGGTTCTCACTTCTCTTAGTCAACCACATTTGGTAAAACTACTTCAGTAACAACAGAATAGCCAAGTTTTAGTTTCAGTTGTGAAACATGAAAAACTGGGTGAATACGGCTTTCAGCAGGCAATTCCAACTTATATGCAACCTTTCCTATCTTTTCAATGACTTTAAAAGGTCCATAAAATCGAGGAGAAAGCTTAGAATATGTTTGATTCGCTAATGACGATTGTATATAAGGTTGCAGACGAAGAAATACCCAATCATTAACTGCAAAACTTCTCTCAGTACGATAAGTATCAGCATAAGACATCATTCTAGCTTGAGCAACTTGAAGTTGGAATTTAAGTAGCTTAAGTGTGCGATCTCTTGCTCTTAAGTTAAGATCTACAACATTCTAGGTAAGTATCTCGAAATTGTTGGTGGAGCTCGACTATACACAGATTCATAAGGTGACAGATGAATGGTTGAGTGATAGCTGGCGGTATACCACCATTCAGCCCAAGGAAACCATTTGCTCCATTCTGAAGGTTTAATGCTAGCAAAACATTGTAAATAGCATTCAAGAGTTCGATTTGTCACCTCTGTTTGTTCATCTGTTTGTGGATGATAAGCTGAGTTGCGGCATAATTGAGTGTTTTGTAAAGTAAAATAGGCTTCCCAGAATTTACTCATGAAGATTGGATCACGATCACTTATTATCTTCCTTGGCATGACATGCAATCTGACAATCTCTTGAACAAAAACATTAGCAATAGTAGCAAAGAGAATATGGATGCACTAAAGCTATAAAATGTGCATATTTTGAGAGTCTATCAACAACTACCAATATGGATGTCTTTCGATAAGATTGTGGAAATCCATCTATAAAATCCATTGGGATATCCATCCAAACATCTGCAGGTATTGGAAGAGGCTGCAACAACCGTGGAGGAGCTATAACTTTAGATTTATTTTTCTGACAAATATCACAATTAGAAATAAACTCCTTAACCGAATGTTTTAACCCTTTCCAATAATTTTTTTTGTTGAATGCGCTTATAAGTGCGAAAATATCCAGAATGACCCTAATGGTGTAAAATGAAACTCATGTAAAAGTTTAGTGCACCACTCAAAAGAATAAGATACTACAATTCTTCCCTTGTAACGCAAAATGCCATCATTGTAAGAATAATGTGGTTTGTGATTAGGATTGCTGCGCAGTAATTTAATGAGTTTACTTAATTCTCCATCATTGTTGCTTTCTTGGATAATGTTGTTGACACCTGAGAAAATTGGAGTAGAGATAACAGAAAATTGTAGACCTGTAGTTCTTGACAAAGCATCAGCAGCAATATTCTCTTTACCTCATCTGAAAATGATTTCATAATCATAACCCAATAATTTAGATAACCATCTTTGTTGTTCCATCGAAGATATACGTTGATATAGAAATATTTCAAGCTATGATGATCCGTAAAGATCTTAAAATGCCTTCCAAGTAGATATGGTCTCCACTTTTGCACTGCAGAGAGTATAACAAGCATTTCCTTGTCATAAATGGATAAGTTCAAGTTCTTACCTGTCAATCCTTTGCTATAGTAAGCAATTGGCTTGCCAGTCTGCATTAACACAGCTCCCAAACCCATACCAGAAGCATCACATTCTAAACAAAACTCTTTTGAAAAATCTGGTAGTATCAATATTGGCGTAGTATTAAGCGCTTGTCGTAGTGCTCGAAAAGCAACAATAGCTTCATCATTCCATACAAATAAATCCTTCTTTAACAACTTAGTTAATGAAGCACTGATCTTACCAAAATCCTTAACAAATTTTCAATAACAGCCTGCCAATCCAAGAAAACCTCTCAAGCTTTTAATTGTGGTTGGAATTGGCCAATCAAGAATGATCTGAATTTTATCACTTTCCACTGCAACACCTTTAAAAGAAATAACATGGCCAAGATAACCAACTGAGGATTGTGCAAAAGTGCACTTGGATTCCTTGATAGACAATTAATTTTGACGCAAAATCTCAAACACTATGGACTAGTGTTCCAAATGTTCTTTCATACTCTTCTGTAAACCAATATATCATTAAAGAAAACGAGAACAAACTTTCTCAGATAAGGTCTAAAGATTTGATTCACGAGACTCTAGAATGTAGCTGGCGCATTTGACAACCCAAATGGCATAACTAAAAATTCATAGTGACCATCATGAGTTCGAAATGCAGTCTTTTGAATATGTGGTTTGTAAAGACGAATCTGATAATACCCATAACGAATATCAAGCTTTTTAAATACGATCGCACCATGGAGTTCATTTAATAGTTCATCTACCATGGGGATAGGAAATCAATCTTTGATTATTAGTTTGTTCAAAGCTATGTAATCCACACACATACGCCATGAACCATCTTTCTTGCGCACCATCAAAATAGGAGAAGAAAATGGACTTGAACTAGATCGAATGAACCCAGCTTAACTTAATTCAGATATAATCTTGTCAATTTCATCCTTCTGAAAATGACGATAACGATAAGGACGAACATTAACTGGAGCTGATCCTGGTATTAAGGGAATTCTATGATCATGTAGTCTCTCTGGTGGAAGTGATGTTGGAGGTTGAAAAATATCAGCAAATTGAGATAATAACCGTTGAATTTCAGGTGTTGGAGCCGCTGTAGCATTCAATTAAGAAGTAGTTGTTGCAGAAATTTGTAGAAAAACACCATAAAATTCACGGTGGAGTAAACGTTACATGGGCACACTGTCCAAGATCATGACAAAAGAATAATTATCACCCAATAATTGAATGTCTGCGCCATTAATGTTGAAGTTCATAATTAACTTGTCAAAATCCCAAGAAATTTGTCCCAATATGCGCAAAAATTGTACTCCTAACACAGCATCACAACCACTGATAGGTAAGACATGAAAATTAGTAGTAAAAGAGTAATCTTGCATTCGAATGGGAATATTAAAGCAAGTACCCAATGTGTTCAATTTACCACCATCACCAACAGTGATGCACAATGCATTATCTTTAGCTTGCAAAGAATAACCACACCTTTTAGCTAAAGTAGGATGAAGAAAATTATGAGTCGAGCCTGAATCGATCAAAATTGTAAGAGGCGGAGCCTTAGAAAAACCTTTAATACGCATAGTTCTAGGGAAAGAAGAACCCATAAGATAATGCATCGAAATAGTAGCTGCAACTTCATCTTCAAAATTAGTGTCATGCATATCATTGTAGTTTCTTCATGGACGACGTTTGTATCAACATCAACTATCTCAGGAGCTCCCACCAAAACCAATAATCTTGGTTTTAAGTACAAGTGACCAGGCATAAACAATTGATCACAATTAAAGCAAAGACATTTCTCTCTTTTTTCTTTTTTTTCTTACCAAGTAAGTCTTTTAGCTCTAGGAGGTAAGGGATTTCTTTTAAATTGAGTAGGTGAAGGAGTGGATGAAGATCTAAGATGAGGAGGACGGTAAGGTTATTTTGAAGAAGTAGCTGCTAACAAAGCATCCTCTTGATTGATGGCTTTTGTAAAAGTCGCGGTTAAAGGTTGTGGCTCAAGCAACTTAACAACAGAACCAATATCCGGTTTCAAAGAATGGCTAAGTGATCTTCAGGCAAGTCTTTGACAAAATTTAACAATCGTTCAAATTTAGGTATGTGTCCATGAACCATACCTTTTTGTTTAATTGTGCTAACTACCATTCTAGCATCAATAAATTTCGCAGGAGAAAAACGAGCACGAACAAGAGAGCAAAACTCTAGCCATATAGTCACAACAACTGTTGTCCTTTTCCAACGATACCAAGCATTGGCATCACCCTTAAGATGTGCAGAAGCAATTGCAAGTTTCATATTTTCAGCAACAACATGCAAGCTAAAATACTGGTCTGCACTAAAAATCCAACCATCCGGATCATCACCATCAAAAGTTGGAAACTTCAAACTGATTGAGCCAGCTCGAATATTAGTTTTATTACCACCGGGAGGAGGTGGAGGTTGTGGAGGAGGAGCAGCACCATTACGCTAATTAAGCTGAATAATAAATTCTCTAAACACCGCACTAAGATGGTTCCCAACGTTGTGGTTAAGGCCGCTGTGAGATCTGTTGTAAGGGTGTTTGACAGCTCTGTTGTATGTTCAGAAAAGTCCAATTTCCTGGCAGAACGATCTTCTTCACACATTTGTTTTTCTTCATCTTTCTTCCTGTCGCGTGCCTCTTCATCGTGAGTATGATTGTTGTTAATGGTTGTGATAAGAGTATCAAATTTTTGACCAACAGTCACAAGGCTATCTTGAACGATTTTTAGGTTTTCTGTATAAGACACCTTAATAAAAAAAAAATTGTAAAATTTAGGGATTGATCAAAACCTGCTCTGATCCAGGTGTTAGGGTCCTTGACCAAATACTAGCTAGAACACAGGAAAAGAAAACAAGAACCCTAGATAAAACCCTTTGAGTTGGGGTTAACCACCTCTGCTTAAGAAGATTAAGAGAAGAAATCAGTTAAACTGAGTTGTATTAATTAACTTGTAGTTCTCTTACAGACTCGAGCATTGTATTTATATCTTTGTAATTGTTTGTTAAGCAAGTAATGCAAATAAAAGAAGTTCTATTCAAACTAGGAAAGCTATGCATTAAATAAAGTAAAACTAAAAAAGGAAAAGATATAGCAGGAAGGTTTGGAGATATAGCAGGAAGGTTTGGTGTCGCAACATTCCCAGTGATATCTTAGAAAACATACCTTTACAATTATAGCTTTTCAAGTAATGTTACAATCCAGACTTGTTTGCAGAACTTGGGAAGCCCTCCTCCGTAACTATAAATTTGATAAACCAGGTTATCTTTTTGCTCTTGGAAAGTTTGGGAACGATCATCATGGACAACTATTTTACGGAGAATATTTTGATCATGCCGAATTACTACCGCACTCGTGACACTCTTGCAAGGATGGAACCTCACAGATTCACAATGCAATACCTAGACAAGGATTTCTTGGATGGGTCTTGTAATGGTTTGGTTTGTCTTAGAAAACGTAACAAAGGAGATTGCGGCCTCGATTCTTTCGAAATTTGCAATCCCCTCACCGGAGAATATGTTTTACTTCCAAAAAATTTTAGTCACCCGCTTTGGAATGATGGCAATAGTTATCATTAAATAGCAGGTGGACTGCCATTCAACTAAAAAATACAAGGTGGTTACGATATATAAGCAGCAGCAGGATGATGATGATGGACATGTCCAAGTATATACTGTTGGAGGAAACTGGAAGCCATGTTGTATTAGGCGTTAGGCGAGGCGAGGCGCCAAGCCCGTCGCCTAGGCGATCACTATTACAATTTATGTTGTTTTAGATTTCTATATATACCACTGAGTTAAATAATAGCGAAAAGTTTGACCAAAGCAGACGGTGAGGATGGGGAACTAAATCAGGGATACCATTTTTTGAGGGAGCCAACCCGTTATTTGTCTAGATGGGTCGAAGCAATTCTGGAAGTGCTTATATCTGTACATCAAGGAGATCATTTAAAGAGATGAATGGAAGAATTTGACTGGTTTTACGTGTACAGGGAATGAAGATATATGTAGAACAACTAAGAGTACTGATATAAGCACTTCCAGAGTAACTGAACCACATCTTCATATTCATTGGGGATAAAAAGTAAGACAAAGAGGATGAGGAGGGAGATGACATTTTAGCTCCACAAATAAGGACGGTATTGATTCTACTTGTATTGCCACCTTTAACTTCTTCATTGACTTTCCTTTAATGTTGATGCGAGAATTCCTGCAATCCGAAGTTGAATGTAAATCTTTTAGTGATTGAGAATATCAAGAAATATGTCATTGCATCGGTAATTTCGATTTAAAAGGAACAAAAAAAAAATGAAACAGAGAAAAATTTGCCGCCTTTGGCGCTTAGGCTAGCGCCTAAAACTTCCGTGAGGCGCTTAAAGCGCTATACTCGCTCGCCTAAGGCGCCAATATAGGAAGTAGTAAAAAAATTGGTTCCTTGGGCGTTGGCCCAGCGCCTAGTTGGCCTTTGGCGCCTAGGCGCTCCGGGCGGTCGCCTTTTACAACATAGACTGGAAGTACAGAACATCTATCCCTTGTGGGTCATTCGAAGGTTCATCAGGTGTCTATGCCAACTGAGCTCTTCACTGGTTGCATTTAGGTATAAATTATTCACCAGAACTTTAGATCTTGTCCATCAATTTGAAAGATGATAAGTCTTATTCCATCCCGTTCCCAGAGGACGCAAAAGATTGTGACGGCATATAAGTTTCAAGTTGCTCGGAGAGCGGAATACCTTGTATTTGGTTAATAATTGCAAGGAGATATGGCGGGCCTATAAGAAAACTTATACGAACACCACTACTTCTTCGGATATGAAAAGGAGCAATACGGAACAAAACTACGACGACATAGAATCGTGGTCTTGGATTAATGAGTCTAGTATATACCAATACGCAGGCATGAATCTATCTCATTTGTGATTTCAAGTAAAAATGAAGTTCTATTCTGGTACAAAGACCAGATTTTCTACTGTAACCCTCACACTTCAGATATCGACAAACTTTGGGATAACCCAAGAATTGGTTGCAGGTATAGCGAGGCGATTCCCCAACATTATTTTTTTGAGAGATTTGGGAGAAACTAAAGTTAGGAGTTACAAAGCTACAACAAGACCTACAATTGAGAAAAGGAAGGTTAAAGATGGAGGAGAAGATATTTCCCTTGAAAAATCTGTGATATCAAGAGGTGCTAAGAGTTTAAAGAATTGTTAATCTAATACAAGTAATAGCGTAATGCGCTTCGATGTTTAATTTATTGCTTGCCCTTGACACTCGGTTTATTAGTTAACTTGTCTTCATTATCTTTTTAGATGCATGCTTGGTTATTTCTTTATGTAACTGATCCAGATAACCTTAGACTATGTTAATGTGAATATAAAGGAGAAGAAAGAATAATTTGAACATTTATTTGATGGTGGAAAAGAGCTTAGAAGGAAGAGAAATCCTTAGTAAAGCTGTTGATCCTCAAGTGAATGGAATCATTGAATCACTGAAGAACCTCTAGTAACTAGAGACTAGTTCTTTCGACGATTCACTTGATTGGTTGAGGTCAAATATTAGTTCCCCTGAATCGCGTACTAATTTTCATAATGGAAGTAGTGGATTTGGTTATTGTCATTCAACTAAAGAATACAAGGTCGTTAGAATACAGCAACAGGGACATGAAGTACTCCATAATGATGGGCATGTACAAGTATACACTGTTGGAGGAAAGTGGAGAGACATAGAATCTATTTGTTATTGTGGAACCGCAAATTACAGATGGTTTCACTTCAATAGAATTACAGATGGTTCCTCAAATTATGAAATTTTGGCGTTTGATTTGGAACATGAAATGTTTCATTCCATCCCATTGCCAGAAGATGTTGGCACATCGTAGTTGCGGAAAATTCCGCAACTACCCTCTTTGTAATGATAATAACACAAAGCTTAAGTCATATCGATCAACTCAAACATTAATGATATTGTTCACTAGTAGGATCTTCTCAAACACCTTATAATAATTGTCTATTGATCTTACAGTGAGTTCAAGCTAAGTTTGCATAAAAACAATAGAGAAATATAAGATGAAGGTAAAATACAAAGGTATGACTAGTTTTTTCTTCTCTAATAACTTCCTTAGCTTCTCTATCTTAACTCTCTCTATCATTTTTGAATCCTTATACAGGCACACTAATCAGTAGAAGACAACCATCATTCACGTGTAAGATCG
The DNA here is from genome assembly GCA_023531295.1 of Papaver armeniacum. Lineage (NCBI taxonomy): Eukaryota > Viridiplantae > Streptophyta > Magnoliopsida > Ranunculales > Papaveraceae > Papaver > Papaver armeniacum. The sequence continues at coordinate 1,050,811 of JAJJWW010014642.1, read as the reverse complement.
TAGTTGACGGATTCTGTTTCAGTTTGTCTTATTCTTCAGGCTTTTGAGAATTGTCTCTATTTGTCGCGTTGGTTCTTAGTTCTTCATGCTTCCTCTGGTGGAGTTAGTAGCAACGTTGTCTTTATCGTGTAGCAGTTATCCGTGCCCCTTTCTTATTGTCGCGCGACTATTCCTCGCCTTATTTTCTTAATATTATTATTATGTCTTTGCGCTTAAGGGTATTTAGTCCAGGGCGAAGTTGTATATTTTTCTTGTGCGATATTTCGCCCCTATATTTTGCCTCTTCTCGCGTTATTCTTCTACAAGAGGATTAATGCGAGAATTCTTGGTCGAACTTCACACTAGCCTTGTCCTTTCCTTTACCCGACATTTTTCCGTATTTTCCGTATGGTATTTCCACGTGTTGGAGTTCGTCTTTTTCTAGTTGACTCATCAATGCTTCTTCTTTTGACCGGCCATTGCTACAGCCGGTTCGCTTGTTTTGATAATTAATTTTGAAGAGAGAGATTCATCCATTTTACCCTTTATTTCTTCTTCTCCTTCATTTTCGAAGAGCCTGTTTTTACTTTTACAAAGGTTTGTTTCTTGAGAGGTTTACTGTCATGTCGGGCCAACCCCTCGTTCCTTCTTCTATTGAATCATCTCCTCGGTAAGTGCTTACTCGAATTTGGAGTATTTATTTCTTGAGTTTTTAATGTTGGATATAGAGGTGTAAAACGTGCCGGCCACGATGACCCGCACACAAGTCGCGTGCTTCACGTGTCATGTGCCGTCTTTGTCTTTGTACCAACGATTTAAGCGTGTTGTCTGCCGTCTTTGTCTTTATTAGTCAAAAGCTAGGCACCCACGTACGAACCACAACACACGAATAAGCGTCTTTGTCTTTGTGGCCGTCTTGGCACACGTGCTATAAACAATTTGAAATCACTTAATGTATACATTAAGTCGAGACATTATCACAAGAATTTAATTAGACAACATATCATTTGAAATTATTTCAAGTAAAATTAACAAGTTTATTCAATAAAAAGAAATAGCCCATCAAATATAAAATTGGATTATTGTCATGTAAATTAATGTTCTAGTTAAATATAGGTGACGACATTATAACAACGATATTGAAATATATTTTCCAAATATTAAGGTATTATATGTGTTGTTATAAATAAGCCAACATAACATGTTAAAAACTAGCTAGAATAGTGACTCTTTTGTGAAATACACAAAAAAATGTGATGTATTATGCCTTGTTATATGGTGTATTTGTACATGTTATGACGTGCTCTCTCTAACGTCTTTGTCTTTGTCTTTGAGCCACGTGCTTATCCGTGCCGCGTCTTTGTCTTTGTGCTCTTTGTGCCAATTAGTGAAACCAGCACGTCCCATTTAACTAACGTCTTGATGGCCGTCTTTGTCTTAAATCACGTCTTTGGGTTTGGTCATGCTCAAATTTTTAGCGTCTTTGTCTTTGTCATTTTGCTCGTCTTGGCACACCAATTTACACCTCTAGTTGGATAGATATTTGGGTTTCTTTGTTTCTGCTACTGTTGCTATTCTTGGTGTTCTGTTTTTTTTTCTAGTATTCCCATACTTGATTTCTTTGTTTCAGCCGTACTCAGTCGAAACCACCGACAAAACCTGTTAATGATCGAAAGCGAGTCACCAAGGAGAAGAGGGATTCTCTTAAACTAAAATCTTCTCTAGATCAAACAGTTAGGGTTGATGAGGGTTCTCCTCAAAAGAAAAAGATTTCGCGCCGTTGGGCTGGTATGGCACACGGAAGCGATTTGAAAACAAAGAGAATCCACTCCTTCAAGTAACGGTTAAACACTCCAATCCAGGAGCAAATATACTCTAATCCAAGATGAAAAAGCGGGGGTACAACAACCACACCCAATTTTTCGCTTAGCAATCTGTATGGAAAAACTCCAATATACTTTCTAGAGAATCAACTAGACAGTCAGACTCAATCTAGAAAAAAGTATATCAAAGAGTTTATATCTCAATCTCTTGATTTGATCTTTACTCAAGAAAATATAAATCTGCGATTCTTTATCAAAGAGAGATAACTTGGATGGTACCAAAGACCAATATCCAAGTGAATCAATTTAAATCAACAACCAAAAGGTCGGATATTCTAATTGATTGAACAACGCACAACCTGTGATATTTCAATTATATGAACAAATATAATGCGGAATAGAAATAACACAGACACCAGAATTTTGTTAACGAGGAAACCGCAAATGCAGAAAAACCCCGGGATCTAATCCAGATTGAACACACACTGTATTAAGCCGCTACAGACACTAGCCTACTCCAAACTAACGGTCTGGACTGTAGTTGAACCCCAATCAATCTCACACTGATCCAAGGTATAGTTATGCTCCTACGCCTCGATCCCGGCGGGATGCTCACGTACTTGATTCCCTTAGCTGATCTCACCCACAACTAAGAGTTGCTACGACCCAAAGTCGAAGACTTTAATAAACAAATATGTATCACACATAAAAGTCTATGGTAATAGATAAATCCGTCTCCCACGAATATACCTACGAGTTTTTGTTCCGTCTTTTGATAAATCAAGGTGAACAGGAACCAATTGATAACCCGGACTTATATTCCCGAAGAACATCCTAGTATTATCAATCACCTCATAATAATCTTAATCGACGCAGCGAAAAAGGTATTGCGGAATCACAAACGATGAGACGAAGTGTTTTTTATTTCTTTTCTATCTTGCCTATCGGAGATAAAATCTCAAGCCAATTATTCCAATTGTACTCAAATACGATAGAAACAACAAGATCGGATCACACAACTACAAGAAAAGTAGTATCGGTCCGGCTTCACAATCCCAATGAAGTCTTTAAGTCGTTAACCTGGTTTAGAGAAGAAAACCCAAGGTTAAAGGAGAATCGACTCTAGCTTATGCAACTAATATCACACGTAAGGTGTGGGGATTAGGTTTCCCAATTGCTACTGTTATCCCTTATATAGTCTTTAAAATAGGGTTTGCAATCAATGCTAGCTTGGTAACAAAGCATTCAATATTCACCGTTAGATGAAAACCTGATTAGATTCAAGCTAATATTTCTCAACCGTTGGATCGAAACCTTAGCTTGTTACACACAAATGAAATGTCCAATTTTGGGTTTATGTAACCGTTCCCAAACATTAACATTTGTTGGTTCAACAATAGTTAACCAAATGGTTAGCCATATGATCAATTTCATATCAACCATATTCTTCTTCACCATAACTAGTTCAAATGACTCAAATGAACTAGTTAGAGAGTTGTTCAATTGCTTAGATCTTATGTAACTACACAAGACACAATCGAAGCAAAAACGGTTTGATTCACTCGAATTGGTTCATGAACTTTATATCCACGGTTTGAAAAATAATTCCTTAGTTTATATAAACATGAGTTCAAGAACAACCGATTTTAGATATAACCTACTCAAGTTCGCGGACTGGGTTCGCGGATTTAAGCTCACGGAAGGAGTTCACAAACTCCAGCAGAAATTCTCGGGTCGAGAACTTCCGCCTGTTCGCGGACTTGGCTCACGCCACATTATGTTTATCTTGATCAACAAAGTTCGCAAACTTTGGTTCAAGGAATAAGGACTTATACATATATGTGTTTCCACAACAATGCTTATATCCTACCAATGGTTATGTAATCTAAACTCTCATTTCAATCATTGAAACATTCTCAGAGAATGTTATATAGCCGTTATTCATAGATCATTTTTCGTCAGAGCAATTTTCAAAGTGATTGAAACATAACATGACATTCGTCACTAGGTAAAGATAAATTTGGCTAAAGCGAAAGCTTACCAACACATATTTCAAGAAATAGATATGCAAGATAAACTCGGCTCGAAATAGCAAATGTGTATAATGAAAGTCTATGTATCAAAACGACTTTTGTCTCAAGAATAGGAGATATAGTAAATAGACTTTTGAGTGACAGATAAGTTCAAGTCTCCACATACCTTTTAGTCGATGAAGTTCCACTAGTTCCTTGAGTTTTCCTTCATCTTGTATGATGATTGCCATGGAGTCTTGAGCTCAACTACACTTTCTATCCTTGTCCGAGACCTTTAGCTATAGTAGGCTAGAAATCAAGACTTATAGTTTTGATCACTAACATTGACAAACATGCTTGAGATAGCAACGCATGCGAGTTCGACCGAGAAATGCTCTAACAATCTCCCCCTTTGTCAATTTTAGTGACAAAACTATTAATACATATGGAATACAAAAAATAAATAAATTAACTTTTGTAGCTCCTATTCCACATGCCTAATCTTCAACATTACTCGAAATCTTTGTCACTTCCAAGTACTCCAATGATCCCAAAGGTTGTAAGTTTAGCATCATCGTTGTTGAAAATCCGTAGCTATAACAACAAGAAAACAAGAGTTCTCAATCATTGTTATACAGTGTCATAGTATCATTACACAACGTCAAAGTTCAATTGTATCACAACTTCAACAACAATACTATGGTGATATGTATCACTCCCCCTTAGTCAATACTCCATCTCACATGGAAACCACTCCCCCTTACATAATGATCCGAAAACCATATGTATTTGTAGTGTGAACTACATATTAATTCTCCCCCTTTTTGTCAATAAAATTGGCAAAGGTACAAGAACGGGATCCTAATGAAATTTCCGAAAGAGACATTTCATGACCAGCAAAAGGAAAGACATATCATCTTATTTAGAAGCAATCATAAAGCCGATGCTAAATGCATTCATCAAGGAGTTTAAAGATACAAGACAACCCATATAATATTCCACAGCCGCACTCCCCACAAAGATTTGGCAATTAAGCACAAGTTCAAAAAGAACTCTCCCCCATAATATGTCATTCTCGAAAGAACAACAAGAGCGACCTTAATTTCGAAGGAAAAGAAGGATTTCTTTTGGACATAACAAATCACATACAAGTATGAATTTGAATCCAAAATATTAAATAACCACAAGAAATTCATGATTAATTTAACCAATAATGCTCCACATAAGTGAACTTATGGAGACTCAGAAATACTCAATTAGATTAATCACAAGAGAACTCATAATTAATCTAATCGAAATACACAAACAAACCAGATTACAAAAGTAATCAATTTAATTGGTCATACTCGACATAAGAGAATCTATGGAGCAATGACTAAGTTAATAATGAAAATAATCAACCCAGTCAAAAATGCTCAAACATAAGAAGACTTATGGAGTTATAACTAAATAACCAAACAAGATAATTAATTTAGTTCAAAAATGCTCGACATAAAGTACCTTACGGAACAACAACAAAGCTAATCATAAAATAATCAACTTGGTCGTTTAGTGCTCAACATAAGACACATTACGGAGCCTCACGGTAATACATAAAATATGGATCGGGGAAGATCAATTCTTTGCGAATACACAAGGATTCATTCTATTTTCCATCACCATTTGCATAATGACAAACAATAGACATAATACTTGAAAACAAAATATTTTAACCTATCTTCCATCAATAATTGACAATATAGGCTTAACTTTTGTATTTGTTAAAAGTCCATTCAATCTTTTATCAATATATGAATATCGAGTTACGAAAGACTTTACTTTTGACAAGGTATGGGACAATAAGAGTTCACGGACGCAAACACACATATCCCATAAAAATTTGCAATATATAAAACCATAAAGATTAATACTGCAAAAATCATCTTCCAAACAAATTTAGAGTTTAAACCAATAAATCTAAAAACATGAAGATGAAAACGTTGGACATAGCTACGTGTAATCACAATAATGGCTATTCCACACTCTAGTTATTCTTCTAACAAAAAAAGAAAAATAGAAGATTTACTAGATGTTAAGACGTTTGAAGAATTCTTTATCGTAACCGAACTCCTTGTCGTCAACAACCATTGGGACGTAAGGTTCATTAAGGTAGGAGTTTATATCAATAAACCTTCTTGGCTGATGATGTCGAACCAGGGCCTTCTGAATCTCATGAGTCTTATACACAAAAGCCTTTATTTGTTGAATCTCCTTTCGCATCTCTTTCAACACTTCAAGAACATCAGAAAACTTCTGAGAGTTTGAAGGAAAAACTCTTAGCTTCCTCACATTCCTTCTTTTTCTTTTCAATGTCGGAGCTAACAGAGATTTATATTTTTCCTTCATGATTGATGGCTTGAAAAACATATTAACATCCTTTCCATCAGAAGACATGGCACTTGGAGCATCCATAGGCGTATGGGTTTGTGAGAGGAAATCAAAATATCAACAAGTAGTCTTGAGATAAAAAGGAGTTTCAATGAAGGAAAAGGAATGTAGGTTTTCGAAACCTTTAACAAGTTCGTACACGTCCAACTCTCAACACTATAAAGAGTAGAGTTGACGATCATAACCCTCTCTTTATATAGAAATACAGAAAAGAGCAAAAACTAAGAAAAGAAAAAAAACTTTTCTTAAAGCCTGAGAGGTACAAAATCATTGTCTCTTTTGATCAGGAACATGAGACAACATTTTCATCAATCAACACAATTAAATTGCGTTGTGGTGAACAAAAATTTGTCCACCAGTTTCCTCATGAGAGGAATCCTCAGACTTCTGTCTATCAAACCGACTCGACCATACTCTCTTCTCTAATGGTCTTGGTTTGTCCTTGGAAACTAACTTCTTAGATGAAGATAAGATCTTACATACCTCAGCGGTCTTTTGAGCAAGTTTAATCTTCTTTGTTAAATGATTTGCTCTTCGTTGAAGTTTGTTGACGTGCCTCAGTTGATTTTTGTACTTGTAACACCTTGAAAGTTCATGACCCTTTAGAGAACAATACGAACACGTCAGTCTAGGATAAAAGTAAGTCTTTTGAGATGTGCACGCAGCTAGGCACATAGTGGAACCTGAAATATTATAAACAAAGTTTCCAAAGAATGGATCAACTTTATCTTCCAGAATAGTTGGATTATCTTAGAAAGAATATCAAGATTGATGTATGTATTGCTACAATTATCAAAATCAATATTTTCACCAAGAAGTGCAACACTTTATTTCTCGTCTTCATTAGAATCATAGTTGTCGAAATTTCATCAAGAGTTGCGGCAAGACCTTTGTTCCCGAAGTGTATTTTCTACGATTTGGGCACTCGTTTGCAAAATGACCAAATCCTTTACACTTAAAGAACTGAGGCATATCCTCGTCATCAGTTTCATCAATATCCATATTTTTAGGAGGAACACGATTATGAGGTTTGACTGATGCCTTAGGCTTATCTATGGAGAACCGTTTACTTCTCTTCAGCAGAAGATCCCTAAACTGTCTTGTGATCATCGAGAGAAATTTGTCAAGATCTTCATCTGATGAATCTGTCTCAGAGTGATCATCTTCAGAGATATACACTTTTTTACTTTTATAAAGTAATTTAGTGTCCTTTAGTGCTTTGAACGCAACATCCATAGTTTTGGATGAATGTTCATGATCAAAGATCTTAAGCTTCCCAACAAGCGTATTTCTGGAGAGATTATCAAGGTTATTTCCCTCAACAATGGCATGCTTCTTAGAATCCTATCTGGATGGCAGCGATCTAAGAATTTTCATCACAATGTCCTTTTCACGAATAGTCTTACCCAATGGAAAAGATGCATTAACAATTTCAGCCACTTTGTGATTAAACTCATCAAATGTTTCTTCATCTGCCATATGAAGGTTTTCCCAATCGGAATTAAGGTTTTGAAGCCTAGCTTCCTTTTCACTGGCATTACCTTCAAAAACGGTTTCTAAGATATCCCAAGCTTCTTGCGACTTAGTGCAATTTGACCCATGGTGCTGAAGATTTGGGGTAATGGCATGTATGATAGCATTCAAACCGTCGGAATTTTGCTTTGCAGCAAGTATCTCAGCAGGGATGTATACCCATGATTGAAAAAAGTTTACATTTCCAACTGCCACAACGGGAGGATCATAGCCATTAACAACATATACCCATGATTGAAAATCACGCGCTTGAAGAAAAGCTCGCATAATAATTTTCCACCATAAGTAATTAGAGCCATCAATGACTGGTGGTACCTTAATAAAGATAACACCTCTGTCTATAAAGTCAGATCGCTACAAACACAAACTTATAAGGTCTTGAAAGTGTTTGCCTGCTATGATACCAATTGAAAAAGCGGGGGTACAACAACCACACCCAATATTTCTCTTAGCAATCTGTATGGACAAACTCCAATATACTTTCTAGAGAATCAACTAGACAGTTAGACTCAATCTAAAGAAAAGTATATCAAAGAGTTTATACCTCAATCTCTCGATTTGATCTTTACTCAAGCAAATATAAATCTGCGAGTATTTATCAAAGAGAGATAACTTGGATGGTACCAAAGACCAATATCCAAGTGTCAATCAATTTAAATCAACAACCAAAAGGTCGGATACTCTAACTGATTGAAAAATGCACAAGATGTGATATTTCAATTATATAAACAAATATAATGTGGAATAGAAATAACACAGGACCAGAATTTTGTTAACTAGGAAACCGCAAATACAGAAAAACCCCAGGACCTATCCAGATTGAACACACACTGTATTAGGCCGCTACACACACTAGCCTACTCCAAACTAACTTCGGTCTGGACTGTAGCTGAACCCCAATCAATCTCACACTGATCTAAGGTACAGTTATGCTCCTACGCCTCTGATCCCAGCAGGATGCTACGTACTTGATTCCCTTAGATGATCTCACCCATAACTAAGAGTTGCTACGACCCAAAGTCGAAGACTTTAATAAACAAATATGTATCACACAGAAAAGTATTATGGTAATAGATAAATCCGCCTCCCACGAATATACCTATAAGTTTTTGTTCCGTCTTTTGATAAATCAAGGTGAATAGGAACCAATTGACAAACCGGACTTATATTCCCGAAGAACAGCCTAGTATTATCAATCACCTCACAATAATCTTAATCGACGCAGAGAAAAAGGTATTGCGGAATCACAAACGATGAGACGAAGTGTTTGTGATTTTTTTCTATCTTGCCTTTCGGAGATAAATCTCAAGCCAATTATTCCAATTGTACTCGTACGATAGAAACAGCAAAATCAGATCACACAACTACAAGAAAAGTAGTATCGGTCTGGCTTCACAATCCCAATGAAGTCTTTAAGTCGTTAACCTGGTTTAGAGAAGAAAACCCAAGGTTAAAGGAGAATCGACTCTAGCTTATGCAACTAGTATCACACGTAAGGTGTGGGGATTAGGTTTCTCAGTTGCTACAGTTCTCCCTTATATAGTCTTTCAAATTAGGGTTTGCAATCAATGCTAGCTTGGTAACAAAGCATTCAATATTCACCGTTAGATGAAAACCTGATTAGATTCAAGCTAATATTTCTCAACCGTTGGATCGAAACCTTAGCTTGTTACACACAAGTGAAATGTCCAATTTTGGGTTTATGTAACCGTTCCCAAACATTAACATTTGTTGGTTCAACAATAGTTAACCAAATGGTTAGCCATATGATCACTTTCATATCAACCATATTATTCTTCACCATAAATAGTTCAAATGACTCAATTGAACTAGTTAGAGAGTTATTCAATTGCTTAAATCTTATGTAACTACACAAGACACAATCGAAGCAAAAACGGTTTGATTTACTCAAATCGGTTCATGAACTTTATAGCCACGGTTTGCAAAAGCATTCCTTAGTTTATATAAACATGAGTTCAAGAACAACCGATTTTAGATATAACCTACTAAAGTTCGCGGACTGGGTTTGCGGACTTAATCTCACGGAAGGAGTTCACAAACTCCATTAGAAATTCTCGCGTCGAGAACTTCCGCCAGTTCGCGGACTTGGCTCATGCCACATTCCGTTTATCTTGATCAACAAAGTTCGCAAACTTTGGTTCAAGGAATAAGGACTTATACATATATTTGTTTCCACAATAATTCTTATATCCTACCAATGGCTATGTAATCTAAACTCTCATTTTAATCATTGAAACATTCTGAGAGATCTTTATATAGACGTTATTCACATACCATTTTTCGTCAGAGCAATTTTCAAAGTGATTGGAACATAACATGACATTCGTCACTAGGTAAAGATGAATTTGGCTAAAGCGAAAGCTTACCAACACATATTTCGAGAAATATATCGGCGAGATAAACTCGGCTCGAAATAGCAAATGTGTATAATGAAAGTCTATATATCAAAACGACTTTTGTCTCAAGAATATGAGATAGAGTAAATAGACTTTTGATTGACAGATAAGTTCAAGTCTCCACATACCTTTTAGTCGATGAAGTTCCATCAGTTCCTTGAGTATTCCTTCGTCTTGTATGATGATTTCCATGAAGTCTTGAGCTCAACTACACTTTCTATCCTAGTCCGAGACCTTTAGCTATGTAGGCTAGAAATCAAGACTTATAGTTTTGATCACTAACATTGACAAACATGCTTGAGATAGCAACGCATGCGAGTTCGACCGAGCAATGATCTAACACAAGAGTTTAAGAAAGCAAACGATGGTTTAAACCAAACAACTCAATAGTTTCATTAATCAATAAAGCAAGCTAATCCAATCTACCTGACAAACAAAAAGAAAAGACTATTTATAACCATCGAATGACCATAACTTCACATACGTGTGAAGTTTATCCTAACATAACTTGACTCTGAAAGATACTTATCTTTAAAGTTTTGTATCTTATTTGACTAGGAAACTAAGCAACTAACAAATTCAAAGCAAATCCTAAGAAACTAAACACTAAACCAAAGATATATCCAATATATTTGTCATATCCTTAATCGCACGTGAATCCCAAATATACGTCCCGTATCAAGCTCCCCCACTGCGACAAAACTCGCCTCAAGTTTACGCTGAAAATGACAAGTTGAAGAAAGAATTTTAGAGCTTCCACTATCAACACAACTCGATCTTGAATTATGCATCAGAACTACTAACCATTCGGAACAACATAACTTTTGCTTAAAAATCCTGTTCACAAATATGCGCCAACTAAATACTCGGTCTCGTTCAATAGTACTGTTACAGTGAAGAAAACTCCATGAAAATTTCCGCGCCATGTCCCTACGAAGTTCAGAAGAGTTGGATGCTCTGATACCACCGGATATGGTACAAGCGGAAGCGATAAAAGACAAGGAGAATCCACTCCTTGATGGTGATGATAGAAGACTCCAATCCAGGAAAAAAGTAACGATAGAAACGATCAAAGAGACATAATAGGTTATAAACCAAACAATACTTTCATTAACGTGAGCCGCATCTACCTTACAATGATAATAGAAAAGGCTATATATAGCCTGTAAACATAAACGCTAAAGTCCGGAACCTTCATAAACAAGATAAATCTAATAAAACAACTAATTATCCTAATAAGTAAAATATTAAAGTTGATCTCTTACACGTAGGCTTGTGGTGTCTCTTATTCAGACTTCGAAATCAACGACGCTGCCCCCCCCAGTATATGAAAAAACTAGCAGCAAAGTACTTTGATGTGATTTCTGAAAATTTACCCACAGCGTTTACTCTAACCGAGTGTGACTTATTTTAATGGCATAATAACAGGCTTCCTCACGCAATGAACTTTCTCAAAGCAATCCCTATTAGTGGGCTTGGCCAAGCTGTTAGGCCTAGACAATTCCAGGCTGTACTTCAATACCGCCTAGGCATTCCTATCTTCGACGAAGACGGCCTATGCTCAAGCTGCGAGAAACCGATTGATGTCTTTGGAGATCACGCTTTACACTATGCTAAGGATGTGGGACTTAAATACCTCCATGACATTGTAAGAGATGCTTTGTTCGATATATGCTACAAAGCTAAAGTACCGGCTAGGAAAGAGGCCTCCTTAGGTCTACGATCTAACTCTGCCAAGGATCTTAAGCGAGCGGACATTCTTGTGCTTAACTGGGAAGGTGGTAAGTATGTTTGCTTTGATGTCACGGGTGTTTCCCCCATCACAAGTGCTGGTACTCGCAACTTCACTCCGGACACGCAATTTCCATGGCTATTACTCGCAAACGTAATAAATATCTTGAGAAATGCTCTACACATGGATACGAGTTTGGAGTTCTTGCTTTTACTACTCTAGGGGAACTAGGAGATGACAAAATCACTTTTATGAAATGATTAAGGAATTTTCTTATCAGCCACGATGCGAACCATAAGATAGGTGGAACTCTTTTTCATAGACTAGGAATTGTTATCCAAAAAGGTGTGGGTGCCCAGCTTGTCGCTCGGCTTCCCTCTACCGATGTGTAATGAACTTATTATTTTATGTTGTAATAATTAAAGTTCATAAATATCCAAGATTTAGCCAAATCTTGGAAATACGTGAGTTGCCATAATACGTCCAGTATCAGGCTCCCCTACTGCGACAAAACTCTCCTCGAGTTTACAATGAAAATGGCAACTCAAAGAGAGAAGTTTGGAACTGCCACTAGTGATACAACTTGAGATCGTACTGAGCCGACCTCTGCTAATCGGCGACAGACTCAGTTCAAATTTTTTCTCAATCTTCATCTTTCTTCATTAATTTCTTGTTAGTTTCAGGTGAATCTGGTGTGGAAATTTAGATATTCAAAATCAATAGTTATTAATGGAGCTTCACTAAAAGAAATCGTTGGAAATATGGAAGATAATCATTCAGCTAGTGGCTCAAGGTTTGTCAACATTACGAAAATTTCAGAAAAATGTCCTCCGATTTCTTTGATTGATGATCAAGGAGACAACAGGTATGATTCATGGAAGTTTTCTCTGATAGGTAGATTGGATTTTCTTCGAATTAAGTTTGCAGATACGATGAATATTTTAAAAGGTCAATGGAAATTAACTGGTATTTGTCATTTAATTCCTTTGGGTAAAGGTTTTTTCACGATTAAGCTGTCAAATGAAGAAGATAAGAACTATATTTCAAATTATCGATGGGATGTACAGGATTAGGTATCAAGAACTAGTAATTAGATTCCCAATTTTAGACTTGAAAATCAAAGAACCTCTCATGCCTTGATATGGGTGTCTTTACCAGGATTAAGCTTGGAATATTGGGATGAGAAAACGTTATTTACAATATGTGATGCAATTGGAAATCCGGTCAAGGTGGATGATGCTACTCTTAAATTTTCAAGTGGGTATGCTGTAAGGGTTTTGGTTGAGCTGGATATTTCACAACCAATACCAAATAAGCTCTGGATAATCACTAAATATGGCAGTTTCTCACAGGGCATTGTTCTTAATAAACTACAAAAGTTCTCCTATCATTGTAAAATTGTTGGTCGTACTTTAGCAGAATGTAGGTTCAATAATAACATTAAAAAGGAAAATCCCACAGAGGTTCCAGTGGGTAGTGTTGAGAAGCCAATTGACAAAGGTCAGAATATGAGGCCATAAGAACCCTTTGATATTTATCTACCTTTAATAATGCCAGAAGTAGGAACTCCTCAATCAAACAATGAGATTCCTATAACTGAAGGAAGATTCAGTTCTCTACAAGATTTAGCAGTAAATGAATAAGAAGCTAGTCTTGAAAGAGTTCCACAAGAAGTACTCACCCAAACAAAAATTCTTCAAAATGGTGGAAGACAATTCTTTGGAAACAAGTGTGATTAAGTTTGTTAATGGAAAAGATGGCACAGTCTCTTCTGAAAGAGTCCCAGTAACTTCTTGGTCTAGAGTTGTTCACAAACCTTCATCACAAAAATTAAAAACTGGAGAAGGTGAAACTACAGTAAGTCAGGTAAATACTGCTTCTACTTCAACTAGTTCACAATTGCCAAGTCAGGTAAATACCGCTTCTACTTCAACTAGTACACAATTGCCAAGCAAATACAACTTTAGAAAGAATCAAGGAAAAGGAGGCAGTATAGGCCTCCAATCCAAGAAATGAGAGTCCTTTTTTGGAATTTAAGAGGCCTTAGAAGAGCCAGGTCGCAAAATAAATTAACAGCTCTAATAAATCAATTTAATCCTTCTGTAATTTGGGTTGCAGAACCTAAAGTTTTTTGTTCTTCTTCTTTTGCAATAAGCCGAATTTACCAAGCATGCAATGTATGGTGTGATTCATAACTCAATTTCAAATAAAAACGGCAACATATGGTTGTTTTGGAATAAGAATTTACCTACTCCTTCAGTAGTATCTATGTCAAGTCAGATGGTTACAATGGATATTGGTGGTGTTCTTGTATCTGGTGTTCATGCTCATGTGGGAGTTGTTCAGAGAAGAATTTTATAGGCAGAGATGAAAGTTATTAGTGATCTAAATTAGCCATGGTTGGCAATTTGAGATTTTAATGAAATTACTTCAGTTGATGAAAAAATTAGTGGTAAAGCTCCAAATATAAGTGCAATGATGGAGTTTAATAATTGTTTTGATACCTGTGCAATTATGCAAGCTCCTAAAAATGGTCTTATGCACTCTTTGTCTAATTGTCAACATAGAAGTAAAAGAATTTTGTGTAATTTAGACAAAGCTGTGTTTAACCAGTTATGGTTACAAAAATTTGAAGGTTAGGAGTATAAAGTTGGTTTAAGAGTAGCTTCAGATCATGCTCCCCTACTAGGTGGTTGTGTCAATATTCCCAAACCAAAAAATGCTCCAATGATATTTCAAAAAATGTGGTTATCACATCCAAACTTTATGGATGTTGTGCAAATTTTTTGGTCAGAAAAAATTGTTGGTGATCCAGCTTAATTTTGTCTTTCAACATAAGCTGAAAAAATTAAAGAAGATTCTAAGGGATTGGAATTGGAATTTATTTGGTAACATTAATGTTCAAGTTAAGGAGGAAGAAGCAAAAGTTCAGGAGGTTATGTTAAATTCAGATAATAACCCTTTTGATGAAGAAGCACTAGATAATTTGGTGGCAGCTCAGAATTTCCATAGTTCTAAAGAAGCTCAGTTACATACTTTTCTGAAACAAAAATCAAGGAATAAATGGATAAAAGAGGGAGCTGCTAATACAAGTTTCTTACATGAAAACCTCAAGATTAGGCAAGCAAGAAATAGCATCAGTGAGCTTGAGGATCAAAATGGTGATATAATTTCAGACCAAAAGAAAATTTCAAAAGAGCTAATTAAATATTTTGAATAGAAATTTAAGTACAAGGAAGTGGAAGAAGTTGAGCATATGTTGAATGACATTCCAGAAGTGATAACCATTGATGATCTGGAAATGATTGAGAAAGTTCCAGACGAAGAAGAAATTAAAGCCACACTATTTGATATGGACCAAGATAGTGCACCTGGTCTTGATGGATTTTCAAGTTGTTTCTATAGGTCATGCTGGGATATCATACATCAAGATGTAGTGGAAGCAATTCAATTCTGCTGGAGAAGAAGGTTTATACCCAAAGGTCTCAACTCCAACTTCTTAGTACTTATTCCCAAAACTGAAGGTGCAAGGAAACCAAGTCAATACAGGCCAATTATCCTGAGTAATGTAAGCTTCAAAATTTTCACAAAAATTCTAGCAACAAGAATTGGTAATCTAATGCATAAATTGGTCTCTCCTCAGCAAGTGGATTATGTTAAGGGTTGATGCATTCAAGACCAGATAATTTTAGCTTCATAATTAGTGAATGAAATGTCAAGGAAAAGAAGATGTGGAAATGTAGCTCTTAAGCTTGACATTTCTCAAGCTTATGATTCAGTTAGTTGGGAGTTTCTATTTTTGGTTTTGCAGAAATTTGGCTTCTCTAAAAATTGGTGTGAGTGGCTGCATATTTTATTTTAGTCAGCTAGAATATCAGTAATGGTGAATGGTGGGCCTTGTGGTTTCTTCTCTGTAGGAAGAGGATTGAGGCAGGGGGATCTTTTATCTCCAATCCTTTTTGTGTTAATGGAGGAATCTTTAAGTAGAAGACTCACTCAACTGGTAAATGAAGGTTCAATTTGTCCAATGGTGGAAAGGAAAGGTATTCATCCAACTCATTTATTCTTTGCAGATGATATTTTCATCTTTATTTATGGAGCTAAAAAGAGTATTTTAAATCTAATGCAACTTCTTGAAGATTATCAAAAATGTTCTGGTCAAATTATAAACAAAACCAAAAGTAAGATGTTCATTGATGGTACTTCTGAGTTGAGGAAAATGCAGATTAAAGAGATGATTCAAATGGAAAGAAGTGTATTCCGTGACAAGAATTTGGGTGTAGTGCTTATTATTCAAGGAAGAGTGAAAACCTCCACATTATGGCCAATGGTAGAAATGATGCAAAAGAAGCTTGATACTTGGAAGGGTAAGTTATTGTCTTTTCAAGAGAGATTAGTGCTGATTAAGTCAGTTCTAAGCAGTATTCCTGTGTATAGTACGACTATCTACAAATGGCCAACTTCAGTAATTAAAATTTGTGAAAAAATTATGAGGAATTTTCTTTGGTCAGGGGTTGAAGATATAAGGAAATATCACAAATTTTCATGGAAGAGAGTATGTACACTACTTAGTGAAGGGGGTTTGGGGATTTCAAGACTTGAAGTTATAAACAAAGTATTTCTCATGAAGATGATGTGGAAGATTAATAAGTCAAATAAAGATTGGGCTTTGTTTTTTCATGCAAAATACAAGGATAAAAATGGTCAGTGGAGCACAAAATGGCAAAAATCTTCAGTTTGGCCAGGTTTAAAATGGGCATGGAATGCTCTTAAAGATGATATCAGATGGAGTATTGGGGATGGAACCAATATTTGTATATGGTTTGATTTGTGGATTGTTGATAGATCACTCATTGACAGATTTGGATATACTGATTACATTCCTGAAAATATTAACTTGAAGGTTTAGATATAATACAATGGTCCTTTGATACTGAACTTCAAATGATGATACATGTACATTAGACCACCAGAAGTTGTAGGAGGAGAAGATATGCAAGTTTGGACTGGTGATTTGAAAGAGGAATTCTCGGTTTCAGTTGCAGTGAATAAACTAAGGAACAAAGAACAGCTAGTGAATTGGTATATATATATATATATATATACATGGAAGAAATTTCTTCATCCTTCTGTGGCTAGCAATATCTGGAAATTGATTCAAGGAGTGTACACTGATGATCAAACAATGATAAAGAATGAGTATGACATGGTTTCAAGATGCTGCATTTGTGAAGAAAATGAAGATAGTATGTGTCACTTGCTTTGGGAGTGCAAATTTAGCACTGAAATCTGGAGGTGGATATGCTCTATATTCAAATTTCAAATACCAAATTCCTTTGATGATGTGTGGAAAAGAGCAACTAATGTAAGCCTCTTGGTTAAACAAGTATGGATATGTGCAGCTTGTATCATTCTTAAGGAGCTCTGGTTTCAGAAGAACAATTTTTTTTTGAAGATATAAAGCCTAATATGCAGAGATTCAAGTGCGGAATTTTAAAGCTGGTTCATGAAAGTGGTTTTAGAATCAAAGGAACTAAATGTTGTCAGAATTATGATCAACGGATCATTACTGCTTTTGATTTGGGAATTAGGCATTCCAAGTTTAAGAGCATCAAAAAATGTTGTTGGACTCCTCCTGAGCTAGGTATGGTTATGTTTTGTTGTGATGGCTCATTCTTTGGTAATCCAGGCTCTGCAGGTTTTGGTGTTTTTGCTAGAGACTCAAATTGTCAGGTAATTGGTACTCTCACTGGTGGTATAGGAGTAGCTACAAACTACTTAGCAGAATCTTATGGTGTCATGAATGCTTTGGAGTTGGAAGTTGAATGGAAATTGCAGAATATCATTATTGTTTCAGATTCAAAAACAGTTCTTACAGAATTTGCTCAGGGGAAGGTTCCTTGGTTTCTGAAAGGGAGATAGAAAATGGCACAAGAAAAGGTGTCAAAAATAAGGTATCATCACTGCTACAGAGAAGTAAATTTCTCAGCAGATAGCATTGCCAAAAAAGGTGCTTCTTTAGCAGCAGAGGAAAGATTATTACTCATGGGAAGACCTCCCTATCTACCAAGGATTGAAATGCCAGATGTGGACTACTTTAGATTTTGCTAAGAAGAGCATCTAGATTCAGTTATAGTTCTAGTCATTTTTCACATGTAAATTTTTGTCTCTTGTCATTGAACTGCAACAATTTTGAAATTAAAAAAAAAAAGTGATACAACTTGACCTTGAATTATGCATCGGGATCACAATTCGTTTCGCATAGGGCTTCACAGTCTTCGTTATCTGCATGTAACAACTAACCAACCTTTGGTGTTTGTCCCCACCCTTACATTGTACGAACTCCCATGAAACCTTCCAAGCACGGTCTTGTCGGTAACCGAAGGCAGTTGGTGTACACAACATAGCAATACAATCTTTATATGAGATTTTCGGAATTGTCACCACAACTGCATTCACTTTGGAGGGACTTTCGTTAAGCACCTCTTGGTCTCCAATCACTTGGTTAGCTTCTCGGAAATTACTTCCTAAACCGTCTTCAACTTGACAAATATTGTGAAACATAGTCTCACCTTCTTCATTTAACTGAATGGAAGTATTCATGTTGTCAAGTGTTTGGCCTAAAGTCCTGGACTCCACTTCCTCAGCTCCTTTCTTAGGTCTAGACCCTAGTATTAAAATTACCTTTGTCTTTCCTCAACCAAACTCATAAGAATTGTCCCAGCATCTCTGCTTAGCACCCATGGCTTTCCAAACACAATATCGATATCACATAAATCCATGTCAACAACTTCACAAATAATTGAATCAGAATATACCTTACCAAACGATAATGGAAATCTGGAAACACCGACACAAGTAATTGATCCCCTGCTGCTACATTCAATTTGATCCGGCTGCGGATACCAATCCATTTCTAAACCCATGTCCTCTACTATTTTTCTTGACACCAAATTATCAATGCAGCCACCATCGATCATAAAACAGCATATCCTCCCATTAACAATTCCAAAGAATTTAGGCAACTTCATTTTCTGATCATGTGTATTATAATGACGTTCCATCATATCAAAATCTCCAATTGGTCATATACGACTTGAAAGCAAAACTTTGCTAACATACAATTTATACAAAATACGCCAACTTACGAACCCAAATCTTCGACTGATTTTTTTTTTTTTTTTTTGTATTTTTTTTTTTCCATAAAAACCTAGAGATCACAGGAATCCGGCAATCTCACAGACGAACAACGCAGGACGAACTTGCTCTGGTAACACCGGGTATGGCACACGGAAACGATTTGAAAACAAGGACAATCCACTCCTTCAAGTAACGGATAAACACTCCAATCCAAGAGTTTAAGAAAGCAAGTGATGGTTTAAACCAAACAACTCAATAATTTCATTAATCAATAAAGCCAGCTAATCCAAGCTACCTGACAAACAGAAGAAAAGACTATATATAACCATCGACCATAACTTCACATACGTGTGAAGTTTATCATAACAACTTGACTCTGAAAGATACTTAACTTTAAAGTTTTGTATCTTATTTGACTAGGAAACTAAGCAACAAACAAATTCAAAGCAAATCCTAAGAAACTAAACACTAAACGCCAAAGATATATCCAAGATATCTGTCATATCTTGAAATGCACGTGAATCCCAAATATACGTCCCGTATCACGGGCCCTCGTTCCTGTGGTTAGTCCATTGTCGCTCATGATGCCAACCACTGTCGCACCTGCTGTCCAGGCGAAAGGTGAAGTTGGTATACTTGTTTCGGGTCTACGTAGGTACTTGTTTCCACTTCATCAGAAGGCAGATATTGATAACCAACATGAGCTAGCCCAACTCACTTGCTTAAATATAGCCCATCTCTGATCCTGATCCGATCTCATCTCAGTCTATTCACGACCGAATCGATCCGGTCAACCATGACCCTGATCCAATCTTAGTCTATTCACGTTTTGATTGTCCGATCCATTCAACTATAGCGCCGTTTTTTTTTTTTTTTGGTCGGTAAATAGATGATAAATTAAGAAAGAAGGCAGAATTACAAAACAGTACAAAGACTAGCCACCAAGCAGGGGAATAAAAAGGGAAAATAACAAAGGAAAAAACCCAAAAATACAACCAAAACATACCATCCAACTATAGCGCCGCTTATAAAAGATGAACCGACTATCCTAAAAAAAAAATCGGATTTACAGCTTCAATTCGTTATTCGGCAACAACATGGAGAACCTTCACAATGATATCTTAGAAAACATACTTTTTCGATTACCTTTTCAGGTAGCGTCAGAGGCCAAACGTGTATCCACAACTTGGAGGGGAATCCTCCGTGACTACAAATTTGATAAGCCGGGTTATCTTTTTGCTCTTGCAAAGTTTGGGTGTGAAGATCCATGTGGCCAACTTTTCTATGGAGATGAATATGAACATGCCAAGACGTATTACTACGACACTCCCAACAAACTTTTGACGATGGGATCTTACAGATTCAATATGCGAAACCTATTGAATAATTTCTTAGTTGGGTCTTGTAACGGTTTGGTTTGTATTAGGGATCGGAATCATGGTAGCCTCCATTCTTTCCAAATTTGCAACCCCTTGAAGGGAGATTATGTTTTACTTCCGAAGGTTATTAGTTACGACCAAGATTATTTTCAATTAGCAAGTGGATTTGGTTATTGCCATTCAACTAAAGAATACAAGGTGGTTACAATATATAAGTATAACTGTATAAGTGGGGTGAAGGACATGTCCAAGTATATACTGTCGGAGGAAAGTGGAGGTACATAGACATACAACCTAGGCCGTTAGGAGGTCCATCAGGTGTCTATGCAGGCGGCGTCTATTGCAATGGAGATCTTCACTGGTTGCACTTTGATACAGAATATTCATTAATTGAACGAGAGATCAATTATTTACAAAACGTGAGATTCTGACCTTCGATTTGGAACATGAAGTTTTATTCCATCCGTTCCCAGAAGATCTACACCTCCCGGAAGATATACACCGCAGTTATATAAGTTTCAAGTTGCTTGGAGAGCGAGATACTTTGTATTTGGTTCATAAAAATACTGATTGCGTGGATATATGGGCGTATAATAGAACTGATACTAACACCACTACTAGTTATGACCATATAAAATCGTGGTCTTGGATCAAGAAGTGTAGCATAGAGTGCAAGTGGCAAGATTATGAGCCATTCGCTGTTACAAGGAACAACGAAGTTCTATTGTGGAGCAAAGACAGGAATCTCTGTTGTTATGACCCTAAAACGTCAAGCTTAAAGGAACTTTGGGATTGCAACAGATTCTGGTGCATGATTATTGAGGCAGTTCCTCACATGCACAGCATTGTTTCTTTGAGAGATCTGGGGGAAATTAATGCTAGGAATTACAAACCTACAAACTGAGAAAAGGAACGTTAAAGATGGAGGAGAAATGTTTCCCTGGAAAAATCTGTCAGATCAAGAGGTGCTTAAAGAAGCTGATCAAAAAAAAAAAAGAGGTGCTTAAAGAATTTGGTAATCCACTGTTGGTATATTTTCTTTGAAGTTTTAGTGCGTGTCCTTGTCGATTGTTTGATTACATAACTTACTGATTACTTAACTTACTTTAGATATCTTCTTTAGACTAATGCTTTGTTATTTCTTTGTTTATTTCTTCCTGAAAAATACAAGTTTCACGAGATGAGAGAGAGTGTCAGAGAGGTAGGAGGAAATTTGGGTTCAGTTACTCAAATTGAACAAAAAACATTTGAATTCTCAACCCAAAAACTTGGTAATCAAGATGGATTCAACATAGTTGAAAAAGGAGCAGGTGGATGAAACTACAAGATCATCTTTTCAGCTCCCATCGGAGCATGGATCAGCAAATCTTTAGATGAAATTTTTCAGATCTCAAACCCCAAACGGAGATGGACCTGCAGAGAAGGAAACTTCTCATTCCTCATTGAGAAACTTCAAAATTCAAGAGATGAATTCATCAAAATCACCAGGACAGATGAGAATCGTGCCAAAAACAAAGCTCTCTTTATCCCAAAAGGTAAGCATAACTACGGTTGGCTTAGATTTCAAGATCTTCTTAACAAGCTTTTGGGAATGAAAATTACCCAACGTCAACAAGTACCTCGGAACAAAGATTTCCCTTCCAATATAAGCAAAGATAATGGTACTAGACCTCCTCGTACCTTCTGTGTTTCAGCTTATGGGTCAATCTCTTGGAATCAAGTAGCTCGACAAATCTCAGCTACTCTTAAATGGAATAGATACCCGCATATTTCAATCATTAATGATAACATGGCACATTTTCATCCTGATTCGGACCAAGAATGGGAAAGTTGTTGGAAACCCATTATATGGAAATTCAAGGACACAAGCATTGAAGTGAAGAGATGGATCGATGAAGATACTACCCATAAATGCAAGAACACTTTCTCTGGCACAAAACTGGATCAAAGTAAAAGGTTTTCCAGTTCAGCTGTGGTCCAAGGAAAGTTTCGATAAAATTGGAGAAATCATGGGAGGTCTAGCAGAGATCGACAAAGAAACTTTGGATCGAAACCCGAATTGCTGCAGATTGAGAGTCAAATGCATTGCAAAAAACATTCCGGCGGCAATCACAGTTAACATATATGGACAGGAATGGGTTCTAGCTATCGAATGGGACTTCAATTTCAGGCCACAGACGACCTCAACGGTGAATTCTTATCGGAAAATCCTGCAACAGCTGGAGAACACGTCAGTCTCTCATCACCATGATTCAAATTCAAAATTTAAATCTTCCCACAAGAACAGAACAAGTACTCTGGACCCAATTCAAAATGTATGGAGGAGAAACTCACACGTGGAAGCGGGACAATCGTCAGGTACCAAGGTTTTTTTTTTTTTGAAAAGTGGTACCAAGGTTAATCCCACCCCAAAAACAATTACTGGTCTCTTTAATTCCTTTATTGATAATGAAAAAGAAAAAAGGTCAAAAAGTAGTTTTTGTTGGTCAAAGTGAAATGGTTAGTCAATCCACCACAGAAAGTCAAGACACAACCGTTTTTCAAAGTCCATTAGGAAATCAGCCTGAGACAACTGAAATTTCAGATCCGATCCCTGAGGATAATGCTCCTCTTCAGACTCCTACGGTATTAGTGGAAGATACACCAGCTAGATCTCGTTCTTTAAACAGAGAGATTGAACAGATAAATGCAGTACATAATACAGTAGATTTAATCATGGAAGCAACTATCAACATAGGTGCTAATTTTGGAGGAAATGAAGAAAGAATCAGAACAATGTACACTACCATAGTTGCTAAACATTTGCAGTTGGGGAATTCTTCACACATCAACAAAAATCAATCTCCAGATGTGTTTGTACCATAAGTAAAAATACCACTTAATGGGCCGAATTGATACTTGAATCATGTTTTGGTCCTCATCCAAGCCCACTAACTTGATCAACCAAGGTAGCCCACCCGATGCGCACTGGACCGGTCAATGGTCAAAGTCGGTCAACTATCGAAGTCAACGTCCGATCAAGGTCAATGGTCAAAGTCAATGGATGGTCAATAGTCAAAGTCAACCGTCGGTCAACTATCGAAGTCGATCGCACCCACAGCCAATTTTTGGTCTTGTGGCAGCCCAATCGCTAACCATTCCTAGCCAAAAATTCTTCCTTGCGCCACGAGTCCCAAACCGTCTCGACCATACTCAAAATCCATGGCCCCGCCGACCATCACGTCAGTCAACCATCAAGCCGTCCTTGCCCATGCGATCGGTTTGTTCGGCCGGCAAGTGTCCACCAATATCGCGGCAATCATTTATGCGGAATTGAATTCCAACGATTTCATCCATTGAATTCCATGCGGTACTAGCTGCGGCGATTTCGACCATGCGGCACTAAGCTGCGACCGGTTTCGACCATGCGATACTAAAAAGCGACGATTTCGGCCATGCGGTACTAAAAGCGGACGTTTCATACACGCGAGAATTAACTACAGTTTGTTTTTATACGAGAATTGATGATGGTGGCTTGAATGAGCGATTAATGTAATTTATGTTATATTTAGATATGAAAGCTTGTATAAATAGGGGGAGCGAGGAAATCGGGGAAGGAGGGGGCCGATGGGAGGCTGAGAGAAAAAACATATTTTGTAATAGAAAAATCAATAAAACATTTCTCCCCAAGGGATTCATCCGTGGACGTAGGCAAGCCATGCCAACCACGTAAAACTGCGTTCATCTTTGTCTCTTTATTTGCTTTCGAATCCAACTCTCCAAACCCCAATACTCACCAAAACTATCCATTCATCGTGTTTCGTGCCTAAAACTAATTTTGGGTACAAACATTGGCGCCGACTAAGGGGACCACGAGAAAA
The DNA here is from genome assembly GCA_023531295.1 of Papaver armeniacum. Taxonomy (NCBI): domain Eukaryota; kingdom Viridiplantae; phylum Streptophyta; class Magnoliopsida; order Ranunculales; family Papaveraceae; genus Papaver; species Papaver armeniacum. Next base: position 1,026,509 of record JAJJWW010014642.1, on the reverse strand, counting down.
TAAATCGTGTTTTCCCATTGAGAAAAGTTATTAAAAATGCTTCAAAGTCGTGTCGTGAAAAAGCGATCGAACGTCTGAAAAGTCATTTCTTTACTTGATCAGGTTGATCGTGAAGCTACTGCTGTCCGCTTTTGATCCTAGCAACAGTAACGATGTGATCCGGTGATCGTAGCTGCTGCTGACGATATGTCAGCATACTACTGATCGATTGATCGCAAATCTACGAATCAAGGTTAACCCGTTTGGCTTTGAAGCTATTACTGCCGTCTGCGAAAATCACATCACTACAAAATCGATGATAATGTTCTTTGGGGCCTTTCGATTAAAAGCGGCAAAAGATGTAGTGAAATACCATCAAAAATCACAGTAGGATATTCGATCCACGACATGGTTGAATCCGATTTCGATTTCTATCATCGCCAGTCCGGTGATCGCAGGCTAGCTGCGATTCCGATTAATCACAATTATTATAGCCCGGCATCGCGGCCGAAGCCACCAAAATCGATTCCTTCGAAAACCACCAAGGTTGTTGTCGGGATGTTCGATCCGCGACATGTTCTTGTCCAAAGTCCGAAAAAATCGCTTCTCAAATAACGCATTATCCACATGTTCGAGTTTCTTTGTATGACAAAATCAATCTGTTATGATCGCAAAGTGGTCAAGTTGTCCACATCTCAAGGTGCCCGAATACCGAGGGAAAACCTCGAGAAAAGCATCTCGAAAAATTCAGGAAAAGGACCACAAAAGTGCGACAAAATCATGGTAAAATTCCATGAGAAAGCAGTATGATTCAACAAACACATTCTTTGAAATTGTGAAGAGAAAAAGACAACCCAGAAGACTGTTGCAAAAGGTCAAAGAGAAAAGATAACACCACCAAGGTTTCGTTCACCCACTTTACTTTTCACTCACCCACGTCAAAGGTGTCCATCACCCACTTCCATCAACAAGAAAAAGGTTCGATGCTTATTGTTACATCAAATTTCGATAATCGGCGTATGTCAACCGTTGATGCACCCTGGTACATCAATTTTCGATGCTCTCTAAAACATCGAAATCAAGTTCAAAAAAAAAAAAAAAAAAAAAAATCGATAAAGCGGCGGCCAAGCCTACAACGAGCCGTGAGCAAAGCCGGCGGCCATCCGCGAACGGCGCGCGAGCAACGAGCGCGCAGCGACGAAGTGGCTGTCAGCGTAAGACCAGCGATTAGTTCGAGACTAATCGCTATTAATCAATGATTATTTGGTGATTAATCGATTCGGTGCGGCGTGTTACAACTTAATTCCGTAGTCCCGATTCAATGCAACGCGGGCATATTAATCCGTAGCCCTCGGATTATTCCGCCCAGCTTCTCTTGCCTTGCGGATATCTACACCCCACCAGGGCTTGGTCTAAAATTTGTTTCGTTGATATCTTCTTCGTCTCACGTCCGGATTGGATGATTTTTGGCTCGTTGCGATCGCATTTCAATATCCCACGACATGAAGGTAAAATTTTGCAATTGGAGAATAATATTTTTTGGGGACAATCACGTCATCAACATGTTAGAGCAAGGCCAACCAATTTTGTTTCCTCAAAAACTTCTTCTTCTGCATCAAACCGAGTGATTATTTCACGATAAGATCGTGACGCGTCAATTACCAAGATCGTGAAGGCAACATTCCAATTTTCTGAGAAAGTTAAAATTTTTAGAAATGTAAAATGACAATGGCTATAAAATGGTCACATCCAATCACCAACTAAAAATACTGATCAGATTGATCAAATAACGCGGTCCTTTTCCACACATAACTATTACGGTCAGTTGATCGAACTATTGTAATCAATTTCACAGCAACAAATCGCTGGGCTGTTGATCGAACAGCCCGATCCTTTTTAATTCCTACGATCCCAAGAGAGGTCGAATCTGTTGTAGTCCGATTTTCAGAAAAAAAGCTGTTTCAATACGGTTTCCCTCTCAACCGATTCGATCCGTTTTGCGCATAATCAAGTGGTGGTCAGGTGATCCACGATCTTGAACATAACATAGCCTGGCAATTGTCTTCGATCCAACTTGGACTTAATTGGTGCATTCACCCTGAGACAAGTCAATTACTAAGTCGAGACGAGACGCTAAGGCAACTATATTAATCATCGCCATTTGGAAAACACCACCACATAGCCATTGGGCATCCTAATCACTTCGTGGCGAAGTCGCGGTAACATTTTCAATAAGGTAAGTATACAATTTACATATTTTTGCATCTTTTCATATATTCATGCATACTTTTGTTCGGTAAGACACCTTTAAATGTGGCAAGCATCTTCTCAACGAGGGATGCACAAATTTCAACCTCACGCATCCGGAATAGTGGGATAAGCCCCCCGCGCGAATTCCAGATAGCAGACGTCTTCAAAATCCCATGCGCGAGCAAAATGCAACAAGGCAGTGCACCCTTGTGCAAGCATTGAGCAGCATGACAATTACTATCTTCCGGGGGCAAGTTGCATATCACTTCAACATGACTGACCATCACTTGGGGGCGAGATATGTAAGACCTCATGGTCTTAAATTACTCTTTTGGGGAAAGTTGTGTAACACTTCATACGCTTGATGAAAGGCAAGTTACATAGCACCCAATTGCAATGCGGAATTAAGCTTCAAAATCGAAATTTGGTAACCTTAAACTTCTTAATCCTCCAACGAGTTGCGGGATTAAGAGGGGCGAGAACACACCTAATATTTTTACACAATTTTTACAATCGTAATGTTAAACTTGCTATAGTTATGTTGATTGAATTATTGTACTCAGTTCAAAAGCAATCACGCACTTTCGCTGGACGCCAACGATGCGATCCCGATTTTGCTGATGACTCAGATTGGGATGAATCGATGCGATCTGCAGCACTCGGTTGGACGCATCGCGATGCTATCTAGTTTTATTAGAATCTTGTTACACCTATTTTTATCGAAATTTGTTTCAACCAAGTCCTCAAAGATCTGCTATGCCAGTGACGGTCGCTCGCAGCTGCATCTTTGTTCGTTGTCGCGTTTTCATTCGATCACGATCTGATCTGCATCCACCATCAAGGCCGCCGCGTGTAGCCTTTCCGTTGATGCTTTGCATTCCGGTGATCACAGTGATGCAATCCGACTATAGCTCGCGATTCCTGCCGATCCAGTGATCGCCATATTCTTCGATACAACCGTTCGTTGTTGCCATTCGGTGATCACCGCCTCGATGCAGATCGGTTTTGCTCGCGATTCTTGTAGTCCGAGCTAACGCCGGCCTCTGCAATCATGCTCATCGTTGTTGCATTCAGTTGATCGCGACTATTGCGATTCAATTTTGCTCGTCACTCTGCGGTCCATCGATCCAATTTCTGCTGCGAAGCAGTTCGCTCAATGTTGTTACAGCTCATTTCCAACACCACTCGCTCCATTATCAAGCTTCTGTTGCATCACTTGATCTTGTTTCTGACGCCGGGCTTAACTTGATTACGACCTCCACAATCAACGAAGGCGTTTCTTTTACGCTTGGCAACATAAATTTACACTTGGGGCGTCTTGATTTCCGTAAACAACAAGGAAGTTCTCCAATCACCTCAATATCAATAGTCCACACTTGGGGGCGAGATTTATCATTGACTAAGGAACACAAAATTTTTTTCTTAACCCCAACAAGTTGGAGGTTAAGGAGGGAGCGATGTTTGTACCATAAGTAAAAATACCACTTAATGGGTCAGGATTGATACTTGAATCATGTTTTGGTCCTCATCCAAGCCCACTAACCCGGTCAACCAAGGTAGCCCACCGGTCTACACGGACCGGTCAATGGTCAAAGTCGGTCAACTATCGAAGTCAACGTCGATCAAGGTCAATGGTCAAAGTCAATGGGTGGTCAATAGTCAAAGTCAACCATCGGTCAACTATCGAAGTCGATCGCACCCCTAGCCAATTTTTCGGTCTTGTAGCGGCAATGCGCTAACCAATTCCAGCCAAAAATTCTTCCGCATCACAACAACCAGGTCCCCAACCGGTCTCCAACCATGCTCCATCCACGCTGCCATCATCACGTCTGTCAACCATCAAGCCAGTCCTTGCCCATGTAGTCAGCTATTCAGCCAGCAAGTGTCCACCAATACTGCCAGCAATCATTTATGCAGAATTGAATTCCAACAGTTTCATCAAGCCGTGAAGTTTATAGACATCATCGTATACTATGGATATTAAAATCGCAGCGTTTCTCAACGAAGGTGAGCCCTGATCCTTCAAATTGGCGTTCAAGAACCAACAGCAAGCTATTGCCACACCAATGGTACATCCAGGATGCATGCAGGTTCACTATGAAACGCCACGCAAAGATCCAAGGGATATCCATCTCGATTGCAACAGTTTTCTTATATGGGACCAATTTACTTCTAAATGCTATTGGAGGCGAAAATTGATGGGGCGACTTCAGTACAACAAATACCGGAGATTATTAAGTTGCACAAAAAAGCTACTGGCTTAGGTTCCAATTTGAACCTTCATCGTTACAAAATAAGCTAGCATATTGTTTATGTTCGATTAACAAGCTGTATGCAACTAAGTCGTGTTCGAGAGCAAGTAATTAGATCCCCTTCAACTCTCCATCCCAGTAATTCAAGGAACCGGTTATCAACGTATCATACTATTATGAAAAATGATTGACCAAAGTCACCAATTCTCTATTAAGCTCAAATGATTTTAGATACTAATCCAAGTACGTAGTCTTTGTGAGATTATATCTCTCCTTTCTCGAACTTAAAACAACGATCTGCCAAAGAAGGAAGATTTAGTTTTGAAGATGTTGGTTCTCGGTGGGCTTGGAGTTTTATGTTGAGTAGACGTGATAGACAGCAATAGTGGAGCCTCTTCTTAGTAGTTTTGCCTGGTAGTATGAACGCAGAGTGGATAATCATTCAGTACGCTTTACCAAGAGCGGTCCTTGGTACACGTGAAATTCGATCTAATGCCAATTTGATATATATCATATATAATTCTCTGCTAAAGTATCATATTAAAGCAAAAATCACAACACCGATGGTGAGATAAAATCGCGTCCTATGGTGTCATAAAGATAGATTCACTATCATGGTCGGCGGTGGAGATATGAAAATATTTTAATACGATCATTAGCGACTCAACAATCCAACTTTGCGTCCATAGCATTACTCGATTCAATCCACACTTGATTTTTGGTTTTAGCATTCAAAGGCCTCAAAGCTTCATGTCTTATGAAAATGCATGCAAGAGAGCATAGTTCCGTTATCACAACCGAGCTCGAGGACGTGAGCACACCATATCCAGGGTCATCGCTTAGAGAGAATCATTCTGAGGGCAGTCACATTGGTTATCGGCCTGACGTAGATACAGTTCTACCACCACTGTGAGTCTAGTCCATTTAATTACACTACTTTTATTTTCTTAACCGCATATTATGCACCAAAATGTCTGATATATGTTCCACATTGGGAATCTCACAAGGTAACCCTGAATACTTTCATCTTATGCACAACATAATATGCATTTACATTATACACTTTTGTGACTGAGATGCTAATAATTTTAATGCAAAAAATCTAACCAATGCACATGACAGTTATAGCTTTAATCTTTCTCTTAAAGAACAGGATTTCGGCAAAATGTACTACTCAAACGATAGCGACGGTTCGGGTCCTGCCTTGAGTTCTAGCGGTAGGGTTAAACATTTCTTCGTGAGTGGAGAAACGATGGCGACATTTGAGTCCTACGCGAGTTTGATGGAGAAACAATTTTCCATGCATATAAGAGATGTAGCGACCCTCGTCTACTCGATCTCTTATAACTACACTTTTGAATCTTGAATAGGGGGATTGCCCCCCCCTAGTAGAAAATTCTAATTCTCAATTCATGCGCGAGCGAAATGCGGCAGGAGGTGCACCCTTGCGCGAGCATTTAACGACATGACATTTCTTTGGGCGAGTTACTATCACTCCAACGTGGCGGTCACTTGGGGTTCGTTTTTCTTGCATTCAGTGATCACCCCCGATGCAATCCTTTATGCTCGCAGTTCTATGAGTCCAGGTGATCGCATTGCTGCGGTACAACTGTTCGTTGTTGTTGCATTCAGTGATCACCAATGATGCGGTCCGGTTTGCTCGCAGTTCTTGCGGTCCCGGTGAACCGACCTCAGCAATCATGCTCATCGTTGCTGCATTCCGGTGATCGCAGTTGTTGCGGTTCAATTTTTCGTCACTCTGCATCCGGTGATCACTGTTCTTTATGAAAAGTTCGCTCAATGTTGTTACCGCTCATTTCCAACACCACTGGCTCCATTATCAAGCTTGTTGCATCACTTCGATCTTGTTTCTGACACTTGGGGCGACTTGATTACGATCTCCATAATCAACGGCGTTTATTTACGCCGACAACATAAATTTACTCTTGGGGCGTCTTGATTTCCGCAAACAACAAGGGAAGTTCTCCAATCACCTCAATATCAATAGTCCACACTTGGGGCGAGATTTATCATTGGTAAGGAACACAAAATTTTTTCTTAACCCCAACAAGTTGGAGGTTAAGAGGGGGCGATGTTTGTACCATAAGTAAAAATACCACTTAATGGGCGAATTGATACTTGAATCATGTTTTGGTCCTCATCCAAGCCCACTAACCGGTCAACCAAGGTAGCCCACCCCGATGCGCACGCACCACCAATGGTCAAAGTCGGTCAACTATCAAGTCAACGTCCGATCAAGGTCAATGGTCAAAGTCAATGGGTGGTCAATAGTCAAAGTCAATCGTCGGTCAACTATCGAAGTCGTTGCACCCCTAGCCAATTTTCGGTCTTGTAGCCGGCAATGCGCTAACCAATTCCTAGCCAAAAATTCTTCCGCAGCGCCAACCGACAGTCCCAGACCGTCTCCCGACCATGCTCCATCCACGGCGCCATGACCATCACGTCACGCAACCATCAAGCCGATCCTTGCCCATGCGATCAATCGTCAACGACCGGCCAAGTGTCCACCAATCCGCCAATCATTTATGCGGTTGAATTCCAACAGGTTTAATCCATTGAATTCCATGCGTACTAGCTGCAATCCGAGTTCCCGACCATGCGGCACTAATGCAGTTAGTTTGATTTGCGATATCATACGATAAAGACAATAGTTTCAACCATGCAATACTAAAGGTAGTTTTCATACACCTTGAGAATTAACTACATTCATTTCCTCTAATTGTTGATGGTGGCTTGAATGAGCAGTTAATGTAATTTATGTTATATTTAGATATGAAACTGTATAAATAGGAGGGAGCAGAAATCAGGAAGGAGGGGGGCCGATGGGAGCTGAGAGAGAAAAAACATATTTTGTAATAGAAAAATCAATAAAACATTTCTCCCCAAGGGGATTCATCCGTGGACGTAGGCAAGCCATGCCGAACCCGTAAAACTGCGTTCATCTTTGTCTCTTTATTTGCTTTCCAATCCGTCTCCAAACCCCAATACTCACCAAAACTATCCATTCATCGTGTTTCGTGCCTAAAAGTAATTTTGGGTACAAACAAGATGATATTATCTCAATTACAAACACAATTGAAAACTCCAAAGCAGACAAAGAGGGAGAAGTAAAAATTTTTGAAGATGCAGTTAACTTGGCCTCTAATGGTTTAAATGGATATTAAGATCTTAGATTGGAACATGAGAGGTCTTACTGCAGTAGATAAAATGGATTGCTTAAAAGATCTCATCAAAAAACTGAAACCAACTTGTGTTCTTATCCAAGAAACCCACATGATGAAAATAAATAATTGGTGGATTACAAATATTTGGGAAATGATAAGCTGCCAATGGAAATACATCCGTCTCAGGGATTATCGGGGGCATCTTAACAATTTGGGATGACAATTCACTTGAAAAACGGATGAACTAATAGGTCCTAACTCTTTTATCACTTAAATTCAAGTCTAAAACTGAAGACTTTGAATGGACTATCACAAATGTATACTCTCCATGTGATTACCGGAAGATATGATTTTTGGGGAAGAAGTGAAGATATCCTTTGGTTGGGCTTCTTCAAATGGGTCTTAGCGGTGACTTTAATGTCAGAAGACGCGAAGAAGAGAAAGAAACAAACCTGGTGGATCAGTTAGAGGAACCAGATTATTCAATGAATTCATGGAATCTCATAATTTGATAGACCTGCCACTGAATGGAGGCTTATTCACTTGGAGTAACATGCAAGAAGATCCAATACTTTGCAGACCGGATAGATTTATTGTCTCCCCTCAATTTGAAAGCCATGTCCCTCTCCTAACTCAGACAATTCTTTCTAGGACTCTGTCAGATCATTCAACCATTCTACTTACAACTGCCAATGTTTCCAGGAAGAAACCTCCATTCAAAATAGAAAAATATTGGCTCTCACATCCTGACTTCATCAGAAATATCACTATTTGGTGGGCAGCAATGCAGTTTCAAGGTTCTCCTAGCTACATCATATCAAAGAAATTACAAAATCTTAAATTCTTTCTAAAAAGATGGAGCAAAGATACTTATGGCAAGATAGAAGAAAAGAAAACATCATTAACATCTCAAATAGATAACTTGAATGCTATGGAAGAATTTGGAGCTCTATCAAATACTCAATTCAGTGAAAGAGTTGAACTCAGATCAAAATTAAAACAACTCAATCTGGACAAAGCAAGGAAATGGTTGGTAAGATCCAAGACTCAATATTTCAAGGAAGGCGATGCCAATACAAAGTACTTTCACTCTCATGCCAATGGAAGGAGAAGAAGGAACACAATTCAAAAACTGATCATATATGGAGTAGACAATTTCTGTCAACAAGATATTTTAGAAGAAATCTCCAAATACTTCTATAATCTGTTTCAAGATAAGCATACTCTTAGGCCTCAACTCAATGAGGAATTATTCACAAAAATCTCTGAACAAGAAAGCAGTCAATTGGAAAGAGAGATTTATGAAGAAGAAGTTTGGGAGACAATCAAAAACTTCAAGCCTAACAAGTCCCCAGGACCAGATGGATATACAATGGACTTCTTCAAAGTGGCTTGGGATATCATCAAAAAGGACTTAATGGCAGTTGTGAAGGAATTTCAACAAAAAGATAGATTAGACTGGAGAATAAATTGTTCATTCATCTGTCTTATTCCTAAGAAGGGGCAAATTGGATCTCCACAAGACTTCAGGCCTATAAGTCTTGTAAGTAGTGTGTACAAAGTCCTATCAAAAATTCTAACTCAGAGATTGAAAGTTGTTATTCCTCAACTTATTTCTGAAAATCAGGGAGCTTTCATCAAAGACAAACAAATATTAGATGAAATTCTCATTGCAGGTGAACTTATTGATTCTAGAATGAAGAGCAAGAAGCCTGGAATCATTTGCAAATTAGATATCCATAAAGCTTTTGATAATGTGAGTTGGCACACAATTCAAAAGTTCTTCAATGCTCTGTGTTTTGGCGAAATGGATCAAATGGATAATGTGGTGTGTTACTTCAGCTCAACACTCTATTTTGGTCAATAGTTGCTCAACTAGGGGTGTACAGAATGCCCGAAAGCCTGCGGCCTTCCATGTACCGCCCGGGTCCGAAGGAGCCTATGGGCGCCCGACAGCCTTTCATGGCAGGCTAGCTACCGCCCGATAATTATAAGTGGGCGGACCTGGGTTTTGTTCAAATATTGGAGTCCAAGCTGTTAGCTCGCCGAGTGCTGTTTAGTTACTCCTACCACTGATCGCCAAAGCCTCGAATAAAGTTTTTTACTAGTGTGATGGATTTCTAAAGAACTTAAATTTCATATGTGGACAATTTATTGGGGTTAGAGAAAATTCGAATTACATTTCACAAAGAATGAATATAAATTGCTTGAACTATCATTTGAATGAGTTACAGATATATCATCATTCATCAAGCCAAAAACAAACATATATACTTTAAAATTTTGAATTATCTCTTGGGCCGAGGTCCGGCCGGCTGGGACTTTCCGGCTTCGACTCGGCCGGCCCGACCTGGCCTGGTTTGTATTGTTTCACGGGTATGGACGGGCCATGGGCATTCAATTTTTGTTATTGCCCGGCCCGGCCTGGCCTATTAAACTTAATGGGTAGTAAGGACTACGAGCCCGTCCGGCCCTAAGCCTTGTCTTACTCCAATCGGGCTTGGGCTGGCCTGCCCGGTCCGATGTACACCCCTATGCTCAACTGAGAGATTTTTACCTCAAAAGGGATTGAGACAGGGAGATTCACATTCTCCATTTCTATTCATTCTGGTGGCAGAGATCTTCACTAAACTCATGAAACAAGCTGTGGACTTGAACATGATTTCTGGTTTCTCTATAAACAACAACATCAGCATTTCTCATCTCCAATATGCTGATGATACCCTTGTATTTTTAGATGGCACTCCGGAAGAAGCTGAGAATCTGCTTATAATTCTACAAATTTTTGAAGGCATTACAGGTCTCCCAGTCAACCTTGCAAAGAGCTCAGTGTTGAGTATTGGAGCTGATGTTATTATTGATGATGTAGCTGCTATTCTCAATTGCAAGAAATAACACCTCCCACTGAAGTATCTAGGACTTCCAGTAGGTGCTACAAGTAGAAGATGTTCAATCTGGGATGTGGTAGTTGAAAAATTCCTAAAGAAGCTTGCACCATGGAAGAGAAGGTTCTTTACAAAAGCTGGTAGGATCATGCTGATTAAAACTACTCTTTCTAGCCTTCCCATTTATTTAATGTCCTTGTTCCCTATGCCAGTTCAAGTGGAACATAAACTGAACCAAATCATGAGAGATTTTCTTTGGGGTTCAACTGCAGAGGAAAAAAAAATTAAATGGGTGGCTTGGAACAAAATTTCTAGACCAAAAAAGGCTGGGGGTCTGGGCATAAGAAACTTAAGATTAACCAATAGAGCCTTATTGGCTAAATGGTCATGGAGATACACAACAGAGAAACAACAGTTATGGAGGAAACTTATTCAAACCAAAATGCTTGGTAAACCTTCAGATATTCTTTCCAAAGACTCTCCACTCCCTCAAGGCAGAGGCATATGGAAAGGAATTCAACAACAAAAGATTGTGGTAGAAGAGATGTCTTCATTTGAAATTAGAAGTGGTCACCAGATATATTTTGGTGGGACAAGTGGAAAGATAATCAAACTCTGAAATCCAGATTCCCAAAAATTTACAAGCTTTCTTCTCAAAAAAATGCCGCCACATGAGATGGTAGAAAATAACTCTTGGAACATTCTCGCTAAGAAGAAATCTTAATCGATCGGAGTTCACGCAAATCACTCAAACTTTTTGAATGCTTAGGATCTCCTCCTATTCTCAATGATCTAGAAGATGTTCTAATCGCAATATACACGGAGGTTTTATCACTAAAAATCTACAATTGGCTCCTTGAACAAGAACCAATTCCATTCCCTCTACCTCCTCATCAATGCATCTCGGATCAAGTATGTACCTCCTAAATGTCAAATTTTCCTCTCGATGGCTGCTCAAAATGCTATTCCCACAACCGATAACCTTAACGAGAAGAGGGTGCAACATTCAAAACTCCATGTGCCCCTTATGTAATCAACATCCTCGAATCTGTTCCTCACCTACTTCTTCACTGCCATTACTCTCATCAAATATGGAACTACTTCATTGCTGGATATAATGTTAGATGGGTTCAAGCGGGTTGATAGAAGCTCAAATGCGCTTGGAAGAACAGGAAAGGTAGAAACGAAGGGCGAAAATTTGGCCAACTCTCATATTTGCTATTGTCAGAGCCATTTGGGAGGAGAGAAATAGAAGAACAATGGCTCACAAATCTCCTAGAGCTGAAGGAGTAATCATAAATGAAGTTAAAGATCTTATTTATCAATGGGGCAGTGGGGAAAAATGGTTTTGGGGTCTCACTTTTAAAGACCTAATAACCCATTGGAAAACTATTATTGATAGTATGTAAAAACCTGTAACTCTAAAAATGGGGACCTTTGGTCTTATTACATTTTTCTTTTATACAATTTTAATCTTTTCCCTCAAAAAAAAAAGATAACCTTAAGACTATTATTATTCGGCATATGTTATTTCTTTTCCGTTATTGGTATATTTGTTTTAATTCTTGTTATATGTTAATTTATTTTCCTTCATTGGTTGTTACTTGTTATTTGCACTCCTAGTCTAGGAGTCCCTCCAACTTAACCTATAAACATATATTATGCACGATCTAGAGTGGAGACGGCCGTTTGATTTAATGTTCTGCCAATGCAAAGGAGACCAACATACAACTCGTGTACTCAAAAAGATGACAAAATTTAATTCAAACAGAGCCAGCTACTAAACATTTCGAATGCTTACTTATGATCATGTACTAATGCTTATGTACCTTGTCTTATAACTAATAGCATTTCTAGTCAAATTACGATCGATTAATTTGTTAACTTGTTTTCACTATCTTTTTTAGATTCATGCTTTATTCGTTGTTAAACTATTCTCTTTGTTTTTGGGTTTATTTTTCTCTTTTTCCCTGTTTGGTGGCTCTCTGCATTGCAGCTTTGTAATTTGCCCTCAAAAAAAAAAAAAAAAAAAAAAAACTATTCTGGAAAACCTTAGACTGTATTAGCTAGTGTGCTGTATTTTGTTGCTAGTTAATTATTGGGTCATGTTAGATGTTACTTATTGTTATCGGCATTCCTAGTGTAGGATTCCCTCCACCTTGCCCTCTAAACTGCAATTTGATTTTATTTGATGTTCAGCCAATGCAAAAGAAACAAACACACTCCGCTATGAGATAACTAACTCGAAAGGATCACAAATTTACACCAAAAAGAACCAACTGCAGAACCAGTTGATATTTCACACAGACAGACGAATACAGCCCCACCAAACAATAAGCCAGAAAATTAAACATCACAAAATTGAGATAACATTTTCAAAGGGTTTTACCTTTTACTACTAGTTGATGTTTTCCCTTTCGTTCCTGGTGAAGTCATTTGCCCTCGGGAGCAATCTTCCTTTTGATCTCTTGAGCTGTGTTAAACAAGCCCAGAGTAGGAATGTCGCATACAAAGCACTTCTTGTTTTTCGAATGATGCTTCCGAGCACAATGTTCACAGAAATAATGCTTGCATTTGGTAACAACAGGATCCACAAAAGACTGCCGACAAATGGAACACACAGAAGGAAGCGCATCATCATCACTCACATTTGCTCTTTCCCTGTCATCCTCGTCATCTGTTTTTAAAGCTAAATTCCTCTTTCGAATCTTCTCAGCTTCCTCCCATTCTTTCTCCATCTGCCATCCAGATTTATAATCTCCTCTATCATGCACAAACTTACAAGAATCCCCAAACCCACAATACCCAGTCTCCTTATAATCCTTACATACATCTGGTTGATAATCAAACCTCATTGTAGTACGAATATGAGCAGAAGCCCTAAGTGGTCCATGTGCACCAGCAGTATGTCCTCTTCTATACCCATGTATACCTTTATAAAACTGCTTTCCATCACTAGGCTTCTTCTTCTTCAATTCATCTTCTGCTCGCTTAAGTACTCTCTCGTGTATCGCTCTAGCATCCTTCGAAAAATCAGTTTCAGTTTCTAAAGTCGCGGTAGCTCTACTATCATGTTGAACTTGAATTTCCTTGGACGACTCAAAATAAAATCTCCTAGACTCAACAGGTTCTTGATTTGTTTTATCAGATTTCTGATCCGATTCGGGTTTTTGAGTCATTGAAGAACCTTTAGAATCGTCTTCCTCTTCAACATCAATCTTTCGCTTTCTTAGGTTTCTGTTCTTAGATGGTTTTCGATTGAATTCTTTCGATGGTTCACCCAGCCGTTGAGGTTCACTGCGATCCGACATTATTATGTTTTTCCCATAGAGGGTGAAGAAATCAAAATCTATGAGAATAAGAGAAATTGTGGAATAAATAAGAGACTGGTTTCCTAATTTGGCCAAAACTAAGTTATTCCGAGACTGTACTGGTTCCGGTTTGGTTTCTATTTTTAATACACATTGCCGGATCCGGACCGATCCAAATAAAGCTAGGTAAGAACGGCCGATACGTTGCCAATCTAAAACGAGTCACCACTGCCGCGTTGGCCGGATCAGATTGGTCTGAGCAGACAGACTTGCCGCAGAAATTGTGGAATAAAAAAGGGAATGGTTTCCTAATCTACTGGTATTCTGAGCCACTTGCTTTAGCAATATATACAGGTCTCTTCATCGTTTATACAGGAGAAAATATATACGAAAAGAGTCCAGTTTACAGCTTCCACTGGTAATCAGCAACTCGATCCAATATGGAGAGCCTTCACCCAGATATCTTAGAAAACATACTTCTTCGATTACCTTTTCTGGTAATGTTACAGGCTAAACTTGTATGCACAACTTGGAAAGCTCTCCTTCGTAATTATAAATTTGATAAGCCGGGTTATCTTTTTTTTTTTTTTTTTTGATCAGACAAGAAGATATATTAAGGAGAAAGAATGTACAGGCTACCAGAGGTAGGAAAAAAAAAGGAAAAATTACAGCATCTTACAGAAACAAATTCTCCCAATCATTGAGAATAGAGCTAGAAAAGTTTACATGTACTCTTCTACCTGCAGCTGCAGCCCAAAGAAGGATTAAAGTTTTAGCTTCGTTTCCTAGATCTTCATCTGTTTTGTAGTTATGGTTGCTATCAAATGTGCGGCTGTTTCGCTCCTTCCACAAAGTCCATAATATAGCAGCAGGGATTAAACTCCAAATAAAATTACCAGTGTAGGAGAAGGAAGTAGAATGCCAACAAAGAGATAATGCCATTACTGTTCTAGGGATGACCCAAGCATAACAACAACTCGGCAGTAACATGGACCAAATTTTGTGCGCAATCTTACAGTGCAGAAACAAATGGTCTTGAGTTTCCAATCCATTCCCACAAAGCACACACGAAGTATCAACTTCAATTCCTTTGTGTCTTAATATGTCTTTAGTGTTTAACTTACCATGCACCAGACTCCAAACAAAGAGATTTATCTTGGGTGGTACAGCTGCCTTCCAAGTAAACTGAAATGGGAAATTGTCCATTCCGTGTGATTCCACTAATTTTGCATAAAGAGTTTTTACAGAGAATACACCTGTGAAATGGAGTGACCAACGCCGTGTATCTGATAAGCCGTCTAAAGTAGGTGGGCTATCACCAATAATGGTCAATAGAGAAGCAAAATCAATAGCTTCAGAGTTATTGAGAACCCTTTTAAAATCGAATTTCCAATTTCCCTCTGAGTTGATCATGTCTGCCACCTTGATATTCCTATCCCTTGACAACTTGTAAAGAGTAGGTGATACACTGGAAAGTGAGTATTGCCCACACCAAATATCATTCCAAAAAGAGATCTCTGTACCTGAATGTAAATATAGAGTGGAGTTGGTACTAATTAAAGACGCCGAGTCTGCAATAGCACGCCAACACGAGACCCCATAGCTTTGTGTAACTGGTCCAGGTATCCAACAAGAAAAATCCGTTCCATATTTATCTGCTATGATCTTGTACCACAGTTTATCTTTTTAACATAAACGATGAGTATATGGAGATGACGGGTTATCTTTTTGCTCTTAGAAACGATGGACGGGATCAGCAGCTTTTATATGGAGATGAGTATGAACATTATGATCACGCCAAGATGAATCACTACTACCACACTACCAACACGCTTTTAAAGATGGAACCTCGCAGATTTACTAAGGATATCAGCATGGTTGGGTCTTGCAATGGTTTGGTTTGTTTTGAAGAATGTAATAAAGAGTATGGCGGCCTGCAGGTTTCTTACCAAATCTGCAACCCCTTAACGGGAGAATATGTTTTACTTCCAGAATTTAGTTACCTGGCTGAGTGGCGTCTGATTTTTCGTCATCAGAATGATAGTATTGTTGGATTTGGTTATTGTCATTCAACTAAAGAATACAAGGTTGTTAGAATATGTAAGCAGGGGCGCGTTAATGGACATGTCCAAGTATATACTGTTGGAGGAAAGTGGAGAGACATAGAATCTATTCGTTATTGTAAATTTTCATGTTCATCAGGTGTCTATGCTAATGGAGCACTTCACTGGTTTCACTTTAATAAAAGTACAGATGGTTCAGCAAATTACGAGATTTTAGCATTCGATTTGGAACATGAGAAGTTTCGTTCCATCGCGTTGCCAGAAGATGCTGACCATTATCATCCCGAGTTGCGTTTCAAGTTGCTTGGAGAGGGGAATAGTTTTTATTTTGTATATATGAAAAATTATTGCTTGGATATATGGGCATTTAAGAGAAATAACGCTAGTTCACATTTGCGCGAGAGTGATCAGAAACAAAACTACGGCGACATAAACTCGTGGTCATGGATTAAGGAGTTTAATATAGAGTTTATGTGGCTAGGTTATGACCAATTCGCAATTACAAAGAACAATGAACTTTTATTGTGGCATAAAAAACATATTCTCTGTTGTTATGACCATAAAACTTCGGCCATAAAGAAACTTTGGGGTTACAACAAACTGGGGTGCACGTACGTTGAGGCAATTCCTCACTTGAATAGCACTGTTTCTTTGAAAGATTTGGGAGAAACTGATGTTAGGAGTTACAAAACTACAACCAGACCTAACTTAGCTGAAGAAAGGAAATCTAAAGATGGAGGAGAAAGCATTTTCCCATAATCAGTCAGATCAAGAGGTGCCTGAAGAATGAAGAAATCTTAGTCTAATACGAGTAAGACGATTGATAAATTTGCGTTCACGTTTTGTTGCGTGTCCTTGACGGTCGAATAGTTGACTCGTTTTTCAATTTGATTTTTAGATGTATGCTTTGTATTTTCAGTATTCTTGAACTCTTCAGGAAAATCTTATCGTTCTACGTTGCAGGCTAGTTCTTGACCAGATGGAAAAGATATCCTCCCGTTAGCACTATAAGCATAAAGCATGTACACAATACACAATCGAGACTACAAGTAAGACGATTGGTAAATTCGCGCTGCCCTTTTCTTGCACGTCTTTTGAAAATCGAATGGTTAACTTCTTTTGAATTTGTTTTTTGGATATTTGCTTCGTATTTTCAGTGGTTAAACTCCTCAGGACAACCTTAGAGTATATAACTGTTCTGCATTTCAGGCTAGTTCATTTATTTATTTTTTTGATCGGCTAGTTCTTGACCAGATGGAAAAGAGTTCCTCCTATTAGCCCTATAAACATCATACAGCATGCACATTGTGTCATTAAATAACTCATTCATAAGGATATCTCATACATACATCTTTACAAATGTATTTTGATCCAAATGCATCAGGGCCGGGAAATAGCTTACAATTCTTCAAGTTCAGGAAATTCGGCTAGAAAGTCGGGAAATTCGCCAACCACAAGGTTATTTTGGAAGTCTCTGGCAGAATTTATTAGTACATTAAATAATACTCCATAGATTACCAAACATATAGATTAGGTGTTGATTACTCACATTATTTTAAGTGCATCCATTGAGGTAAAATCGGGGAGGGCACCAAGTAGTTTTGGTTTTCGATTGCCACAATTTCTGATATGCAATATCATCAAATACAAATAGTTAAGCACATACTATGTTAATAAGTTTGAATAGACGAAATAAAACTGTCAAACAACCCATCAGTTAAGAGTTGAAAATTATTCCTATTGAGTTATGCTTCTAAATATAACCAAGAACAGGAGAGAATTATTATCATACAATGCCGTTATTCGAGGGGTATCATCCGAGCTACAAGTAACCCATGGATATGGTGTAGGAAGACATGGATCCTCCGGTAATTCAGCGAACGTTTCATTATATCCAAGCATAAACGTAGATATTAATTGCTTTATGCCCGCCACTGTCAAAACATTATTCAAAAATATCAAAAGGAGGAGCTAATGTAATACGTTCACAGTTAAGTACTTCAAAAAGAAACCCGTAAATAAAAAAAAAAAATGAGGGATCCATAGCTTAAAAGTTACTAGAATTTTACCATCACCAGGATTTGTTTTCTGTGCGGATACTGATAAAATGATTAGCGAGAAAAACAATAGTGATATGAAATGGACAAGATTGAGCTTAGTATTCTTCATGATTGACATTCTGAAGAAAGCTATAGCTGCCAAAGATAAGAACAAAGAAGAGTACTGAAAAGATATGATATTACTCGATTTAGATACATGTATGCTATTATATACTAATTAATACCTAAGGAAAAGTCATGCCCATCTGTATATTAGACGTGGTTTCAACTTTTAAACCGGCCGGTTGCCGGTTAGAGATCTTTGCGAATCAATTTAATCATTTTCTTAATCGGTGGTTTGTAATGTTAATCACTTTGAAACAGTTTTCGATCTTTCTTTGAAATAATTTTAGTTATTATCTTAATCGGTGGTTTGTAATGTTAATCACTTTGAAACAGTTTTCGATCTTTCTTTGAAATAATTTTAATTATTATCTTAATCGGTGGTCGGTAACGTTAATCACCTCCACCACATCCATAAACATTAATCCGGCACTTTTAAAGGATTACTGGCCAAACTTTAGCACCATTAATTGTTTTATTAAAATACGGGCATCCAACTCAAAACCAATTGGCAACGAATGGAGAGGCCCTAATAGATTATAACCCGCATGATCTTAAATAACCCAACTATGTGGGACTAATAATCTCAACACGCCTCCTCACGTGTAGCCTCGGCGGGTCTTACAAACACGTAGACAATTAAATCGGGTGACGCGGTAAAGGTGCGGTCAACGATTTCGACACAAATATCCTGCGCGATACCATAATAAAAAAATACGGGCATCCAACTCAAAACCAATTGGCAATGAGTTGAGAGGCCCTAATAGATTATAACCCGCAGGATCTTAAATAACCCAACCATGTGGGACTACAACACTGTATTAGGGTTGTAGTACCCCTACTACAACGCTTTTTTGTGTATTGTGTAGGTGGGGTATTGTAGAAAGTCCATGCTGTTCTACAATACTTGACTAAGTGTTGTTAAGGGTGATGTGATTCATGGTTCGATAATATTTTGCCAAAGTTGTGATTCTCTTTCGATTTTTTTAAAAGCCTAACACAACCCTTGCTTGTTGTTGTAGGAGTATCTTGGACAACACAAGTAGTGTATCGTAAAAATATGTAACACAACACTTGTATAAGTTGAAGGTCTATCTTAGACAGCCTAGGATGTGTATCGTAGAAATATGTAACACAACACTTGTATAAGTTGAAGGACTATCTTATACAACCTAGGATGTGTATCGTAGAAATATGTAACACAACACTTGTATAAGTTGAAGGACTATCTTAGACAACCTAGGATGTGTATCGTAGAAATATCTAACACGACACTTGTATAAGTCGAAGGACTATCTTAAACAACCCGGATGTGTATTGTAGAAATATGTAACACCTCTTATTACTATGATGAATAAGATTTGCACGACACTTGTTAGTGTTGTAGAACTATGTTGGACAGACACCTAATTATGTCTTCTAGACATTCTTTCACAACCATTGGTTTGTGTAGTTGGAATATGGAACACAACTCTTGTTAGAAGTTGTGTGCATATAACTATTTTGAAAAAAAAATTATAGATGAAACCAAATTGCCGAAAGTATTTCACATTCACATTAACCTCGCCGATTAACACATTTACATTCATTCTAACATTGTACAGTTCACAAAGAAAGTTCAGTTCCCAATTCTTTACCCACCAATGAATACAAGCCTACAATACCACACTGCAATTATTCCTATAACATTTTGTTCTAGAACTAGATAAAGAGCAAAGTTTTCATTTCTTTTTTTTTTTTCACTTTTCCCCCTTCCCCGAAGAAGAGCGGAAGCTATTAAGGCATCAATATCCATCCCCATAATAAAACAAAAACCGAAAAATTGGCATAAGTATATCTGATATCTGATTAGTTAACCATCCCCATAATAAAACAGTGCAAGTCAGGCTATACTCCAGCTTCACAGGGTATACCTGAAACTTCATTAAATCCATTGAAATTTATATAAAAGGCACCCAAATCTATTAGCCAAGGAGATTTAAGGAGCTCAATGTGCTCAGCCCCTCAACTTAGATCTCAAAGTTTCGCCATTTACGGAGGAGTGTACCCGCAAAATCCAGAGAACTCGAACCCATTCAAAATAGGCCGACGGTCACACCTCCACCATTTGCATATATGTCGGGAAGTATGATAACTCCTTTCTTGCTTAGAATCTGAAAATAAATGTCAAGAGTTAAAAATCTTAACTAGATGAAAACCCAACATATGTTCGCATCACAATTTACAAAATGAGTGGTAAATTACCTCGTCTCGCATCGGGATCGGTAGGGTGATTTGCCGCTTCTATGATGTATTTGGCCTTCACATCTCCAAAGATTGTCCCTTTAAGAAAACGAATAAAATGGCATGAACTTACTGGTAAGGTTTTTAATACGCATCACAAAAACAAATCTTGAGAAGAAAAGAGACTAACTTGTGAAGAACACCGCCAAGAGCACGGGAATAAGAACATCACAAGTCATGGACAAGCAATTCACTAGCATCCATAGAATCTCCACCTTTGAAATCCTTTAAACTACCCGTAGCCTCTTTGTGCTTAATCAATTTGAATCGCACCGGTGATGTCGCTATGACCACAACCTTACCACCTCGCTCATGAATCACTTTGCAGCCCAAAGAACCCACATTACCGAACCCCGAAATAGTTCAAAACTAGTTTAGAAACAAATTTAGAGAGATTCGAAATGCAAGCTCGATTTACACTTTGAATAGAAAGATTAGAGAGTATCTTTCTATTTACCTAGATGGCGAATTTCAAATCTGTAAGGGTCTGTCCATATTCATTGAGCAAAGCCTCTGTTGCAAATACAACACCTCGTCTGGTGGCAGCTTCTCTAGCTAGTGATCCGCCGAGGTCCTACAAAGATCAAACAATAACGTAGGTGAACATTTACGAACACAAACGCCTCATTCAAATCTCAATAAACCGTTTACGTTTTCCAAATCCACGAATAGGTACTTACAATTGGATTTCCAAGAACAATATCCGGAGAGTAACCATGAAATTTAGAGTACTCATCCAAAATCCATGCCATTGTCTGCGTAAAACCCAATTAGGATTACAAATTTCGAACTAACGATGCGAAAATACCACGAATTATTGTAAATTATATGACTAACAAGTAGTTTTCATAAACGAATATACATGTGCATTAGTTCCCATGTCAAGTGCGGGAATGTCCGTGTGAACCCCAATTAGATCATGAATCTTTTGAGTGAAAACACGCGCAAGACGTTCCAATTCACTCTCAATTCCTTTGGTGAACAACCAATTCTACATACTTGGTCGTTGCTAAACCAAACCTTCCTTCGCTTGCACTCGGGAGGTCCCTTCCCATGTTGTCCTTCACCGGAACTCTACTTCTCTGCAACTCGAAAGTAGATAACCTCGAATACTGTTATCTAACATACAAACCACAACAAAGGAATAAATTAAATCGACATGAACTCAATAAAAAGGAAATGAACAAATAGAGAGAGAGAGAGAGAGAGATTTTTTACCTTTCCGGATGTTGGCGGTAGGGATTTAAGTCAAGCGAGCAAACAAAGAGAACATATTAGAACATATTTGAGAAGAGAAGGAATTGAGTAGCATAACCAGCAGAGTTCGATTCGGGGTTTTCAGTGATATTACCTTCTTCCTGTTCTTGCCGTCATCTTCATCATCGTCTTCCTCGTCGTCATCTTCATCCTCCAATGAAACCTCCAAACATTAAGATAGACAAGTTTAGTTTTCCAAACATTAAATAGATAGATTCTTGGGCTGCACAATTCAAAATGGTACCTCTAATTGACAACCCAGGTGCAATTAGATATAATTCGCCGTAGGTGAAAATATCACTTGAATTTGAAAGCACTTAACAATATTCAAAATAACAATGGAGTAGTACTTCGTCATTGCTATGTTTGTGTCTCAAGATTTACATAGTTATGAGTCAATCTCTGGATAGTCAATGTCTACGTCTCGTGTCAAAGCAAACCAAGAAACCCAGTCAGTCTAAATCAACACAAAAAGTTCTTACGAGCATCAATGTAATTTAAAAGATGCAAGGAGTCCAGGACAATAAAATGTATGTGAAACGAGTTCTCTCTCTAAATTCAGGTATTTGAACTGAGAATACAATAACCAAAACCATGGTTAGAATAAGACTAAAAGCCAACACCATCAGCATCAGATATTGTATCATCCAACTCCACCAGCTAATTCCATTTCACCAGATGCAAATCAATTTTAAGATAAAAATATAAGTGCTCATGTTATTCTGTTTTGATCTACAAAACCTACTCATACGCTGCAACGAAAGCCGAATTACGCAATATATAATCGGAAAAAATAAAAGGAAGTTGAAATTAAGTGACACACTCCTTTGTGGCCTTGCGTAAACACTTCCATTAGTAGTTCTTATAGATGTTTGGGCACAAGCTTCAAATCCCAGTCTTTCTCAACAGATGGAAATGTTCTTAGCAACTCCAAGTAAGTTTCATAACTAGAAGCTGAACCCATTAACCAAATTTTTTTGGCCGAATTACAAATCAACAACTTCATCAATTCAGTAACTATAAAAATCCCATCACAATTTCCATCAACAAGACCTTTCAAATCTCCAAAACTAATCACAATTCCAGGACCGGGACAACTGCGGGTAATAATCTTTCCAACTATTGAAATTTTGATATCAACGAGACCCTCATTTTAATTTCCATTCATGAATTCTAGTACTTCTTTCTCAATACTAATAAATCTGAATCCAGTCAACTCAACAGGCAAAGCAGCAGCAACATTTCATCCTCTTCTCCCACAAATTTCTTTTAAAACTATGAAGAACATCATTTGCAGAAACACCAACAAGTAATGGATTCCTAGTAGTCTGTTGTTTGTGTGAGAAAAAGTTGTTGTGTGCATCGTGTTCTGGGGTGAAGGTGGCTGCTGCTACAAGCCCCCCAGTGATAGGATCAAACTTCAACCCTCCTTCAACTCCTTAGACTGAATCTATCACAGTCTTTATTTTCCTTAAAGATCGATTCACCTTGTTTATTTTGCGAGATGGCCATCTCGAGATTCCATCTTTGTCTGCATATCCGTTTCAACGTAGTAGGGCATCTGCGATACAAGGATCCAATAATTAATGGTTTTCGACTACAATTATAGATGATTTCTCCAAAATAACCAACATTTGCATTATAAGCATACAAACTGTAATCGTCTTGGCTTGAAATCTAACAACATGTGCAAAGACAATTTTGTGAGGGTTCTCTTTGAATGACGATAATTCACAGTTCATAAAGCAAATCTTAACATAACAAGACAACAAGACTTTCAATACCATGCCATTCATTTTAAACCAACTTGAACCTAATCAACTCTCAAGAAATTGGAGAGAGTGACAAAAAGAAAAATGAAAAAGATGGTCCGGGATGCAAAATCTCTTCTAATTATACCTAGGTTAGGATGTTTTTGGTCATTGCTTTAACTAAAATTGTGAAAGAATCGACGTGTGCGTTTAGGAGGTTTAGGTTAAGGCAAATGCCTTCAATCGACAAAGTATACTTCTTTTCCCATTTAGTATACTCATCAAACTTTAACACTTGTTTCTACGATCCACTATAAGTTTCCAAAATCGAGATAGTTACAACATTCGACATGCCAATATAGTATCACGAGACATGTGGGAAAAAACTGAATAAGCATGGTGTGGGAAGATTAAGGTATGACTTAGCTCCTCGGCTACCCCTTATCGTATTGAATCGATATGAAAATTGTACATAATCTAGTCATATTGAGGCAAACACATGGACAAATGTGCAACAAGCAGTCTTACCACCAATGGCTTTTGCTGCATCTTTGAGGCTCCCAGAAAAGTATTGCTGAAGAACACTTAAGCTGATATTCTTCTTAGTTGTAGTCTTCCTTTTCTGCCGTTGTCTTTTTAAGCCGCTCACCATCTACAACATCAATTAAGGCATAGTCAGCATATAAAATATACATAACATTGTAAGGGTAAGGAAAAAAAAACTAAACAAACCATGGCCACCAAAACAAGGGGAGTTGTTGGATTGCTCGGATTATATGGATCAATAAGATTCACATAACCGTCGATAGAAACATTTAACTGGATAAGCAACGAATTGGAGAATCCAAAACTGCAAAGAATCAATAAAACAATAACAGAGCAAACCGGTACACTACACCATGCTGACATTCAGTGACAAAACCTCATTCAATCAATACTATAATTGTATGACCTAAACCAATTTGTATATAAGAAGATTTTCCAAGTACGAAAATACAAGTTCCATTAAGTAACTTCACACAAAGAACTCTATTATCTAACCTAAAAATTCATTGGTGAAAAAGCAACCAAGTATAGAGTAACATGTAGATCGTAAAAGCAGTGTCCAACCATATTGAATGGACCAATTAAACAGCCCTTCCAGATAATAGATCCACAACCATTGGACAGAATGCACTTTAGAAGACTCACTTGTTGGGACCAATGATAACAATATCATACATACCCGATTTACATACTATGACTTCATCGTAAGATGAGAAAGCCTTGTAATCTCATGAAAACACAAAAAGCTCCAGGTTTTCAAGTGAGAAAATGAGAATCACAAGCTACCTTTGCCGATGACATGCAAACTTCCTAAAGTGAACAACTATCATACCATTACAATCAAACAAGAAAGACGAGTACATACAAAGGGATGATAAAAATATAAAAGAAAAGAATAAAAAATAGAGAGGATATAATCACACGATCGGAGGACCTATCGACTTGGTGCCATCACTCATAGCATCGGACAGTGCAAAGCCAGCCTTTCAATTGAATCCGATCGGCAATCTGGGTTACCGGACATCACACTAGATGGTAGGTTTATTGTATCTCCCATTTGAATTCCAAGTTTTGACTCATCCACACCTACTAGTTCTGCATTTGAGACGGTTCGCAAACTCCTACAAACCCTTTGCATTGTGTTAGAGAGACTATTTAAGTTCACAGACTTCAAAAGATCAAGCAGAAACACCAACAAGTAATGGATTCCTTTGTTCTTTATTCAAAGAACATCCATAATTCTATCAAATTCCATCTCATCATCATAATTTCACTCATCACCAATAAGTAATGGATGTCTTGATTCTCTATCTAATTTCGGTTCCATCAATTTCTTTCTCGGTCTCCATTTCATTTTCGTTATCTCAACTCATCTCGAATCTTCTCTTCCCATCCAATTTCGAATCTAACTTGTTTGTGAAAACTAATCTCATCAATTTCAAGCCAATTCAATCATACCCATTACAAATATACTCATCAATCAAGCATCTTAGATCTTCCCTGGTCGATGAAATCACTGAATTCTTCATCTGCAGCTCACAAATACCAAATATTCATGGCAAATGATCATGCCCTCGCTCTTCTACTCGGTTTCAGCAAATATTTGGTTTACTTTCGGATCTTTTAAGGAAATCATAGGAAGTGGCTAGAGGGTTTGGTGAGAGACGCGTGAAAACGAAACCAAAATTTTGCGAGAACCCATATATCAAGACCCTTGGTAAAAGAAACATCAAGAAAAAATTGATTCAATCAATTGTCAACATTAACTGGACATTAGTGAATTAGGGTTTCGTGGAATTGTTCGGAAGAATATGTAGAAGATGAAATTGAGAGTCTTCGGGAAGATTAGAGATGAGTTTTACTTGAAATATAGAGATGGAAGAATCGAATTCTGTGTCGAAGATTTGATGCAATTGAAGCTAACGAAACTTGGATTATGGTTTCACGAATTGCAGAGTTAGAAAGAGATAGATCTCAAGTGGTTGAGGGAGGTTTGGTGGGTGAATGAAAATGATGGGCGGACCAGATTTCGTTTCATCCACTCATAAAGATTGAGAAAAGAATCTGACGGTTGATATTGTATTTGTGATACTCATACGGATTGAAAGGCATTTGTGTTTATCTTTGTGCTAATACGAACTCATGTATTCGGTTTATTATCAACCTTCGACATGAAAAAAAATCCAAAAAAATATTAATAAATTTAGGACATTGTTATCGATATTATGATATAAAAAAATCCAAAAAATGTATAAGAATGAATCGGGAAAATAAAAAATGAATTCGATAATTGGTGTGTTTCTTTGTGCTTTCTCTTTGTGTTTTTTGTGCTTTCTCTTTGTGCTTCCGGTTTGGATTTCGACTAGCCGCATAGGTCATGAAGTAATTTTGAAAAGTTACACAGATCATGAAGTAGCTTTAGTTCACACTTTGTAAACTCGGAGTTAGCATGATACATCATCGAAATCGATAAATATGAAGCTCAATGTCGGTTCGAACTTCAAATGTGGTATAACGACATATAAACTATGAACTGAGAAGCTCCAAGAGGGTTAAAACTTCAAACTTAACATGATACATCATCTAAATCAATAAATATGAAGCTCAGTGTCGATTCGAACTTCAAATATGGTATTACGACATAGAAACTATGAACCAAGAAGCTTTGAGAGGGTTCTGACTTCAAATGTAGCATGATATATCATTGAAATCGATAAATATGAAGCTCAACGTCGATTCGAACTTCAAACTTGGTATAATGGCATATAATATATGGACCACGAAGCTCTGAGAGGGTTCTGACTTCAAACTTAGCATGATACATCATCAAAATCGATAACTATGAAGCTCAATGTCGATTCGAACTTCAAACTTGGTATAATAGCATACAATCTATGAACCAAGAAGCTCGAGAGGGTTCGACTTCAAACTTAGCATGATACATCATTGAAATTGACTACTATAAGTCAGAAATTCGATAAGAACGACGAATCCATCCATTTTCAGGTAAGATTTCTTTGAGATATTCTACGAAACCTTAAAAAAACCTTATTTCTACATATTGAATGCATACCATGCTCCGAGATCAAAACCTGGCAGCGAGTTGACTACTCTAAGTCAGAAACTTGATAAGAACGACGAATCCATCCATTTATAGGTAAGATTTCTTCTAAATATTCTACGAAACCTTAAACAAACCCTATTTCGCATATTATATGCATACCACGATCTTAAATCGAAACTTGTCCGCGAGTTGACTACTCTAAGTCAGAAACTTGGTAAAAACGAAGAAACCATCCATTTACAGGTAAGATTCCTTCGAAATATTCTACGAAACCTTAAATAAACCTTATTTCCGCATATTGTATGCATACCAGGATCAAAGATCGAAACCTCGGCGAGACTTGACTACTCTAAGTTAAAAACTTGGTAAAAATGAACGAATCCATCCATTTACAGGTAAGATTCCTTCGAGATATTCTATGAAACCTTAAACAAACCTTATTTATGCATATTCTATGCATACCATGCTCCGAGATCGAAACCTGGCCGCGAGTTGACTACTCTAATTCATAAACTTGGTAAGAACGACGAATCCATCCATTTACAGGTAAGATTTCTTCTAGATATTCTACGAAATCTTAAAAAAACCTTATTTCGCATAAATGTATGCATATCGGATCTTAAATCGAAACCTGGCCGCGAGTTGAATACTCTAAGTCACAAACTTGGTAAGAACGACGAATCCATTCATTTACAGGTAAGATTCCTTCGAAATATTCTACAAAACCTTAAATAAACCCTATTTTTGTATATTGTATGCAAACCAGGATCCGAGATCGAAACCATCCATGTGAGTTGACTACTCTAAGTCGAAACTTGGTAAGAACAACGAATTCATCCATTTACATGTTATATTCTTTCGAGATATTCTACGAAACCTTTAAAAAACCCTATTTCGCATATTGTATGCGTACTAGGATCCGAGATCGAAACTGGCCGCGAGTTGACTACTCTAAGTCGAAACTTGGTAAGAACGACAAATCCATCCATTTCGGGTAAGATTTCTTGGAGATATTCTACGAAACCTTAAAAAAACTCTATTTCGCATATTGTATGCGTACTAGGATCCGAGATCGAAACCACGGCCCCGAGTTGACTACTCTCTAAGTCGAAACTTGGTAAGAAAGACGAATCCATCCATTTACTGAGTAAGATTTCTTCGAAATACTTCTACGAAACCTTAAAAAACCCTATTTCTCGCATATTGTATGCATACAAGGATCCGAGATCGAAACTTGGCCGTGAGTTGACTACTCTAAGTCAGAAACTACTTGATAACAACGACGAATTCATCCATTTACAGGTAAGATTCCTTCGAGATATTCTACGAAACCTTAAAAAAACCCTATTTCTGCATATTGTATGCGTTTTTGGGATCCGAGATCGAAACACGGCCGTGAGTTGAGTAATCTAGGTCGAAACTTGGTAAGAACGACAAATTCATCCATTTACAGGTAAGATTTCTTTGAGATATTCTAAAACTTAAACAATCCCCAAACCTTAAAAACACCCTATTTACTAATATATTGTATGCGTACCAGGATCCGAGATCGAAACTTAAGCTTTGAGTTGACTACTCTAAGTCAAAAACTTGGTAAAATTGTAAAACGACGAATCCATCCATTTACGGTAAGATTCCTTCTAAATATTCTACGAAACCTTAAACAAACCTTATTTCTTCATATTATATGTATACAATGCTCCGAGATCGAAACTTGGCCGCGAGTTGACTACTCTAACTCAGAAACTTGGTAAGATTGACGAATCCATCCATTTACAGGTAAGATTCCTTCGAGATATTCTATGAAACCTTAAAAAACCTTATTTCTGCATATTGTATGCATACCAGGATCAAAGATCGAAACCTGGACGCGACTTGACTACTCTAAGTTAAAAACTTGGTAAAAACAACGAATCCATCCATTTACAGGTAAGATTCCTTCGCTATATTCTATGAAACCTTAAACAAACCTTATTTATGCATATTCTATGCATAGCATGCTCCGAGATCGAAACCTGGCCGCGAGTTGACTACTCTAAGTCAGAAACTTGATAAGAACGACAAATCCATCCATTTACAAGTAAGATTTCTTCGAGATATTCTAGGAAACCTTAAAGAAACCCCATTTCTGCATATTGTATGCATACACGGATCCGAGATCGAAACCTGGCCGCGAGTTGACTACTATAAGTCAGAAACTTGGTAGGAATGACGAACTCATCCATTTACAGGTAAGATTCCTTCGAGATATTCTACGAAACCTTAAAAAAACCCTATTTCTGCATATTGTATGCGTACCAGGATCCGAGATCGAAACCTGGCCGTGAGTTGACTAGTCTAAGTCAGAAACTTGGTAAGAACGACGAATTCATCCATTTACAGGTAAGATTCCTTCGAGATATTCTACGAAGACTTAAGAAAAAACTATTTCTGCATATTGTATGCGTACCAGGATCCGAGATCTAAACCTGGCCGCAAGTTGACTACTCTAAGTCAGAAACTTGGTAAGAACGACAAATCTATCCATTTACAAAAAGATTTCTTCTAGATATTCTACGAAACCTTAAAAAACCCCTATTTCTGCGTATTGTATGCGTAAAAGGATCCGAGATCGAAACCTGGCCGTGAGTTGACTACTCTAAGTCATAAACTTGGTAAGAACGACGAATTCATCCATTTACAGGTAAGATTCCTTCGAGATATTCTACGAAACCTTAAAAAAAAAACCTATTTATGCATATTGTATGCATACTAGGATCCGAGATCAAAACTTGGCCGCGAGTTGACTACTCTAAGTCAGAAACTTGGTAAGAAAGACGAATCCATCCATTTACAGGTAAGATTTCTTCTAAATATTCTACGAAACCTTAAACAAACCCTATTTACGCATATTGTATGCATACCGAGGATCCGAGATCGAAACCTGGCCGTGAGTTGACTACTCTAAGTCAGAAACTTGGTAAGAACGATGAATTCATCCATTTACAGGTAAGATTCCTTCGAGATATTCTACAAAACCTTAAAAAAACCTTATTTATGCATATTGTATGCGTACTAGGATCCGAGATCGAAACCTGGCCGCGAGTTGACTACTCTAAGTCAGAAACTTGGTAAGAACGACAAATCCATCCATTTACAAGTAAGATTTCTTAGAGATATTCTACGAAACCTTAAAAAAACCCTATTTCTGCATATTGTATGCATACCAGGATCCGAGATCGAAACCTGGCCGCGAGTTGACTACTCTAAGTCAAAAACTTGGTAAAAATGATGAATCCATCCATTTACAGGTAAGATTCCTTCGGTATATTCTACGAAAACTTAAACAAACCTTATTTCTTCATATTTTATCTATACAATGCTCCGAGATCGGAACCTGGCCGCAAGTTGACTACTCTAAGTCAGAAACTTGGTAAGAACGACGAATCCATCCATTTACAGGTAAGATTCCTTCGAGATATTCTACGAAATCTTAAACAAACCCTATTTCTGCACATTGTACACATACCAGCTCGAGATCGAAACCTGGCCGTGAGTGGATTAGTCTAAGTCGGTATAGTGTATTGTTTTTACGATATTGAATTTTTACTTGTCATTGTCACTCTTGTTGTATTTCCTTTACTAACACTAGTATTTTTCTTGTAAAATAGACAGTTAATGCTCCATTTGGGTTCTACGGTGTTTTAGAAGAAATTCTATTGTTGGACTACAATCATATGTTTCAAATTCCAATATTCAAATGTGATTGGGCTCACACTAGTTTTGATGTGAAGGTAGAAGATGGCTTTACATTAGTCAATTTAAAACATCATAAGAACCAATATTGTAACGATCATTCATTTTAGCAAAACAAGCGCGACAAGTTTTCTATTCTTGAGAGTCAAATACATCTAACTGGTATGTGATGCATTACAGAGAAGCTTCGCGCTGTTTACGGCTCAGTCACTTGAGCATTACTTTTTAAGCATTATATTTTGTTTTACAACACTTATGAAGGGTTGTCATAAAGTTAGTGTATAGTTAGTGTATTAAAGAACCACAAACTTGACAGAACATGTGATAGTGTAGGATGGTTAGTGGTGTAGACTTCCACGCTTGAGGCTCAGGATCGAATCCCCAACCTCATTTTTTCCAACATTATATATTTTTACTTCAACAACACTTATAAGTGTTGCTGTAGCTTTCTATTTAAAAAAAAGAAAAAAAATCAAAACTTGTGAACTGAAAGGGTGGTTGATGAGTTAGACTTTCATGCTGTAGGTTCATGTTCGAATTTCCCCTCTAACATATTTTTCATTGTCATATTTTTGTGTTCTTCGACAACACTTGTGAGAATTGTGATAGGCTAAGTCACTACATATATGGAACATTATATATTTGTACTTGAATCATATTTTTGTGTTCTTCAACAACACTTGTTAGATGTGATAGGCTAAGTCACTACATAAATGGAACATTATATATTTTTACTTCAACAACACTTATAAGTGTTGTTGTAGCTTTCTATTTAAAAAAAGAAAAAAAATCAAAACTTGTGAACTGAAAGGGTGGTTGATGAGCTTGACTTCCATGCAGTAGGTTCATGTTCGAATCTCCCCTCTAACATATTTTTCATTATCATATTTTTGTATTCTTCAGCAACACTTGTGAGAATTGTGATAGGCTAAGTCACTACATATATGGAACATTATATATTTTTACTTCAACAACACTTATAAGTGTTGTTGTAGGTTTCTATTTAAGAAAAAGAAAAAAATCAAAACTTGTGAACTGAAAAGGTGGTTGATGAGTTAGACTTCCATGTAGTAGGTTCATGTTCGAATCTCCCCTCAAACATATTTTTCATTATCATATTTTTGTGTTCTTCAACAACACTTGTGAGTATTGTGATAGGCTAAGTCACTACATATATGGAACAACGTTGTTATAGCTAAATGTCGTCACAACTGTTTTGCTTAAGGAGTTTTCGTTTGTTTTCTTAGCGCAACCCCTTGTTTCCTAAGGGTTGGCAGTGATGATATACGACAACTCTTCCTTTGAAACCAGTTGTAAAACATAGGACTTTCTACAATACTTAACGAAGCGTTGTAAATCTCTAGTTGTAGATGTATATTTTTCCTGTAGTGTAATAATCTCAACAATATTAGGAAATAAGATATGAGAGTCTATATTTAGGAGATATGCATTTAAATTGTGGGAGTTATATTAGGAATTGTCTTGAGAATCAAGTCTTGTGATTGTATAAATATCTTGAAGAATTAATGAGAAACACACCAAGATTATTATCAATGTAGTCTTTTATGCTTCCGCATTTATACTCTCCTCTCTCTTGCTCGATCCTTAACATGGTATCAGAGCAAGGTGAGAGGGAGAGAGGAGTGGAAGAGAAGTTACATGCTCTAAAGAATTTTGCAAAGTTGCGATAAGAAGGAGAAGCTTGATCTCGTTTGAATTCATGATGAGAAAACATGGCAGACGAGATACTGCTGCTGAGAAGAAAAATATGGCTTGATTGGATGAACAAGGGTTGTTTCCATTCGAATACAATCGATGGATAGCTAATAGGAAAAAAAAGAAAAAAAAGAAAAAAAAAAGTGATGTATCTTTGTTCACTACGGGCTAAACCTAGCTAGGGTACAAGTCAAAGTCGTGACAAAGGTGTGTTAAACAAGAAAGTGGGTACTGACAGGTTAAGTGTGATTGCGAAGGTTATTTCAGTGGTTCGATGGTTATTTCAGTGGATCAGGGGCCGATAAAGGGGCTTCAATACGACCTAAAAGAGAAAGGTGAGAACTTGTACTGTTGTCACGAGTTCGATGGTTATTTCAGTGGTGCAAGAGAGATTTTCAAAGAGGTGAAGGATTAGTGCCATGAAGATGAGTCGATGTGGTTTTGGTGGAGTGTTTTCGGTCACGATCAATGAAAGAGAATTTCAGCGAGAGAAAGATGATAATGGCAGTGAAAACAGCTAACGGAGGCTATTGCCAATGGTCTGTGGCATCTTTGCCAATAGTTGTGAGCCACCGAGTGGCCGAGATTTTAAAGTTATGATAAACAAAGAAAGTTACTACTGCTGCCATATTACGTTGGTTGTTTACCATATTACAACAGATCCGTGAAGAAACAAAACTGACTTGCGTTCGAAGCCAAGATGATGGTTGTAAAGCTCAGGTTCAAGGATGTTTCGTGGTCGGGTCGAGATTGATTTAGAAGCTGCCATGGTTGATGAAACAGTTTGCCATGGATTGGAAGGAAAGATTATGACAGAAACTAAAAAAAAAAAAAAAAAAACCGACTTGCCGGCATGGACACAGGTCAATGATTGTGTCTCTAGGATTCAATGACAGATGACGACAGATATATGCCGTTGTTTGCCGGAGGTGGCGGTCTGTGGTTGCAAGAGTTGTTGTTAATGGTGACTTCTGGTGCTGGTCATTGCATTGTGAGAGCAAGAGAGAAGCTTGAACTGCAGAGAAGAAACCAAAGGAAATGGAAGAAGTTCGAGTTTATGATGAATTCAGGTGAGTTTCACAACGAAAAGAAAAAGAGAAGATGAAGACAAGGTGTTTGTTTATATGCCTGAATGGTTTGCGAACTCAAGTGTGACAATTATGTCACAAAGGTGGCAAATCTATCACAAATTCAGAAGTGTGGCATCTGAATAGCGTGAAAAATTTGTAACAGCAAAATAACAAGAAAAAATGGTTACGGCTTGTGGCAGAAGGGTGACGAAAAGGAAAGATTCTGAGAGAATCTTGACACATAAGTGTGACAGTTTCGCAATGAAAGCGCGACTGAAAAACAAAGAAGACGAAGAAGCAACAATATATGTTGTGAAGAAAGAGAAGCAATCACCAAAAGGTGATGAGAGAAATAACAACAATAGTAGGTTAAAATCCTATGAGTTGTCTAGAGAGTACAAAAGTATTCTACTTAAGAAAACGAAGTTGGGACCGTAATGTCCTTAAATTACGAAGAGGACCGAAATGTCCCTAAACTACGAAGAGGACCGTAATGTCCTTAAACTTCCGAAGAGGACCGTAATGTCCCTAAACTACGAAGAGTACCGTAATGTCCCTAAACTTCCATTGGGACCGTAATGTCCTTAAACTTCCGAAGAGGACCGAAATGTCCCTAAAATACGAAGGGGACCGCAATGTCCAAAAACTATAAAGGGGACCGTAATGTCCTTAAACTTCCGAAGGGGACTGAAACGTCCTTAAACAACGAAGATGGGACCGAAACGTCCTTAAACTACAAAGGGGACCGAAATGTCCAAAAACTACGAAGAGGACCGAGATATCCCTAAACTACGATTGAAAGATATTTTCGCAAAAGCGTTAGGGAAAGTTCAATTTAAATTTCTTTTGTCCAAGATGGGCATTCGTGATCTACATGCTCCATCTTGAGGGAGGGTATTAGGAAATAAGATATGAGAGTCTATATTTAGGAGATACGCATTTAAATTGTGGGAGTTATATTAGGAATTGTCTTGAGAATCAAGTCTTGTGATTGTATAAATATCTTGAAGAATTAATGAGAAACACACCAAGATTATTATCAATGTAGTCTTTTATGCTTCCGCGTTTATACTCTCCTCTCTCTTGCTCGATCCTTAACATGTTTTCATTGTTGAAAATGTGTTTGCTATACCACATCATGAAGCTGCCAGTATCATCACGAATGATCCCACCAATACCTACACCTAAACAACAGAAGAGGCAACATTAGTATTCAACTTATAACGAACCAGCACTAGGTTTTGACCATGTGATAGCAATGTCCGGAAATTTTTTTTTTTTTTGATCGGTAAAGAAAAGAATGCATTGATCAAAAGATGAGGGTACAAAGAGATTTGTACCACCCAAAAGTTACGAGAAAAATCTCAGATTCAAAAGTAGAAACAAACTACTACTTGAAAACAAAGGACAAGAAACAAAACAACTCACAGCCTAAACGATAACACTTACTGTTTAGTTTAAGGAGGATTGAAGTAAGCACTATGTCCTGGACTTTTTAAAATCGTTCGCCTACTTCTGCAAACTCCTTGGCTCTTCAAATAGTTGCAGCCAAAACTTGATGAGCATGAAATTGGGCCCGTTCAAAAAAACACA
This sequence comes from Papaver armeniacum, assembly GCA_023531295.1. Classification (NCBI taxonomy): domain Eukaryota; kingdom Viridiplantae; phylum Streptophyta; class Magnoliopsida; order Ranunculales; family Papaveraceae; genus Papaver; species Papaver armeniacum. The sequence goes on along the minus strand of JAJJWW010014642.1, from coordinate 991,407 downwards.
CCAATATATTTCTTCTTATCCAAATATTTAACAGAATAAATGGGAATAACCAGCACCAACGCAGACCACCAACTTTACCTTTCCGAGAACTAACTTTTTGAATTACATGGGAAACAGTCTCAGGATGGATAGTAAAATCAATCCATTCAAGACACTGCGTCCGAATAACCCAAATAACTTTACTATTACGAAACAAATACAGTATTGATATCTCAGTTCGAAACTCGTCAGCCCAAAATTCTTTATGATTCCAAAAAAAAAAAGCAAAATTAAGAAACAAATGTAATTTAGTTTCAGAATCAGTATCAATATGGCATCTACCTCTGTCACAGTGTCAGAGAACAACGAGAACGGAGCTTTCGCTCAAAATTGGAGATGCGACTCCAGGTCAAGTGGTTGTAACTTGGCCGAAACCTAGTATTGGGAAGTCGCAATAAATACCGATGGCTCTTATGGTCCAGGTTATGGAGCAATTATAAGAGATACTGATGGAGTCCCATTGGATGATGTTGCTGGCCTACTGGGAGTGTTGTTCCTTTGTCCATCACTCTCCACGAGTTGCAAGGGGTCGAAGCTGGGATTATGCTTGCCGTAAGAAAGAACGATCCCAGAGTCTCGCTTAGATCTGACTCAATGACAGCAATATCTCTCCTTTCGATCCCAGATCCAAAACCTCCTTGGTACTATCATCATGTTTGGGGGTCGATTAAGAGGTTACATGCATACTTCTTAGGACGTACACTGTAGCATACTTAATTATAGGGAGGCTAATAGAGCTCTTGACGCCCTTGCCAGTATTCGTCCTCATGGAAAGTGTGGAAATAGGTCCAAGTATTGGAAAACAATTAATATAAAATGGATTTTTTAAGTTTTTAAGAAAAATAATAACTTATTATTTTCTTTTGTGAATGAAACTTTTTAATCCCACGTCGGGGAATTCCTCTTTTAAGTTGTATTAATCCATTATATAAATAAATTCTCTACTTTTCTAAAATCTATGGGAAAAGGGTTTTTCTATGTTTTATATTGAGACTCCTAAGGGGAAATATTTTTTTATATTGTTTTTCCTAAGCGTTCATGATTTTCAAAGGGTGTTTTCGGAGTTGCCAAGCTCAAGATGAGCATCTACTACATATGCTTGTAGTAGGGTGTTTTATCCTGGAGATATCCGTCCTGTAAGGGATATAGCATCCAGGCGATAATATCTTAAGGACATCGTGTTGAACACGTGACTCACTTTGTTCTCAAAGTTTTTCCTTATTGTTGTTACGGAGATCTAGGGAGCTCGTCCGTTTCGTCAAATCATTCACTTTCATTATAAAGGAGCTAAGTACCAATAACTTTTGCTTATTTAATTTTTCTTTGTTTTTGATTATTGCACCCAACAATCTTAAGACATTAGAGTTTGTAATAATCATGGATGTTAATTGTGGAGTAAAAAACAAAAAACGAGATTATAAATGAGCTAAGGCTGGGTTTGGTAATGCTTTTATTTTTCCAAAAGCACTTTCAAAACCTATAAATGTTAATAATTTTTGAAATTGGTGTTTGGTAAAAAAAAATCAAAGTGCTTTTTACCCAAAGCACTTCCCAAATTCTTCAATTTTTAAAAGCTTGGGAGGAGGAGCTTTTAAAAGCTACAAAAGCATAAGCTTTGATCCCACCAAAATTTTATACTTGATTTATCCTTTTTGTCCCTATTTTATTTTGTAAATGACAAAAATTACCCTTAAATATATATAGAATCAATTTATTATATATATATATATATATATATATATATTTTGATAATGGATATATTTTATTCTTTAAATAGTATAATATTTTATTTTCAAACTATTGTATGATACCATTTCATTTTGTTTATCAAAAATAAAAATAATAGTATAATATTTTATATTTGATAATGGATATATTTTATTCTTTAAATAGTATAATATTTTATTTTCAAACTATTGTATGATACCATTTCATTTTATTATTTTAATATAATTTTCACTTTTAGGGGTTAAAAAAAATAAAACAAATATTAAATAATAAAATATTTTCTTAAATAATTATCAAATTTTAGTTTGATTTTTTGTTTGAAAAATATATATATCAAAAAGTGGTTAAGTAAATTTAATATTATATATGTTTATATTTAATAGTAAAAAAATTAATTATTTTTAAACACAATAAAATTGAACAAAACTATTTTCAGATATATGTCTGTTTTTGTCATTTGCTACAACAATAATGGTTGAATATGGTATTTACCAAACACACTTTGATTGCTTTTCTAATCATCTTTAAATTTAATTAATATTTTACCCAAGCTAGTTAATATCGTGTATCGGTATCGTATCGGTCGGGTCCTATACACCTATACAAATGATAATATCTGTTTTTACAGGCGATACATCATTTAATATAGAATTTCAAATAATTATAAAACTGTTGATGGTGGATTTTCGTTCAAGGTTGAGTTTGTAAAAAACCAGAAAAATCATGCGCTGACATCTTGTAAAAGATAAAGCCATTTATAAGTGTTGGATACTCCCTCACTTAATTCAGCCTTGTATTTCCTGTACTCATTATCGGTGTGGCATGATGGTGAGTGTTACTCTTATAGAGTAACACGAACCTCAAGCACTATAATGAATCATTATCGATGTGGCATGAGGTGAGTGTTACTCATACTGAGTAACACGAACCTCCAAGCACTATAATGAAACCATGTACGAAATACCCGTCGGGCTGATTCTTGGTGTGTTATACTAGCCCGAGCCCTCTCGGTGTGTTATACTAGCTGATTGAGCCCCTCTCGGTGTGTTATACTAGCCCGATTGAGCATCCGTACTTGAGGCTGTATCGGTCTCTCGGATATGATCGATCGTGATCATCCAACTCCACAAGCATGATTGGATGACCACGGATCAATTCCATCACCCTAAGCATGGTATGGAATACCCACGGCCTTAGCTTGCCGGATATGATCGATCGCGGTCATCCAACTCCACAAGCATGATTGGATGACCACGAGATCAATTCCATCACCCCCAGCGGTATGGAATACACACCTGCCGACCCCGCATGGTCGACCATTGGCCTTTGCTTGCCAAGAAACCGTCCATACCAAGCATTATGGGCGGAAAACCTAAATTAGGGTTTGCGGCATATTACATGTGCCGCAAAAAGCGGTCTCAACCATCCATCTTCGCAGGTATAGACGGAGGGTTTTGATGCGGAACTCAAAGGGCCCGGAGCATGTCGACACAGTCACCATGTGACCGCCTACACACTTGACCAATCGGTCAAAACCAACCATGGTTAGTTACAACACATTAAATCCGCCTGAAATAGCATGGTCGCGCGGCTTTGAAAGCCAAAATTAGGGTTCAAGCCATCACGCGTCCATCTTCTCCCAAGAATGGAGGGTCACAGATTAGATTAAGCGAGTCCGGTCATACCAAAGATGATCACCGTGGGCCCATCTACCTCTTCATGCGGTCGGCCAAGGCATATCATGCCCGCCAATCCAAAACGCCCGCTCAAACATGCGTGGATACACTTCCCAAATTGCAAATCGATCTCGACCACTCAACTTCACCGTACGAATTGGGTGGCTTAGATCACGTTTTCATGGGACGGTGAGACATGGGCGTGAACATCAGCCTACCATCTTCACGCCAAACCAACCGGCCAAGACCGACCAAGCTAGGTCGTCTTGGAAAACGCGCCGAAAAGAGTATGGCGCGCGGCTTCTTGCGGTATCAAACTCTTATCGCAAAATCGATCTCGACCACTCCTCTTTGCCGGTCAAATTGAGTGGCCCAGATCGCGCTTTCGTGAGGGAACGGAATACGAGCACCTACACCATCATGCCGTCTACACGCATGTATGGTCGGTCCTCTCAAAATCCTTCCCATACTTGGTTTCGACCAAGGTGAAGAGTGATGCTTGCGCACTCTTCAAAAAACCTAATATTCATTAACGGTGCAGATGAGTGTCTCAAAGCTCATCTCATCCGTCCAACTTCACCAGACTTGGTTATACAACCACAGTCGGGAGTCAATTGGTTAGTAAGGCGTCATTACCCATCGCCTTACCACACCACAATGCGGTACACATAAAATACACACGATACTTTACAAGTATCAACTTCCTCAATAACGCGATTATTGATCCAGCATTACATGCTACCTTTCGTGGATCCACGATCCACATTCCAGACATCAATCATGTCACAAACTCGGGGATACATCTGGGGTATTGGTGCAGCGGTTTACCGTGCGGCGTGCAACGCGCCATCACAAGAACGTGTTAGGAAGTCATGGGCGGTTAGAGATGAGCAGGGAGAAGTGGGCAAGGCGGTCGTGTATCACCGACACACAACTCCACTACTCCATCATTCCACTACCTCCACTTCCCACGAGAAACGTGAATGAGGCTCAATGACTTGTATAAATAGGTTCTCCGCCCTATTTCAAACAAGGATAACGAGAACAACACAAGTTCGATCGACGAAACCAAGTGTTAATACAAAAAACCATATTCAAACACTCGAGCCTGCTTTGCATCAACCGCAAGCCTGCTCATCTTTTGCTTACAAGTCATAAGCAAGCCAACACCTTCACAATCTCAACACCTTCTTCGCTTCCTCCCTAAGATCAACCCCATCTCCTTCACTTTGTGACCGAAACAAGTGAACGGCCATTTCTTGGTTTAGCCGGACTTGCACATATTGATATCTCGAATCTACAAGCACTCACCGCGCAGTGCATTTGTTGAAGGTTTAGATTCATTCCTCATCCACACCCCAAATTACCAAATTCTCGGGAGTAGTTTTCACCCATCAACAATTGGCGACCACGGTGGGAGATTGATCTCTCGGTTACAAGAATCGAATTCTCGGAATCGTTTTAGTCTCACGATGTATCCTCACTCGGAATCCGCAGTGGTTCGAGATATCATGGGAAGCATATCTAGAATCTTTGGAGGATGTCTTGGCAAATCAAGTCGGTATCACCGGAAGGCGGAGCGAGACATTTCGCCTTTTGAATGATATGGCGGCACAATTACAAGAAGCATCGACAGGGCATCCACTCGGGCAATGCACTCCTTTAACCATGAGTCACATCTTTACCTAGTGGAGAAGCAAAAAGGCGCGCAACCGCGGGAGACCGGGAAGATGAACAACATGGTCCTAGGTCAACAATGGAAACCCGATGCAACTCCACACCGAGAGGAGACTTATCCGAATGCTACGATGTCCGCCAGGATAAAGAAGGAGAACCTGCGGCCTATGGAGCCTTGCCGGAGGATTTATACCTCAAAGCTCTTGCCGAAGCCCTAAGACCTGTCCAATCCGCGTCGGCCTTCCAACCAACGAAGAAACGCTGAGGAAGGAGAAATCAATCAAGAAATGCCTGAATACGAGAGGATGGGAGCGTTCAATCCGGTCACTCAGCAGTGACATTACGACACCTTCTACATCCTCTACTTAGGAAGACAATCCTTGAGACATGATGGCGCTCGCAAGTCTTCCAACTTCATCTCTGTTCCATATCAAAGCCACGGGAGACATCGCAACGCCCACATTCACGCGAGAAAAAGCTGGACACAAGGTACTTATATTTCCCCTTCCCAATGAAGAAGATTCTGGAGCTACTAGAGACGTAGGTACGAAACGGAGAGATAAAGCTACCCCCGATACGGCGCCCACCTACTGGTCAAGGAGTAATGGACCCGAGTCTTGTCATTACCACGGTCCTTCATCACCCCACCGGTGAGTGCAACGCTTTAAAGCGCATTGTTCGGGAGAAGCTTGGCTCGGAGGATAGCTTTGAGAGTTAGTGCGGAGGATTTTCTTGGAGAGGCTACTCGGTTTGATACAAATGAGGCTTCAAAAGCAAGTAAGTTCTACTCAACAATTTTACAAGAAAGATAGTTTAGAATTCACTGGGACTTAGCATCCCCACACGTGGAGAAAGAGGCTCGATAATCAAACACCATGTCTGTTTCATTCATGCTTTCCTTTCACACAACGTTTGCAACTTCATGTGACATGTGCAATCATTCATGACCAAGATGCAAATTTCATTTAAAATAACCTCTTTCGAAAAAATCATTCACCAAACTATCTCAAAATGAACCAATTCAATTACCTATTAATTCAAAACCGGTAGTCAAAGGAATCCTCACTATCACTCAAAAACAAGAACATCTAAAGGACAAGTAGGTAGCTACGATCCTTCAAGGAAAGTCCTTCAAGAGAAACTCGTCCTTCAGGCAAGAGAGACTTTCATCCTTTGAAGTACAACTGCTTGACTTGGTTCCTTAGGCAACTTTTCAACCTCTTCTTCTGGCGAGTAACACAATATACGAAGCGGCTCCGTTCTATAATTTCGGAGCTACCGTGGTCAATACACCTTATGCGGCCGTCATTCTACCACCGGTGCCGGCGTAGCAGGAGATGTTCCGGTAAGTGTAACACCTCCGTCACCGAGTCGGAACGCAGCAAATCCCGACAACTCCTCAAGCGTAACGCCTTCGTAGTCACCCGAGCAACAACTTTCACTCCACGCATCGTGGACGAGGAGCCGGAGGGACGAGAGGAGGACCACCATCCATTACCATTTCAGACTTGATGGAGAAGCGTGAAGTTCTTGCTAAGACTCAAACGGATATGGCCACAACTCGAAAGAGGTATTTCAGCCGCGCGTACCACGATCAAATGAGCGACATCGGATATGAACGGTCCCGTCATGGAGATTCCTACACCGGGACTGATCCTCACAACGATCCTCCCCAGGTCACAGATTTACTACAAATCAGAGACCAGTGGATTAGGAAGCGGCATCTCTAGTGGAAAGCTTGTGTGAACTCTTGCGCCTCTCAAAGAATCAACGTGCGAGATGTTTCTGTAATTAATAAAATAGCTACGGACGTACACTGACTCCTTCACGTCCCGTAAGTCTTAACCGCATCGAAAACACCAAAATAATGTTACATTTACGAAGACGACATGATGGCAAAAAGATCACGACCGGCCCTACATGTTACCGCACACATCAAGGGTTCGAGAGTTCGGGAGGGCCCTCGTGGACACAGAGCATCTTCCAATGTGATTTCTCTCAAGACTCTCAGGACGGCCAAGGTTAGCACCAAAAGGGGACGCACTTTCGAAGCAAGACGTGATTAGAAGGGGAAGACAATATACCGGCGTCGTTGTTAGCAATTAGCAGAGAGATCGACACCCGGTCTCTCCGCCCAATGGAATGCTCAAAAGCGATTCTCCTCTACTAAACATCGACATGTTAGTAGATGCAACCAGCGGACACGGCATGTTCTCCTCCATGGATGGATGTAGCGGCTACAACCGGGATAAGGATGTACGAGCGTGACGCAAGGGCATATATCTCACCAACGAAGCGATACAACCTTCAGCTTCCGTAAGAAGTTCCCCAAGCAACAAGGGAAAACCACCGAGATACAATATCCTGCGTGTCCGCCAACTCCAACTCCGGTGCCACATGTACGACTCCGCAATGATACAACAGCGTTCGAGATATTCCATACCAGGCTCGACAAAACCACTACGAACAAACCATGTAAACCACGCTTGGGACCGAGGCTCGGCATGAAGTTCCTTCACCGTCGATCAAGGATTTCTTCAACATGAGAAAGATGGTCTGTCAAGAATCATGGAATTCGCAAGGGTAAATCGAATCGGAGAGGAAGCCACTTCAACTCTCCCTCTCGCAGAAAGGCCGCTTCAATAGTCTATTCAAGAGGCGCGTCAATGCTCTCTCCGGGACCCTGTTCACTTCGAATCCCGCTCAACACTCTCTCCAGGATCTACCTCAATGTTCGCACCAGAAACCACTTTAACATCCTCTCGAGTCGTTTCAACACTCAAGCTACATCAATAATCTGCACTCTAAGTTATCTTTGATGTACTGATTGCTTAAACGTACGTCTCATCCATCCTTCATGAGGACCCAGCGAGCATGAAAACCCCGAAGTCGATAGGAGGAAGGTTATCCTGTGGAACAGATGTTTTCATATAGTTGAAAGGGCGCGGTGAACAATTCATCATCGATGTTCCGGCATATCTTTGAAGCTGTCAACACTTCCTGACTTGGCACCAACATTATCTCCAGAAGACATCTCAACAGGGATTCTTTTCTACCGCAATGAAATAAAAGACAGGAGTTAGAACTTGTATGAAAGCATATGAGAAGTGTCGCCACACACGGCAAGACACAACTCACACAATGGCCATCAAACATCATTCAAGTCTCGGTATTGATCAAGCTTCGGTATAACTCAAGTTTTCAAGTCGGTATTGATTTCAAGTCCGGTACAAGTTTCAGTCTGGTATTGATTTCAAGTCTGGTACAATTTTTTAAGTATGGTACAAGCCTCAAGTCTGGTATTGCTCAAGTCAAAAGGCTGGTATTGCTCAAGTCGCAAAGGCTGGTGTTAATCACGACATAAGGCTGGTATAACAGGCGCACACAGCAGGGCCGGTTTCAGTCGAAGCACATGGATGACGTTTGAAGCAGACACAACAAGCCCACGTTCGATCAAGCGTGCGCAACCCTACCTAACGAAGGTAAAGGCGCAATGATCGGTCGATTAGGCACATCCCCACGATTGAACGAAGCGGCGCAATAGCCCCTCGATCGAAGCCATCAGCAAGGTCGATCAAGCAGCAAGACCGACATCATGCTAGGGGAACACTTGTCGGGACGTCTCTTGAACGTGACATGCTCGAAGGACAGGACGACCCGTCTCTCCTGGTAACATCTAACATTGTCTCATAAGTTTTATCTTTAACTGTCACCATCTCATGCCTACCACACAATAGTGTAACCATTGTGTGCTAGGCGAGGACTTAATGTTGATGGTGGATTTTCGTTCAAGGTTGAGTTTGTAAAAAACAGAAAAATCATGCGGCCGACATCTTGTAAAAGATAAAGCCATTTATAAGTGTTGGATACTCCCTCACTTAATTGACCTTGTATTTCTGTACTCATTATCAGTGTGGCATGATGACTGAGTGTTACTCTTATAGAGTAACACGAACCTCCAAGCACTATAATGAATCATTATCGATGTGGCATGAGACGAGTGTTACTCATGCGAGTAACACGAACCTCCAACACTATAATGAAACCATGTACGAAATACCCGTACGTGGTGATTCTCGGTGTGTTATACTAGCCCGAGCCCTCTCGGTGTGTTATACTAGCCCGATTGAGCCCTCTCGGTGTGTTATACTAGCCGATTGAGCATCCCGGACTTGACCGTATCGGTCTCGGATATGATCTGATCGCGATCATCCAACTCCACAAGCATGATTGGATGACCACGGATCAATTCCATCACCCTAAGCATGGTATGGAATACCCACGGCCTTAGCTTGCCGGATATGATCGATCGCGGTCATCCAACTCCACAAGCATGATTGGATGACCACGGATCAATTCCATCACCCCCAAGCGGGTATGGAATACACATGGCCGACCCAGCATGGTCGACCATTGGCCTTTGCTTGCCAAGAAACCGTCCATACCAAGCATTATGGGCGGAAAACCCTAAATTAGGGTTTGCGGCATATTACATGTCTTGTAAACGGTCTCAACCATCCATCTTCGCGGTATAGATGGAGGGTTTTGATGCGAACTCAAAGGGCCCTGAGCATGTCGACACAATCACCATGTGACCGCCTACACACTTGACCAATCGGTCAAAACCAACCATGGTTGGTTACAACACATTCGTCCGCTTTGAAATAGCATGGTCGCGCGGCTTTGAAAGCCAAAATTAGGGTTCAAGCCATCACGCGCGTCCATCTTCTCCCGCACGAATGGAGGGTCACTGATTAGATTAGCGGTCCGGTCATACCAGCATGATCACCGTGGGCCCATCTACCTCTTCATGCGGTCGGCCAAGGCATATCATGCCTGGCCAATCCAAAACGCCCGCTCAAACATGCGTGGATACACTTCCCAAATTACAAATCGATCTCGACCACTCAACTTCACCTGGACGAATTGGGTGGCTTAGATCACGTTTTCATGGGACGGTGAGACATGGGCGTGAACATCACCTACCATCTTCACGCCAAACCAACCGGCCAAGACCGACCAAGCTAGGTCGTCTTGGAAAACGCGCCGGAAAAGAGTATGGCGCGCGGCTTCTTGCGGTATCAAACTCTTATCGCAAAATCGATCTCGACCACTCCTCTTTGCCGGTCAAATTGAGTGGCCCAGGATCGCGCTTTCGTGAGGGAACGGAATACGGGCACCTACACCATCATGCCGTCTACACGCATGTATGGTCGGTCCTCTCCAAAATCCTTCCCATACTTGGTTTCGACCAAGCTGAAGAGTGATGCTTGCGCACCTCTTCAAAAAACCTAATATTCATTAACGGTCGCAGATGAGTGTCTCAAAGCTCATCTCATCCGTCCAACTTCACCGGCTTGGTTATACAACCCTGGTCAGGAGTCAATTGGTCAGTAAGGCGTCATTACCCATCGCCTTACCACACCACAATGCAGTACACACGATACTTTACAAGTATCAACTTCCTCAATAACGCAGTTATTCAATCCAGCATTACATGCTACCTTTCGTGGATCCACGATCCACATTCCAGACATCAATCATGTCACAAACTCGGGGATACATCTTTGGGTATTGGTCTCGGCGGTTTACGGCGTGCGAGCGTGCAACGCGCCATCACAAGAACGTGTTAGGAAGACATGGGCGGTTAGAGATGAACAGGAGAAGTGGGCAAGACTGGTCGTGTATCACCGACACACAACTCCACTACTCCATCATTCCACTACCTCCACTTCCCACGAGAAACGTGAATGAGGCTCAATGACTTGTATAAATAGGTTCTCCGCCCTATTTCAAACAAGGATACCGAACAACACAAGTTCAGTCGATTAAAACCAAGTGTTAATACAAAAACCGTATTCAAACACTCGAGCCTGCTTGCATCAACCGCAAGCCTGCTCATCTTTCGTTACAAGTCATAAGCAAGCCAACACCTTCACAATATCAACACCTTCTTCGCTTCCCTCCCTAAGATCAACCCCATCTCCTTCACTTTGTGACCGAAACAAGTCTGAAGAACGGCCATTTCTTGGTTTAGGCCGGACTTGCACGAGATTGATCTCTCGAATCTACAAGCACTCACCGTGCAAAGGCATTTGTTGAAGGTTTAGATTCATTCCTCATCCACACCCCAAATTACCAAATTCTGCAGGAGTAGTTTTCACCCATCAACAAAAACCATAGTAAAAAATAATAAGAATCATACACATATCTCAAATTTCCTAAATACAAGGTGGTTTATTAGCCAACGTTGTGATTGTTGTCTCATTATACCGTAAATCTTTTTAATTATCCTTCATATTTATCTTTTATATTTCTCTGCCTTGCAATCGAAATATGGTTTCCATATTATATCCTACCATATAGTCATTGATTTTATATTATAAATATATTAGGGCTTTTTACCTTCTCCAATTGACATTGTACTTGTCTGTAAGACTAGATGCGTGTTGATGAAAAGTTTATTCACGAAACCGATATTATCGGTATACAAGTAAAACCGATATATCGGTCTGTACCGGCCTGTACAACCGATAATATCATTTCGTCTTTGTATCGCCGATATTTTCGATACCGTATAGGTATATTCCGATATCCGATAAAAACCTGTAATATCGGCTTGTACAACCGATATTGACTACCTTGATTTTACCAAACGTCTAACTGCTTTTTTCTCATAGCACAGCACAGCATCGCACAGCAGAAAAGTAGCAATAACTTTTGCCACTACAAGAAAACTTGGCTTTAGCGACTATTTTCATACCAACTACAGTTGGTGGAATTTTTCAGCAACAACTATTTGTAACTAAAAACAAGTCTGGTGGGCGAAAATGTTTAACCACTAGTTTTCCAGCAACGATAGTGGGTGGAAGGCTATATCATGAATAACCTAACAACCGGAAAATCGTATTTGTTGTTATTAGCCTCCGGCCATCATGTTTAGGCAACCAAAACGTACCCTAAAAGGTACATATCTTTTGCCACTCATCTTACCCACGAAAAAACCTATTGGTAGACACCTCAACCAACCATCAAATTATTGGCGTTGTTGGTAGCTTTCAACCACAAGGTCTGACAACTACAAAGTACACTAGATGTTAAATACTTCAAGACACCATGTGTAGCCACCAAGTCAATCTTTTGGTATACACTTGTACCAAAACATTAGTTTGTTGGCGTGGTTAGTAGCTTTCAGCCACCAGGATATGATAACTACCTAGTTTCATGGTTTATTAATTAAGTATGCAAAGATATTAGAGTTTGAAAAGTTTTTTCTTTTGAAAAAAATTAAAATTTGTCTTGGCGAGTTTATCGCTAGAGCATCTAGATGATATAAATGCATCACCTTATAAGGTTAATGCATATCTGGTTGATCAAAATGTATACTACTAAAGATCAATATCTAGCAGTGTAAACCAAAACATGCATGCCTTGTCCTGTCTCCGATTAGTTGAAATATCTACACATAAACTCTAAATCTATGAATAAACCACTGAACTGGGTTTTGTTCTATATCCGGTAGACCAGAATGCTTTTTTTTTTCTTCCTTGTTTTTGATTATTGCGCCCAACAATCTTAAGATATTAGAGTTTGTAACAATCATGAATGTTAATTGTGGAGTAAAAAACAAAAAACGAATTTTTGGTCAGTTGTAGATTTTCGAATTTATCTTTTAACCTAGAAGGAATTTCGATGAACCCTTTTGACCTAACGTAGTAGACATCTTGATAGTTACCCACATAAACTTTCAGAATTTGTGGAGTTAAAAAAGTATTTTTTTTTTGATATTTCACAAAACAGAGAAACGTTCCTGAAAATTCTGACGAGCAGAAATTTGTTGTTAACTAAAGTAGTTTTTATGGGGTAATCATGAGTTTTTTGAAATGGTGATTCAAACGAAGTTTGTAGATCTAGATGTTATCTTCAAAACTCATATTTTATTTTTCGATTCAGAACTAAGTTTTGTGAGATGTGTTGTATTAGGTGATTGGCCTAGTCAGAGTATAAACGAAGATTGTGACATGAAACTGGAAAGGGACATGTCTAACAGGCGCATGTGTATGAACAAAAGTCTTCCAAAGCTAACAAAGGAAAGAACATCAAACACGACTCCAAGCGTAGTCTTCATAAGAAAGGTATGTTTCGTAAACCTGAATTTGGCATTACTTTAATTAAGGGTGATTGTTATGTTCGTAAAATTCCGGGTCGTACGGCAGTAAAGTGTAGACAACATAAAAAACCTTAAAAAGTAGAAAGTTAATGCTAATTTAGTTGAAACAAACTAGCTAAGTTGATTTATGTTTTCTTCTTTTTATACTTACAGAATTATGTATCATGCTTCTGTTCTGCTCTTACTAATGTTAATCAATCCAGAAACAACTAAGTGTTGATTGTGCTATTATTAGAGATTATGTTTAGCTAATGATAGGAAGTAATGATTTATTTCATACCTATTTCAGATGTTGTAGAGCATGTATATACTAGGGTCAATACTTGATTTCAGCATACGAGTTCTATATAATCATGTTTAAGAATAAAACATATTGCTTATGAAGCTGAAATTCAAAAATTTTACTTTCAGTAGCATGATGTCGGAAGTTATTTTGATAACCAATGTGAGAGACTGGGGTGGACTATGGAGCCATTAAGCATGTTTGTTGAAACAGAGACATGTTCATCTCTTATCAGAGAATAAGGAATGTCGAGAAACTCTATATGAGTAAATCATCTGCGACAGAGGTTGCATAAAAGGGAAAGTTCGAGCAGAAGCTCATATTTGTAATATTCTCACATTGAATGAAGTTTTCATATTCCGAGCATATGCAAGAATCTTGTATCTTGTTCTGTTGAACATGGTAAAAGGCTTAAGATATTAATTGAATCTGGAAAACTTGTCGTACGTAAGGAAGTGATTTTTAAGGCAACGGTTATAAGACTTAGGGTCTATATATGCTTAACGAAAAAAATGATGAAATAGTTGATTCTTGTTTTTTTTTTTTTTTTTTTTTTTTTTTTTGTGATTGAATGTTTTGCATGGTAGACATGGAACCGTAAACTTATAAGTCAATGCATAAAATAGAGAGCGTAGGCTGCATACCCAAATGACTTTCTGCCTTGAGGGTACCTGCGGGACACATCAGGGTATCACTGGGTAGCGGAGAATAATAATCCCCCAGCTATCGAATATATGTGGGGAGATTGGTTGTTTGCATATTATGCTTGATTGTTCAGTCTTAGTAGTATGACTGGGTTACTATGATCTCGACTCAGGAAGAAATTCTAGGTTCCTGGTAGGATGGGACCTATTGGGAACCTGCTGTGCGGGGTCTAGTCATAGTAATCAAACCTTCTTATATATTCTAGACTTAGATGGTGGCATCCGAATTTATGAGGAGTACGCATTCCATGAAAACATCATATGGTACCTGGATTCATGCTATCATTTGAGACTGGAGTTATTCTAGCATATTCTCCTTCGTTAAATGAGACGAGGTTAGGATGACATATGTTTATGTTGCTGTATTTCATCTCAGTAGATCCGTCCGGTGATTGATCTTTTATAGATATTGTTCATGGACACAATATCTGAGGAGGAGAGTCGGAACAATCTTCTGCTTTGTGTTGTGTGTATCAGATGTGAAATCATTTGCCTTTAGTAGAACTGTGAAGTATGTTAGTGATTACCTGATTGTTATAAAGGTATCCACTGAGCCCCGTTTTGGGATGATGTGCTAACTCGTTCCCACTTTGGTGTTTCAGTTACCAAAAGATATGGTGCACGCGAAGATATTTGTTTCCGTCACTTAAAGATTTTAGAGTTGTTGCGAATTATTATAGGTTTGTACATTATTTTTGTAATCACAAACACACTATTTAATTTATATAACTTGAGAGATTTTTCATTTATAATTAATCAAGTGATGGGTTTAGTTTTGGGTTAACCTTAGCATAAGATTTTATATTTGGAAGTTAAGATATATGATTGAGATCTTTAATGCTTCATTAGGTAGTTAATCACTTGGATTAATAAGTAGCTTAATTTTGGGGCGCTACAATGCAAGCTATAATAGCTAAAGATAAAAATAACCAATCTCAATCGGCATTATTTCCATTGATTGGATAAAGTCCAAGGAGAATATCACACAACCTTTGACGAAAGGTTTGTCCAAAGAGATAGTTAGAAATGCATCGAGGGGGATGAGGCTTAAACTCATAAATTAAACTTGCCATGAAGGATACTGTTTGGACCCAGAAATATTTCCAGGCACTAAACACGATGATTTTGGTGTTGTTGATGAAAACAGGGCTAATAACAGGAAATAATCGGGAATGACAGACACACGTATTTAACGTGGTTCGGCATGGTTTTCCTACATCCACGGGTGAATCCCCATGGGGAGTGGTGCTTTATTGATAATAAAACTACAATCTATTTTTTCTCTCTCTTTCCTTCCCCCTGGGTATCCCTATTTATACAGCTGAATAATTAATTTCAAGATAAACTTAAATGGCATTGATCTCCCTGCATGCCTCCTACGGAATTAAATGGGCATGAAACTTCCTGCATGCCTCCTTGAATTAACTCAGCATGAAACTTACTACGTGCATATTGACTTGCCCTGCATGCCTCATGGCATTAATCTTCCCTGCATGCCTCCTTGTATTGATTTGCGAGCCTCCCGTGTATTTTATACACGGTACAAACGGATACTCAACCTTGATGACCAGAGATCCCAAGATCAAGGTTTCGAATAAGACAACTATTTGTGGTAGGTAAGGTAAAATTATCAGTGAATCTCACGCTCTGTCCCTTCCCTATGGTGTAGACGTGATAGTGTGACTGCATGTGAAGGATGACTTTTAAGAAGTTTTAATGAGTTCTATAGTTTCAGTTTAAGATTGAAGTGGGGTGTAGCAGTAACACTCTTTATGGAAACTCACCTATTTGAATGAGGGGAGGTGGGGCTGCTTCCTATGAGAATATGAGCTTTGATTCTCTAAAGCATTCTGAGAAACAGGATATGTCCAGGGCCAAATTGGACAAGAAGGCACGAGCTTGGCAGCAACGTTGTAGATATCATTGGTGGTTGTTATCGCGAATTACATCAAACGCTAGCAGTTCAAGACATCGCGTTCACTGACTCTAGCAAGTAGTTCCGGTAATATTTCACTAAGTAAAGGTTCAAGACCTCATGGACACCTCTGTCTAAAATAGTATTCCCTGCGTTTTTTATGTGATTTTCTTTTTGATGGTTTTGGTATTACTGGAACTTAGGACCCAAGGGTCACTAAGGGTTCACTAGTTCATGCTTTTTCACTTTGATAAAAGAAACTTTTAGTTTCACCTGTGAGAAACTAAAGATGAAAGCTCTCCATACTATATGATTTTTGCAATCCATGACCCTGGTGTCAACACACTTTTGTAAGGGGAGAGGACGTAGAAAGAACTAATATGATTTCAACACACAGACGGGCCGTATGTTTGTTCGGTCAGGCAGAATCGTGAGCTTGAGTTGTTGATTTACCAAGATCTATCTGTGTTTTTCATGTTTTATTGAGGTTTTCATTCATGTGGGGGATTGTTGGAAAACAATTAATAGAAAATAGATTTTTTAAGTTTTTAAGAAAAATAACACCCCTTCCATCTTTAATTAACAGTCCTAATGGACTTTGTCAAAATATTAAGGAAATCCTATAAAATGTCATGACTAACCCTTGACTAGCCCAATTTAGTGTTATGTTATTACCAAAACTAAAATTATATAAGAATAAGTAGAAGTTTTATTAGGAATTTTATATATATCCATAAATGTTTTTATTTAAGATAGGAATGACAATTAATACAAAGATATTGAATAGATATATTGTTTGTACCATGAGTAAAAATACCACATACTGGGCCAGAATATTGTTTTGGGCCGTGATAAGTACGAAAATGCTACGTTTTATACCCATATTTATATTAGCTAGGACTCATTGTTTTGGCTAACAATAATAGACGAGAAACTTAGAAAACAGAACACAAGTAATAATTCGAAGAAAATATCTTCTCTAGATTATGAACAAGAAAACGATTACAATTTTATCTTTGTTACGCTCATAATCTTCTCTAACCGTGGATTAACCTTAAACTGTTTTCTAAGCTTGCACAAGTATTGCTCCAAGCTTTCTCTAGATTTTTTGTGCCTAGAATTCTATTTTTAGCTATTAGCCAAAGCCCTCTATTCATAGTCTTCATCGTACTCAGCCGACCAAGGACTTCTATTAAAAATTTATTTCCTAAACTAAGAGTATTTCCTAAAAAAAAAACTCTTCCCTAACTAGGAATTCTGCCTAAACAAGGATTCCTGCATAAAATAGTATTCTTCCCTCAACTTAGCTTGAGGTTAACTAAGTTCCCAAAAAGGATACACCTGTATCATGGGTCCCCCTTTTAAGAACTTGAACTCCTGTGAGTGTTAAAAATGAATGTTAGGGAACTCGAGAGTCCCTTTTTCCTTGTTAAAACACTTGGCCTTGCTAGGAACTTGACCTTTACATCCGATTAGAAAAGCTTCTTTCTCTCCTTGTTATATTTTAGTCACTCTTCGCTCCAATATGCAGTCTTCCTTGAGTGGTTCCTCTCTATCAAACCATAAGTCTTCTACTCATGGTAAGATCATAGTGTCTTCGCCGTCATCATCAAGTAATGATGGTTCAACATTCGGCATTTATAACCGAGTACATTCCTAGATAAGGTGGCAGATCCAGACGAAAGGAATTGTCACCAATATGATCGAGAATACGAAACGGTCCATATCTCAATGGCTTCAATTTCTTACCTTCCCCCTTCAGTCGCTCCTTACTTAATTTTAACCATACCAAGTCACCAACACCGAAATTACAAGGCACAAGATGCTTGTCATGTTTTGCTTTGTATTTGGCTTGTGACTTCTTTAATTGTGCCTCAACAGTTGCGTGGATCTGAAATATCTTCTCCAAAAACTTCTGTGCATTTTGTCGTTCATTTCCTTCCTTCCCCCCATTGAGGTGCCACTAGAAAATACTAGATCGAAAGGACTAGGTGGTAAGTAACCATAGCACGTCTCGAAAGGATATTTTCCCAAGAACCGTGAACCGCTCTATTGAAAGCAAACTAGAGATATGGTAAAATCTCATCCCAAGTTTTAGGATGCTTAGAATTATATCCCCTTAACATGTGAACCATAGTCATGTTGACCATTTTTGTTTGTCCGTTTGTTTGTGGATGAAAAGTTATACTCTTCTTCAACCTAGTGTCCATCATCTTCCATACAGAATCCCAAAATGACTAAGGAATCGACTATCCCTATCAGAAATAATCGAAGTAGGTAAACCAAAATACTTCCGCACATGCTCAAAGAAGAGCTTTGGTGCATTGGCTCCCATTACCGTCTTTATACATGGTAATGGTAGATATAACCCACGTTTTCTGTTGGAAGGTTTAGATGTGCTACACAACTTACACTCACTAACCAACTTAGCCACGTCATCTTTCATCTTTGGTCAAAAGACATAACGACGAAGGTTAAGAAGAGTTTTATTCATCCCAAAGTGTCCAGCAACTCGAGATGTGTGTGCCTCTCTCAACCATTATAAACGATCTCCATCTTTTAGTATGCAAAGTAACTGACCCTTGTATAACAATCCATCCCGAAGTTCAAACTCACCTTTCAAACCAATCTTTACACACTCTAGCACCTTCTTGAAGTCTTTGCTAGATGCGTATGACTCTGCATACTCTTGAGGAACAATCGGCTGAATTCTCATGGCCACCATTAATGCTCGGACTGGTGGACGAGACAACATATATGCCAACTTGTTTGTTACTCCCTTCTTGTACTTAATGAAAATGTTGAAACTCATCAAGTAAGACATCCACTTCATGTGTCGGGCTTGTTGTAGTTTCGTCTGAGCGTGTAGATACTCCAATGGTTTGTGATCTGAATGTACCACTGCTTCTTTACCTAAGAGATACACTCACCAATGCTTGATACATTGATATAAAGCATAAAATTCTTTGTCATAAGGTGTGTAGTTCTTGATAGCACCTGAGAACAATTCTGAATGGTACTCCACTGGTTTACCATCTTGTAGCAACATTCCTCCCATTGCATAGTTAGAAGCGTCGATCTCAACTTCAAAAGTACGCTATAAGTTAGGCAATGCCAACACTGGTGCTTCTGAAATCTTCCTTTTTAGTAGCTGAAAAGCGTCTTCATGGGTTTTCTGCCATTCAAACTTTGCCTTAGCTCCCATCAAACCATGTAATGGTCTTGCAATATTCGAAAAATGCCGGATAAACTTACTCAAGTAGGTGCAAGCCCCTAAGAAACTCCTGATTTCAGTTACAGTACTAGGTCTAGGCCACTTAGTGATCACTTCAACCTTCCTTGGATCAATCTTCCGTTGTCCACCACCAAAAATGAATCCGAGATACACCAACTCCTCCTTCCCAAACTCACACTTCTTTACATTCAACTTCAGCTGGCCTTCATGTAACACTTTAAACACCTTCTCAACATGAACGAGATGCTCTTCCCTAGTTCTGCCATATATTAGGATATCATCCAAGTAAACAATCACAAAATCTTCTATAAAAGGTCGTAACAAATCATTCATCAAACGCATAAATGTCGCTGGAGCATTACATAAACCAAAAGGCATCACCAACCATTCGAACAAGCCTTGTTTGGTTTTGAAAGCAGTTTTCCATGTATCATCTTCTCGAACTCTCATCTGGTGATATCTGAATTTGAAATCTAACTTTGTAAAGACTCGAGCTTTTTCCAACTGATCCATCATGTCGTCTATCCTAGGTAAAGGGTAACGATTCTTGATTGTGATCTTGTTCAATACACATGCGCCAGCCTCCATCTTTCTTTGGAACCAACAACACCGCTGATCCACAAGGTGAAGCACTTGGCACTATCATTCCTAATTCTAGAAGTTCTTGGACTTGTTTCTTGATCTCATTAGATTCCTCTACGGTCGTGTGATAAAGACCTACATTAGGAAGATAACTCTCTCCGGTCAACATAATTTCATGCTCCACACTCCTCTTTGGCGGTAACCCCGTGACATCAGAGAATAAATCCTTTTACCTCAACTTCAACCTTTCTAGGTCATCTTCTTGTTGTGCAGTCAAGGCTGCCAAACAAACTCTACTCGGCTTCTCCTCTAGAGAACAGATCACAAGGAGAATGAAATTTGTGCTAGCATTCACCAACCACTTAGCCTGAATGGTTATGATCAAGCTTTCTCCTTGAAGAGGAGAATCTATAGCCCGAATCACAAAACTTTCCCCATCTTTGGTAAAGGTATAATTTTGTTCCCTCCTGTGTAGAGTTGCATCTTTATCCCATAGGTAAGGACTACCTAGTACTACCTGACATACATCCAAAGGAACTACGTCGCATGTAACTTTGTCAATATATGACTCATCTAGAGCAAATTTGAACGTGCACTGCTGTGAAACTTGTAAGCCTCCTTCCTTTTGAAACCATCCTAAAGGGTATGGTTTTGGATGTTTGATAGTTTTCAATCCTAACTTCTGCACCAAAGAATTTGAAAGTAAATTCTTCTGACTTCCCGGGTCAATAACAGCATCAACTAGTGAAGTTTTGACTTGCATCTTCACTGTGAAGAGTCACTCCCTAAGATCATCTTTTGAAGGTATTTATTTTTCCCCTATCATAAGAGAGAGATTTGAATTGGGTTCCGTTAGTCCGTGGACTTCTTTTGGAGTTTGAGCGACTAGTGCTGCCTTCTTGGCTTCTTTCCTTTACAATCCTTTAGGCTTTAGATGAGGGTTCTTAACCAAACACTTGTCGATAACGTGACATTTTTGCTTGCAATGGGTGCAAATCAAACCTTCCTTGTCACTAGGCTTCCCTTCTTCTTTGATCCTTTCACCTCCTTTCACAGTGGTACCGCTAGATTTCACCTTAGTATTTCTCTTTGAATCAGATTTCTTAAGCCTGCCTTCAATGGCATTAGCTTTTATAATTACTTCGGAGATAGTATCCACCGAGAACATCTTCAACTCCTTCCGTATATACTCATGGAACCCGGAAATATATTTCATATATATAACATAATCTCCCAAGTCTAAATCCAAAATCATAGCTTGATTCTGAAATTCCGAAGTATATTCTTGTACGGTTTGGTTGTAGGTCTGCTTCAAGTTGTACCACTTGAACCATCTCTCCTCAAGGTAGCCAACCGGATATAATTGTTTCCTTATAACTGCCTTGAATCTTTTCCACGAAAATACTCCTTTACCTAGGTTTTGTCTTGTAGATATCTTGAACTGCTTGTGTTCTGTTTTCTAAGTTTCTCGTCTCATTGATTAAGTTTGTAGGAATATTATTAATTAGTATAAGTGATTTGTCTAGAGAGAAGATAAATCTATGGTTATGGTTTGTTCAACTTAAATATTAATTAGTTTAAGTGTTTTATTAATTTAGGAAACATTAATTTCTCATGATAAATGATTTATTAATTTTACATCATAAATATCCCTTAATTAATATTAATACATATCTCCATCAATAAGTAATAATTTTGACAAAAATTATTTCAATAGATATTAGTGGTGGTGGTGGTAGTAGAGGAAGAAGTAAGTGGTGGAAGCGGTGGAATGTGTTACAAAGTGGTGGAGGCGGTAACATTAGTTTTGGTGGAAGAAATAGTGGCGCTTGATGGTTTTAATGGCGGTGGTATTAGTTTTTTCTTTTTGAATCAAAAATAATAAAATTTTTTACATGATGGGTAACATTGTATTGTGAAAAGTATATTTGGTTGTTTTTGACACGATCAAAAAAGGCGGATAAAAAATACTTTTGGGATGATACCAAATCATATAAGACAAATCATGAGAACTTTTGTTTTGTAGATATCATTGGTGGTTGTTATCGCGAATTACATCAAACGCTAGCAGTTCAAGACATCGCGTTCACTGACTCTAGCAAGTAGTTCCGGTAATATTTCACTAAGTAAAGGTTCAAGACCTCATGGACACCTCTGTCTAAAATAGTATTCCTGCGTTTTTATGTGATTTTCTTTTTGATGGTTTTGGTATTACAGGAACTTAGGACCCAAGGGTCACTAAGGGTTCACTAGTTCATGCTTTTTCACTTTGATAAAAGAAACTTTTAGTTTCACCTGTGAGAAACTAAAGATGAAAGCTCTCCATACTATATGATTTTTGCAATCCATGACCCTGGGGTCAACACACTTTTGTAAGGGGAGAGGACGTAGAAAGAACTAATATGATTTCAACACACAGACGGGCCGTATGTTTGTTCAGTCAGGCAGAATCGTGAGCTTGAGTTGTTGATTTACCAAGATCCTATGTTGTAAAAGGCGCCCCGGGCGCTCGCCTAGGCGCTCTAGGCGGGCGAGGCGCTGAAGGGGCGCCTAACAAGAAAAGCGCCTAAGGCGCCAAAATAAATCTAAGTTCTGTTTTTTCTAAATCTCAGGCGCTCGCCTGGGGCGCCTTAGGCGCTCTAGGCGCTAGGCGCTGGGCTTGGCGCCTCGCCTCGCCCAGCGCCTTTTACAACATAGCCAAGATCTATCTGTGTTTTTCATGTTTTATTGAGGTTTTCATTCATGTGGGGGATTGTTGGAAAACAATTAATAGAAAATAGATTTTTTAAGTTTTTAAGAAAAATAACACCCCTTCCATCTTTAATTAACAGTCCTAATGGACTTTGTCAAAATATTAAGGAAATCCTATAAAATGTCATGACTAACCCTTGACTAGCCCAATTTAGTGTTATGTTATTACCAAACTAAAATTATATAAGAATAAGTAGAAGTTTTATTAGGAATTTTATATATATCCATAAATGTTTTTATTTAAGATAGGAATGACAATTAATACAAAGATATTGAATAGATATATTGTTTGTACCATGAGTAAAAATACCACATACTGGGCCAGAATATTGTTTTGGGCCGTGATAAGTACGAAAATGCTACGTTTTATACCCATATTTATATTAGCTAGGACTCATTGTTTTGGCTAACAATAACATTTTAGTGCTTTTACAAAAAAATACATGCAAATCCGATCATCCAAAGAGAAATGACAAATTGTGAAGCTAAAATAGTATTTGTGATAAAATGGAACCAATGTTGCGGCTGACTGCACCAAATAAATTAAGCTCGTTGAATTAAATGTATTATACAAGTCCGAGCCTTATATTGTTAAAAAGATGGTGCTGCAATGCTGTGAACTTTTGTCTACGTACTAAAGGCAAAGTGTGACGTGTGATCTTTATGACGACATATGTCTGTTTGACGACACGAATCAAACAGCATACTTCATTCTTTCTCAAAGCCAGAGAAATTCTCATGCCTGCGGCCTGCCCAGTGGTGTTTGGATCGCAAGATAAATAGGCTCAAGCAGCTGCCGTCATCACCATTCTTACGTATTTCAGGGGTGTTATTTGGCTTTGGTAGAGGAGATAAAAGAAGCTACTGATGAGTTGTTGCAGTTGGTAGAAAATGAAGACTGAATGTGTTGCTGCCATGGTTTTGAGTTGTGTATCAGGGAAGAAGGATGATTATACTAATGGATGCCGTTGCTTGTTGATTTGTCTGCCGATGGAGTCTGATTTCTCTGCATACACGACATCAGTTGTGGGGTCTTGATCGAGAAATAAATGAAGCAGCAACGGTAAGATGGAGTTCAGTGTTTGTCGCCATAGTCGATAGCCTGGAAGTCTAGTTCATGGGTTAATTTCAATGAAGAAAGTGAACAGCTGCGAAGAAAAATGCTGCTGATGTTCACATTAAGAAGATGGAGTGAGTTTTTAGGCAGTTGGCAGTGAAGGAAGTGTTGCTGTAGCCGGAGGCAGGAAAACATTGGCTAGATACACTTGGAGTCTACTGTGGTGCAGTTTTGAAGCTAAATGCTGTGATCGGAGTTGGCTAGTGACCTGAGATGAATGACATTGGAGTTCGATTTCGATTCTGATATCAGAAGCATCAGCTCCTCTTGAAGTTGAAGGGAAACGTCAGTCGTATTTGAAGGTCGAGGTCAGATTCCACCTGGGATGGAAAATTGTTGAAATTGGCAAGAAGCGATGATTGTGAAGGCTGGTCTGTACTATGAACCTTCGGTACTTAATGGAAGAAGATGGCAGCCAAGTTGGGTCTGGTGCTGTAGCCATTGATTTTGCTTAATTTGTTGGGGGTTCTCATCTGAAGCTAATTGGGTTTCTACCCAGTTCCGGCGTTGATTAATGGGGGTCTTTACACAGATTCTCAGAAGTAAATGATGATGGCACGATGGATTGAAGACAGACTCGAAGTTGATGTGAGATGGAAGACTACACATGGAAGTTCTTGAGAGATATGTTCTCGGTGACACAAGAGTGAGTGGCTGCTGATTTATTTCAGTCCGTAGCCATGGACCTGATCCTGAATGGTTAACATCAATGGCGTATGGCTTGATGAGAGGATTTGCACCAACATGGCTAGCCTGTGGGTGAAGAGAATTGGACAGGTAGTATTTGGCAGTGGCCGGATTTGGCGATGGTTTGAATTTGGAAATCAACATAATGGATATGGGACTGGGACTGGCAAATATTTTCTAGGTCATGTTTTCTCGCAACATCAGGATATAAGGAACAAGGAGAAGAAATACACAGGGGGGAGGTCGGCCTCAGGAGCCGCAACAGAAGAGAGAACCGCTGACAAAGACGAGGAGAGGAATAGGGTTTGCAGTATATTTTCCTAGTTCCATTTCGATTTGATGAATCAATTTCTCTTGAACATATTTATGGCTTTTAAGAAAGCCATGTCTTGCTAGACTCTTTATAACTAGGGTTTTTATGGTTGAAAATACATGGGTATTAGGCCATTTTTGATTGAATTGAATTATGAAGCAATAGACCATTATGATTTGAATTGATTAATTTTTGATTATTGTTTATCGATTAATTGAAGTATGAGTTGTTGCGTTACCGGTTTTATGAACCTTTGTGCGTAATTGGATAGTTTTACAAATAGTTTTGGTCTCGTTATTTGATAGTCCATGCTTGGGTTGAATCCTTTGATGGGTTATACTTATAAGAGCCAGATACAATTTGTGAATCAATATGTTAGTTTCGTATGATTTTCTCGCTAATACAATTTGATAGTGCATGCTTGGGTTTTATCTTTTGATGTGCTATGCTTTTAGTATACTAGTGACATTTGCGATACTATCCTTATAATATGTGATGTCAATAGAACAAAAGATAAACACATATTCATAATTATGTTTCATTTCAGTAATTGAACAGAAATAGTAGTGGATATCAATAAAACCCTGGTTACCGATTCTTCCATTGGATTCGTCTTGTTACTTTAGTTTATTTTTATTTTATTATTCTTTCAAAAATCCAAAAACATCTTTTCTGGTTAATTTTTATTAGAGATATTGATTATAGTATTTCCACCGCTCCTTGTGGGAACAACCCGTACTTGCCTCTGTCTACTAGTTAGACACCGTGCGATTGCGGTTATTACAAATAGGTATCTCCCGAACTTATCAGGACGCAATTTAGCTGCCACTAGCCTACCTGCTGAAGTAGCTACCAGCAAGTCCAAGGATCCATGAAGTCAACGCGCGGTCAATGGTAAAAGTCAACCGTTGGTCAACTGTCAAAGTCAGATTGCAAGTCGCACCTCTAGCCAATTTTTAGTCATGTTTCCAGCAGCGCTGCTAACCAATTTCCAGCTAAGTAGTCTGTCGCACTGCCAGCCAGTCTCTACCCATGCTGTCAGATGTGCTGCCATCCAGCATCCATCCATATTGCCAGCCATTATGCATGTCAGCCAGTCAGTCCATCATGCAGAATTAACACATGGAGGCATGGATGGAGGTTTCATGCAAAATTGATTCAAAGAGGCATGCAAGTGCAGTTTCATGCGGATTAATTCCAGGAGGCATGCAAGGGCTTTTCACGCAGAGTTAATTCAGGGACGCATGCAGATTCAGGGACGCATGCAGGCAGTTTCATGCAGAGTTAATTCAAGCGAGCATGCAAGCGGTTTCATGTGACCGATTGCATGGCATATTAATGCCATTTAAGTCTATCTCGAAATTAGGTGTTAAAACTGTATAAATAGGGATGCCCTGGTAGAAGAAGATAGGGAGGCAAAAAATAGAAAAATGCTATTGTAATTCTGATATCAATAAAACTTTACTCCCCAAGGGGATTCATTCGTGGATGTAGGAAAAATTTGCCGAACCACGTAAAATTGGTGTCTCACGTCTTATGTTTGTTTATGATTTTAATCATGTTTTCCTCATCATCACCAAAATCATCCTGTTTAGTGCCTGGAAATATTTCCGGGTGCAAACATATATATGGTGATAATATTTAAGATTTTGAATTAAGTTTACATTAAAAATGATTTATGATTATAAAAAATAAAAGGTATATTTGATAGTTTAAGGGAAAAATATGTCTATAAACAGAGCGGACGGATAAGAAAAGACAGACCAAAGTAGAAATTAGGAAAGATAAAAAAAGAAAACTCGCAATTGGGGGATACTTATATTAATTGGGGCATAGAGGAAAAAGACAAAAACGGGATATAAATAGTAAATAAGAGTCACCCCTTATCCATGTATTTTAACTAATTCCTAATGTACCCCTCACTAATCATGTTTAGTGGTTAAATATAATTTGGTAAGTTAATAGATTAGTTTGATAATCATTAGAATAAATCATTATCATTGAATTTGTTGATGCATTAACATTAAATCAAGATATTTATGATCATGAAGGTTCCGGTGAAGAACCAACCCAGGAAAGTAAACAAGCTAAATATACAAGTGCTCCAATTAGTCATATATAGGTATTAATGTATTGAAATTTGTTTTTTTTTTCGTCGAATCCGCCATTCTTACACCTGAAAAACTCAGTGCCGGCATGGTAAAAGTATGAATACACTAGTGGAAAATGGGTTTTTAACCACTTCCTAGGTTTTACAAAAACTACTGTTGCTGGGATGTAGTTATGTATAGTCCCGTGACTCCCAGTTGTTTTTCTAGGAAAAAAAATGGAAAACTTAAACTTGTTTCTAACACAGTGGTTGTTTAGAGGGGTATTTTTGTAAAAAAATCTGAGATTCAAGAACCACTTTGAGGGATTGATTTTTCTGCGTAAAGAGAAAAAAAAATCAAACCTTATCTCTTTTATCTCATCTGCATCTAGCCTCTTTCATCACTTCTCTCTGTCTGTTTCGCTTCATTTTTTTATGTATTAAAACTTTAGTATTAGGGTTTGCGTCCTCTTCTTCTTTATCATAACAACATTAGCTCTTGAGGATTTGTTTTGAATTGGTGAAAAAGAGGCGATGATGATTATCAACAACAACTGAAAACCAAGATTCATCTACGAAAATTGAATCGAAAGGTAAGTATCATCTTTATTTATCGTTTCAGTTCAATCGATTAACATATCCATCTCCAAATTGAAATTTCAGAAGAAAAACAAAATCGATCTTAGTAAACCTAAAAGCTTGATTTCATCTCAGTTATCTTTTCTGATTCGTTATCAGTTTGTGCTTTTAATTGATTTGTTTGTTTTCTTAGTTTTATTTTATTGATTGTGTCCATTATATTTTTATTCAGGAACTGAAGAAGTAGAAAACTCCACCACATCTTCAAATTCAGCTAAATCTAATGGAGGTAAAGAAAAGAAAAAGATCAATTCGTAATCAAATCTATATTGGGTTCTTCTTTACTGTCTATTTCATTGAGTTGTTTTTGTTTTGTGATTTCTACTGAAGTGGAGCAAAGGAAAGCAAAAGGAGAAGGTTAACAACATGCTCGTGTTTGATAAAGCTAGGATTTAATCTTTGATTTTGCTTTGTAAGATAATTACTTCAGCTAGTCTTTGAAATATTATGCATATTATACATTTTGATAAATATGGGTTTTATTATATTACTAGATTAGGATTCTTGTGTTGGAAATTTGTGTTGTTACGTCTTTGGTTAAAATGGTTTATGTGGTGCACCCGTTATCGCAATCCTTAGTTTCAAATCAAAATAGGTATAAAGTGTGATTTTGATGCATTTTTTTGTTATAGTTTTGAAAATTTGTGTAATGGGATTGTTAATACAGGTTACAGGACATCAATATGGCAAAGTATTCATTGGCATTAATGGGTCATTTAGATTGGCGAAAATCTCATGCTTTTGATCATTTCATGGGTAAGCAAAGACTTTACAATCCTATTTCAGTTTTCTAGCTTGATTTTTGGGTGTATAATATTAGGGATTTCTGAAACTTGTTTCATGTTTTATGTTTTCATCAGGGTCCATGATAGCGTCCAAATTATCTGCGATGGTACTACCTGAAAGGTTGGTTTACCTAATCAGAATACACTACAAGAAAATGAGTCTGTTGCAACACGTCATTTGTATGGCAAGAACCCATGTTTTGTGTGGCAAAATCCTTTTGCCACATAATTTTTTTTTGTCACACTGTGTCGCAAGAAACCGTGTGACAAGAAATTATTGCCACACCTTAAGTGTACTGAAGCAATAGACAGGTTTTATGCCACACCAAAAGGTGAGGCAATAACTTGAGGCAAAAAGATATTTTGTAATTAATTTTTTCTTTATTTAAGTTTTATTTTATTTTATTATGGTAATTTAATTAAAACGGATTTTTTGTTTCCAATTTTTGTTTTTATTTTCAAAATATTTTTGCTATATTATTGATTTTTTTGGATGTTTTTATTTGGTTCTAGATTGTTCAATAAATCAATGATAACAACAATCAAACGAAAACAAAGTTCTCTTTTGCTGGATAAATTTTGTTTCATTACGATATAAATTTAATTTACAGAATACCATTACATACATGATTACTTCAAAGAAGATGAAAAAATTGCATCCATGAATGATACATCAGATAACAACATGACCGATCAAAATCTTAGAGAAAAAAAATAGAAAGGAAAGGAAACTAAACTTCATCCCAATTTTCTTCCGTATTCCTCCTGCAAAATAAATGCAAGGAAGATAATAGTCAAAATCATTATATAGATCCATACATAATAATTTATTTATGGGAGATACGAAGGCTACCTTGCACTGGAAACATCCCACCTTCATTGACAGTATCGCACTGCCCTGTAGAATCAACAAAACTTATTAAATTATTTTTAGTTTAAGAGATGAAAATAAACGAAATTAAGAGATGAAAACGAGCGGAAACAAAAAAGTACAAATATTAATTAGCTACCGATCTTGATTTGCACACCGCCGATCTACAAATAATATTATGGAACAGCAAATCCCTACTAGATCTAAGTTAATAAACTCCGTAAATACTGAAAATCGTTGGACCTTAAGAGAGTTGAATCATCAGAACTTTCCATCTCTTTTTACAAATCAAGCTATCTCCCACCCGACCTGCTCATTGTAATTGTCAAATAAGCTAAGTTTGTAATCCCAAAACGAATTAGAACCTCAAAAACTAAATCCAAACCTTTTTTGCCGCACACCAAACCTTGACGAGGCAAAAACCCATAATTTTGCCACAGCAGTTGTTTTGATGTGGCTAGAAAGCAGTTTTTGGCACACCATTCTCTAACTGTAGCAATATAACCATTTTGCCACATACGCTCAAATAGCTGGTGAGGCAACAGAGTATTTCTCTTGTAGTGATAAGCTTGTAATGTTCGCATCTAGTCCTTTATTATCTTCATAGAGATGTAGTGATAACATGCAAAGCGGCAAAGCCATATAGTTTAGTTTGGTTAATTAATGGGAAATGTCACCCCGAGTGAACTATGTAATATAAATTCTCTTATTCATGCTTCTGATATTTGTCTACATAACCCAGATGGTATTTATCCTCATTGGCTACATATTTGGAATATTAGTTGCCTGGTGTGGTGCTTGATCCTCATAAATGGTGGATGCTCTTTACAATATGAACAAGGTAATCTAGATCATTTACCCTAACTAGAGCATAGCCTGGTAACTTTCAATTTTTTGTTTTTCATGTTTAGCATTCGTGAATTTCTTAAAGTGTGCTTGGTTTTACATTAGTGCAAACTCTAAAGCGACTTATTTTTCGTTTTTACTTTTCTTTCAGAGCTATTTCTACAAGGAAGACATAACAATCGTTTTATTGTTCGAATGTGACTCTATTTCCTCTTTTTAGTGTCCGTAAGTTCCTTTTTAGCATGTCCTCTTTTATTTAAAGACTAAACTACGTTGTTCAACATTATTAGGGATAAACATACTTTTTTTCCCAAGTACCTAACCTAAGCATACATTTATTAGAAAAATACTTTTTACAATTAATATCTTATTCCATTGTTAATATTTCTTTACTATGTTTACATTTACATGTACACTAGCAGAAGACCATTTTTTCTATTTTATTTTTGGTTGGCTTGAGAATGTAATTTGTACATTCAAACGAATTATTGACAAGTTCCCGCTTATACTATTGTTTCGTAAGATGGAACTGCTCATTTGATGGAGATGCCTCTCTTGATGTGGTGCAGGTGGTCCATTAGCCTGATAAAGAAGTTAACTATTTGACATCGTCCCTGTTGGAACTAGAAGAACACCTCACTGTGTTGTTTTGTTATCCAAATATCATTTGGCCCCATTGTGGACATAGGTGGAGTAGATGCTGATAATCACGTGGGAGCACTAAATTTCTTTAGATTTACAGTCTTGAAGAGGTTTCATGTCATAGTTTAGTCTTTTCTGATGTATTATGTACTTTTTAGAAGAAGAAAAATCAGGACATGGTGGAAGTGGTGTCGTCCATGGCTACGTGTATTCCCTTGATGCTGCAGTCAATGACCTGGTATGTTCCACATGAATGCTGAAAATTTACGAGAATTTTATCTTGCTCCTTGTGATTCATTTAAAGTTGAAAAAGAAATAATTGAATTGTATTTTTTGTTGTCCTTTAAATAACAGAAAGCCTTCATTAATAAGATGTTAGCGGAAAACCATGGACTTCCTTGGTATTGTTGTGGACATTCGACAGGTGGTGCCATTATTCTGAATGTAAACATTTAGACGATATTTATGATTGTTTTTTTTACGAGAAGATAGTTATAATTGTGCTTAATTTTAACATATTAGGGTTTATTTTATGGTAGATATCGTCCAGATATCAGATTCTTATTTTTGATCCTAATTGAGAAACCATTTGTACTCCTCACTAACTATATATATATATATTTGTTTTTATCAAAGGATGGTTTCAGGTGGTGCTTTACCACAAGATTGAGACACGCATACAGGGTGTTGTGTTGACCTCACCTGTTATAGGAGTTCAGCCTTCGCATCCAATATTTGGTGTAAGAAGACAAAGTTGTCAATTTTTCGAAAAATCCTCATATATTCTTCACATGGTTGAATTGTTTATGCAAAAGTATTTCGTTCTTACTGTTTTGTTTTCATTTTGTTTGAATTTCTTGCAGGTTTAATTAAAATTTGATTATATAAATGGTGATGGATGCATCTATGGACCTCCATACGCGCGAGTTGAACCGGCAAGTCTGTTTGGTAAGGATCTCAGTTGGTGAAGGATCTCAATTTCTTCATGAGTTATGGACGGGATATTTTTATATACGAAAATAGCTACATGTCATGTGTTTTCTTTAAATTTCAATTTGAGTGGATACTTGTATATGTGTTCTATGTGGTGCAAGTGTCAAGTAGATTCATTGTCATTTTTCCTCTTTTTTTTACTGTTAATGTTAATTGATATAGTCTTGTTTTTTTTGTTTGCAGATTAGGGATTGAGCAATGGACCTAATTTGATTTAGTTTGTTAGAAGATGAAGGTATAGATATTGGTGAAGTCTTACTTTCAATTTAGTGTTGAAATTTTATGCTTGTAAGCTTGTAATAGGAATATAAGTTAAGGTTTGTAGTAGCAGGTTTTCCCACACTACACCCTCACTATATTTTGGTTAATTAGTTCATTGAAAGTTGCATAATTGAGAATGTTTATTGATTGATTTCATGAGTTCTACACAGAAAAATGGAATTACACCTAGCAAGTAAAATACTCTTAAACTTTCTCTCTCCTAATGACTTGCCTCACCATTCTAAAAAAGATCTCCCTCCTTACAACAGACTCATTCGACCCTTTATATAGGGTAATACATAGTGGATGACAGCTAAGCTATCCTTTATTTTCGGGAATATCTCGCGAAGTGTCGCCAGTGTACAACTATTCAATCTCGCGACACTTCTTAACCCTCGCCGATCTCACGTCTTCTTTATGTCTCGCTTTGTCATTATTCTTTGCGTCATTTATTTTAGCTCTCTCGCATGACGCCTCGCGACATCGTTGTTTATTAACCCCGCGAGTCCCGTACATTGCGACATTATGGTCCTACATCTTGCCTCTTTTTCCTTGAATATTGCTTGAAGAGTGATTTTTAAGGAAAAATCATTGTTGTAATAATCTTTGGTCTTCGCTGATGAAGGAACGAGCGAAAGAATACTGGACTTGAAAAGTACGTACTTGCCTCTATTCTTTTGCGAAGTTCCGGAGCTTCTTTGAGATATATATGAAGTATCATCTCTTATCTCTCCTGCGAGGGGAAGAGTACCATGAGATTTTTACAATATTGTTGCCGCGACTTCTTATCTTCGATTTGTACTTTTACACGGATTTTGATTATTATTATCATTTCTTGACACGTCTCTTTCAACCACTTTTTCTTGACCGTTCATGTCTCTTCGCATTAAATGACCTTGTTTTTCTCGAGGCTCTTTTCCCCTATATATAATTTTCTTTTCCCCTTCTTTTCATCTTTTAGTTTGTCTCTCGCAACTTTTCTTTGATTCTCTCCTTCCGCAATTTGCGCTCCCGCTACTTGCAAAGCTTTCCTTCATCCTTTCTAGCGCTGTTTTTAATCTCCAATCTTTCATCCATTCCCATACCGATAAATGGCTTCCATCGATCGTGGATACAAAACTTCTTTTGAAGAAGTTCAACGAAGTTGCACGAGAAGGGTTTTACTCACAACCATTCCCGATCAAGAACCCTCATCCATTCTTTCAGAAATCTTTTCTCGATCATCAATGTGATGATCAAAAGATTATAGTCTCGCTTCTCGTCACTTCTCGCGGGACTTCCTATTCCCTTGTATAATCTGAGTTGCCTTTATTTTATGAAATTTTGGCCCATGAAAAATTCTCTCGGGCTGTTTATCAATTAAGTGGCGATTGTATTCGCCCGATGCTTGAGTTCGCGAACCGCGGTGCAGGCAAAGGATCTTTATACCCTAATTCTGCCAGAAATCCCAAATTCGCAGATTTGGAAATAGTCATTGAAAAATACACTCAGGAAAACTTTTTTGAAAATTACTCGGTGATAACTATGATGAATGCGAGATCTCGTTGGGGCGTTAAATTCAAGAAAAATAATAATGTCTCTCAAGATAAATTACTCATGCAAGATATTGATTGGCACCTGTAATAATTCCTCTCCTCGTCATTCCAAAGACGAGAAATGGTGGGTCGTACCCTTGATCTTAAATGGTCCTTACATCGCGGGCTCGCATATTCTTCCTCCCGCGAATCTCGCAGATATCATCCTTGGGAATTCAAATGGCCCGAGAAGAAGAAAGAGGTATGTTTCCGACTTTAAATATGGCTTTCGTAATTTTCTTTCTATAATTGCTTTGAGCTTGTGAAATCTTTCGGATAGCCGATTGAAAAGAAGCTACAAAAGGATCCGTCGGAGGATACTCTGACATTGCTTCGATCGCTTGCGAGTGAAGTAAGAATCACTTCCTTTCTTCTTATTTAAAACAATATTGTTGCCTCTGTTTCTTATCTTTACGTGTATGCGAAGGTTGAAGTTGAAAAAACTATTGCTGCGAAGATTAAAAGTAAGGGTAAAACTGTCGCTCGCAAGAGTAAATCCTCTGCTCCCTTAACTAAGAAGCGAAAGATTCAATCTTCCTCTCGCCTTAACTCAAACTCTGAGTCTTCTGATGAGGATGACCATGATTCGAATCGCTCTCTCGCTACAGGGACCCCGTTAACTGGTTCTTCTATGGGTCAGTTGTCTAGTATCTTCTCTGATTCTTTCCAAGGAATGGGAGATGCTCCCCTAGCCTCTCTCTGCGGAACTCTCGCAAACGTGTGCAATGCCACTCTACTGGAGGGCAATAGTTCTTTCAATGGAGTCTCTAGAACTATGTCTCCTGACTTCTTGAATGCACTTGGATCCTTGGTATGTATACAATCATCTCTCCTCATTTTTTTATTGTTGTATATGTATTAACAAACTTTTCTCGTCTTCTTTCATAGGTTGGAAGATCTTCTTTTGTAGTTGCCTCAGATCTTGAGAGAAGACGCAACAATCTTGAGAAGAAGAATTTGCAATTGAGCAAGAAGATTCAAGAATTAGAGACCGAAGCTGCGTCATCTTGCGATAAAGACGAGAGAATTCAAAAGTTAAACACCGAACTTAACTCCCAAAAGGATAAGGTGTCTACTCTTCAAAACGCCAATCAGCAGCTTTATGGTATAAAATTTTTCCTCCTTTCACTATTTTTATTTTATCGGTCGCATATTGCTATCTAACTTATTACTTTCGCAGATGTATATAATCTCTCCGATGAGGCTATCCTTCTTCATACATTTCCCGATCCTATGGATAATAACCTTCTTCTCGCTCACCTCAACAAATCTTTAAGTAGTTCATCAAACAAAATTAACTCCCTTTCATTAAATGAACTTCAGACCAAATATCGTCTTTTAGAAATTGAACATAGATCTGGTTTAAGTGCTGCCAACCAATTTAAACGAATGTTTCTCGAGTCCAATAAAGAAATCAAAATTTTGAGGAAGAAAATTAGCGACCTTATAGATGATAAAGATCGCATTGCTAACAATGGTGCACAGGCATTAGCAACATTTCAAAAATCTCTCCTTGAACTACAGATTGAGCGGGATGAATTGCTTCGCCAGAATTCCTTATTTAGTGAGCGAGAAGATCAAATTCGTTCCCTCCTTGTTATAAATAATGACGATGAATTCGCCTGGGCTGCGAAAGTTTTAGATAATGCCAGGAATAACTTAGGTGTTGATGTTAGTCTTCACGCCGAGCATACTTCTTTGATTAAAGATATGATATCTAATAGAGAAGGTTATTTATTACACCTTACTACTTCTTACTTCTGTAATATTGCTTGTAAATTATTAACTTGTTGTTACTTATTTGCAGAATCTCAGAAGAGGCTTCAAGCTAGAATTAGAGAGCTTGAATCTGAGAAAGAACAACTCGCCGGGAATTTTCCAACGAGAATTGAAGAACTTGAATCTGAAAAACAACATCTTGCGAAGAGTCTCTCCCTCCGTAATGATAAGTATTCCAAGTTGAAGAAACAATTTGAAACGACAGTAGAGAACTTTAATAATGATGCCGTTCGTTTTCGCAATGGAGCCATGGAGTATGTTTGTAAACACCAAAACATCCCTCTGCATACATATCCCTGGCTTCTTGAAAAGGTTCCTGAGAATCTACCTGTCTCTGATGTTTCTGATAGTGAAGCCGGCGAAGAAGAAAATCCTGGCGATGAGAATAATAAAATCAAGAATCGATGAAGAAGAAGAATCACCAAAGATATAATTCTTTTTGTTTTCTTTTCGCTGCGTGTAATATCTCGTACATTCTTTGTATCTTTGTTATAGTGAACTCTTTTTTTTCATGAATTCAATCTTCACTCCCCTTTTTTGGTAGTTCTTCCTTGTAATATAATTGGCTAACATTATTAATGTATAACTCTTTCGTCAGAAGATGAATAACAATGTTCCATCTTTTCCATTCCCATACTTGCCTCTGGTATTTATCTTCTGAGGGAAGAAGTTAGTTATCCTCATGTATTTTGTGGAAATGTATGGTTGCGACGAGATCGCAGATATCTTTATGAATTAAGAATGCTATCTCTTTTTGCTGCGACAAGGTCGCAAGCCGCCTCTACACTTTCATGCAAAGGCCCATTGACCTTGCCTTATCATTTTGTGTGGTCTTCCAAGTCAGACCTCCCTAATTAGAGGTCCTCCCTCGCCACTGTTCATTGCGACAAAATCGCAGGACGTCTTTACACTTGTATGTAAAGACCCATTGATCTTGCCTTATCATTTTTCAAGTATTTTTGCCTCTGCAGATGTTTTGGTTGCAACAATATGACAGGCCTAGATATCCTTGCGAATATAAAGTCCTATGACATTGTCGTCTTGCGACGAAATCGCAGGACGTCCATACACTTTCGTGTAAAGACCCATTGATCTCGCCTTACCCTCGCGTTAGTATTATTGCCTCTGCAGATCATCGCACAAATATGACAAGCCTAAGTCTCCTTGCGAAAACAAAGCCTCATGACATTTGCGTCTGTTTTGACACCCCCTAATGGAGAGCGTCGCCCTTATCATCTCCCCGGTTGCCCCTTCAAGGAGGCGAAACATCGGCCATACAAGACTAGCTCCTCCCATCCGGTCTTAACAACAACTGTTGTTTTCGCAGCCTCTTATCCCTTATACCTATAGGGTTTATGGTTACGAGACTGCACCCTAAGTGGAGTTTTCTTCGGGCGAGTGCAACGCATGCCAAGACTTGCCAAGAATGGCCGGGGTAGGTTCATCCATCCCGGGCACTCGGCTCAACCGTGTACCTCGGCGCCTTGAGCATACACTGACTCCTAGGAAGAGACCCTCGGTCGCCCAACCAGGGTATAACCTACATATATAGTTGGGAATCCAAGGTACCTCTTCCGGATAGGCTTTCATGGGCCCCAAATTTTCATGGTTCAGGTTTCAGGAGCGGTGTAACCTTCCCCCTGAACCACGGCGAGAGATACCCCCTTATATGACGCACTTTAGGTCTTACATTTGCCTCTTACGAAATGTTATTCGCGAACTAGGGTGTACGCCATAAAGGTTCGTCCCATTCATTTGCGCATTTATATTTGTTAAATCATTCAATCATTCATGTTTCATTATTTGCTGATATTTGTTTGCGAAGTATTCGCAAAGTTCTGTTTCACTTGTTGTATTTCACTTTTCTTTCTTAGTCAAATTCTCATTTTTACTCTTCTGCGAGATTCTCGTATACCATTACTTCAACTGCTATTTTTTCTCCTGTTTTTGTTGATTATTCATTTCTTATGCCTTTTGCTCCTCATATCCTTTGCTTCCTTATTACCATAATATTCGCCTGTCTCTAGGCATTCACCTCGCGAGGTATGTTCAGTCCTTACTTCTATGGCATCCACCATCGCTTTTCCTTTCTCTCGCTCATCTCTCACATGCTGTTTCCACCCTTTTCTTTTGGCATTCCTTTCTTCGCAGCTTTCTACATCTACTTCATGACATTGTTGCGACTCCTTCCAATCTCCCTGTATAATACCAATGCCATTTGGATGTGGGAATTTAATACATTGATGATACGTTGACGCGACTCCCAAGATTTCATGAAGCCACGGCCTCCCAATCAGCGCATTGTATGGAGATTCCACGTCAACCACACGAGAATAAAATACCGGTTGATAATCCTTGTAGAGGTATTCTCATGTGAACCTCTCCCTTTGGTTTGTTTGCGAGGCCATTAAAGCCATATATCTTGTATGTAGAGGGGATCAAATCCTCATCTTTTCCTCCCATCGTCTTGTAAGTATGGTAGAAGAGGATATTCACCGAACTTCCGGTGTCGATTAAGATTCGGTTGATCGCCCAGCAAGCTTCTGCCTCATCATCTTCTCCATCGACTGGTTCCGGGTTAATCTCTAGTTTCACAACCAACGGGCTATCATGTGTTTCTCTTCCTTTTGGCACTTCATCTGCAGAGAAAGAAATAGTCTTCAACTGCCACTGTTCTAACTGCGTTGGTCTCGCCAGACTCATTATTTCTTTATCATTAGCATCTCTCGCAAAGACTCTACTGAGCACATTGTCATGAAAATCTTCGATGGTGCGATAAGAGTGGACAATGGAGTTGCAGTTCAAATTCTTGGCTTTTGTTCCTACTTCTATCACAAATGTTTCCTTTCCTTCACTGAAACCGTTACATTGCATCTCTGGTGGTGGTGGTAATGTCGACTGTTTCTTCTCCCCTTAGAAAGTGATTCAGCTTCCCCTGATCAATCATCCTGAGAATAATTCTCTTTATATTTCTACAATCGTTTGTTTGATGCCCATGGAAGCGATGGTAAGAACAAAACTCATGGCTTCTATCGCCTGGCGGTGGTTCCATTCCAACATTCCAAGGTGCTGGTACATTTTCCATCACAAGTATAGCTTCCCAAATCTTTTCAACGCTAGCATTCAGTGGAGGCATCTTAATCTGTTCCCATACTGTTCTATGACTTCTCTGCCCTCCACGGTTATTTTGCCTTTGTCCACCATAAGTTTCTTGCATGTGATCTAGCCTCTGAATCTTATTATTGCTGTTACGGTTGTGGTAGTTTCTCTCTCGCTCAAACTCCTCTTGATCGTGGCTTCCCATGGCTACTATCTTCTCGCTGTCCCTCATCGCCTCTCCTTGCTGCGCCTCACCCTGCGAAGTGCTCGCCATCAGTATTTATGAATTGAGGCAACAAGCTTGCGTTCGCGGCGTTAGAACTTGTATTCGCGATCGGATAAGAATTCATTTCATTCTGTCTTTCTTCTAAAGCGATGTATTCTTCCCGTAATTCTCATGATTCGCCATCGTGATTGTATTTTTGATTCTAAAAATTTGAATATATAACAAGTTGGTCGCGAAGAGAGCATTCACAAATGAGAGTATGAGATATCTCTCCTCAACCCGTCCTGCCATTTCGCTACACATGGTCCTCCACCTTCTTCATCAACTGTCTTAAGCTCTCGCCAATCCTTTGTTTCAACCCGAATACATCTTCAATACCTGGTCGCGAAGAGTTGTTACTTATGTATGCTCCCAGGAATGTGGCTTGTAAATGATTGAATGATGTGATTGTGTTCCTTGGTAGACCTTCAAACCATTTTAGTGCTTCTCCTATTAAGCTTGACGCGAAATATTTGCACAATATGGCATCATGATTCTCCCATTGTAACATACATCTCATGTAAGCCTTAATATGTTGTATCGCACAGGTTGTTCCATCAAAGATGTTGGTTAATGCAGGTAGATTGCACTTAGGAGGTATTCCTCCCATCTGTACTTCTAGCGTGAAGGGATTCTTCGCGGCTTCTGCAATGGCTTCATCCAGTTGTCTCCTTCCTCCTTCCCTTCTATTGTTCAGTAATCCTCTCATTTCAGCTAGTTCTCTTAAGATTTGTTCATTTGCCTCAGAATTTGATTCTACTGGTCTTTTTAGCTCTGCTTCTCTCCTCCTTCGCTCGTGTCTATTTTGACCTTCCTGTTCGTTATTTTCTTCTCCTCTTTCCTCGCGACGCTCTTCTTCGTTTCTTTCGATAATTCGCACGCCATTATATCGATTGTTCTCTCTTCTTGGTGGCCTCTCAGCTCTCAACATCTGCACCCTCTCATATTCTTCATTAATATTTCTATTGGTACGATTTTGTTCCCTCCTTCTCTCGCGGTTGTCATGGTTATTCTGTCGAATTGCCTCCTCCATCTCTTGATTTTCCATTTCTTCTCTTAGCCTTTCTCTCTCGCGAGCTAGTCGCGCTTGTTCAATGTAGTGCCTCTCAATGTCATCCTCGATCTCTCGGTTTCTTCTCAATTCTTCTCTCCCGTGCAGGATTGTTCTTCCTTCAGCAGCTGGGTCATTCGGCCCTTGGAGTTGCATGTTTTCTTGATTTTCCCTATTTCGCTCATTTTGAAGATTTTCGGGCTGAGGAATATAACGATCTTCTATTTCTCTTCTTCTCTCGCCATGCTCTGCGTCTGGATCTTGTGTTTCTTCCTCGGTATTCTCCGTTGGTAAGACTCTTCTTCTTTCTTCTCTGTTCGATCTAGAACTTGATCTCACGCTACTTCTAGATCTCCTATTTTGTAACCTTATATTTTCCATCCTCAATTCATGATTCTCTCTTGTCAAGTTTGCTCGTTCCTCTGCCTCTAGCCGTCTCTCCTCGTGTATTGTTTGTCTCAATCTTTCTAATGCTGCGATTTCTTCGTTACCTGGATTCATTTCTCCATTCATTTCTTGCTCTCCTCCATCTCTCTCATCTTCAGAATCAGATCTCCAAGTATGTACACTTACTCTATCATAATCCTCAGCTGCATTTGCTACTGGGGAGGTCAGTGGCTGATGTTGATCTTCTCTGTCATTTCTCATATTCATTCTTGACGATTCTCCTGTCTCATTCCTCCTTTCTCCGGCAAGTCTCCCACTTCTTCTCACAACCGTTGGTTGCTCTTGTACATTTCTTCTTCTAGCCATCTTTCCTTTCAATGAATTCTTGAGTATCTTTTCCAAATCTCTTCTCTGTTAATCCAAATTCTTTCCAATTTCTTCACAATCACTTTGCTCGTCCTGTTTTCTAGCGCATATGTAGTAGCAGGTTTTCCCACACTACACCCCTCACTATATTTTGGTTAATTAGTTCATTGAAAGCTGCATAATTGAGAATGTTTATTGATTGATTTCATGAATTATCTACACAGGAAAAATGGAATTACACTTAGCAAGTAAAACACTCTTAAACTTTCTCTCTCCTAATGACTTGCGTAACAATTCCAAAAAGATCTCCCTCCTTACAACAGACTCATTCGACCCTTTATATAGGGTAATACATAGTGGATGACAGCTAAGCTATCCTTTATTTTCGGGAATATCTCGCGAAGTGTCGCCAGTGTACAACTATTCAATCTCGCGACACTTCTTAACCCTCGCCAGATCTCACGTCTTCTTTATGTCTCGCCTGTCATTATTCTTTGCGTCATTTATTTTAGCTCTCTGCGACTGCCTCGCGACATCGTTGTTTATTAACCCCGCGAGTCCTGTACATTGCGACATTATGGTCCTACATTTTCAATAAAAAATGAGTTTTAAAGTCGCTATTAAATTAAGTTACGAAGTCATTATTAATTTAGTTTTTGATTCAGTTGAATCAGCTTTGGATTCAGCTGAATCAATATCATTTTCTTTTAATGAAATATCATAAGAAAAACTACTGTCTCTGTCTGTATTATCCATCTACTTTTAAAGAAAGTTTTTTTTTTTTTTTTAAAGAATTCAACCTTTGCCAGACACAGTCGTTTTGGGAAAAAACACTTCTAGAATGCTGCTGATGGACACAGTCGTTTTTTGTGATATTACTTCATGTCCTGACAGTGGTTTAACTTCCATTTTCTACTAGTGATACCATGCCGGCAAGGACCAAATCGTCATGGTATTCATACTTTCACCATGCCGATATACAATATCCCCCAATTTTGAAATTGTAAGTACATTTCCGGCATAGAAAGTTCATTATCGAGCATGCCAGAAGTAGTGCCGGCATGGTCGATTCCCAAGTGTACCGTGTCGGTTGAGGACAAAAACATACAGAAAATTTGTCTGAAATAGCAAGTATCGGCATGGTATTCATCATGAAAAACCATGTCGGCACTAGTATCGGCATGGTATTCATCCTAAAAACCATGTCGGCACTAGTATCGGCATGGTATTCATCCTGAAAAACCATGCTGGCACCAGATATCAACATGGTATTCATCCTAAAAACCATGCCTGCACAAAAAACAGTAGGGTATTCATCATGAACACAAGCCAGGAGTGGATTGAAACTGAAACTAAGAAGTTTCAGTTTATGATTCTAACCCAAACGAAGTTTTAAAACACCAACACTCTAAAAATGATCGGTATCATGTACCTTCTAAATGAAACCATTTATTCTTCTGCTTCTACTTGTTCAACAACAATTCAATTTAGAGATATTTGGTAAAAGGGTCGCATGTTTTTAGTCATATTAGGGTTTGGGTCGTAAAAGATGCCATTGATGTATAAGGGTCGTGGACTAACTTTGACCGTTTTATTAGTTGAAAAAAATACCCCTTATCAAACATTTAAAATTATAACCTATCTAGTAACAATATTTATGAGCAATCGTCATGGTAATCCAATGGTTTTCATTTCCCCCCGTAGACAGACAACTTTTGAGTCAATCAAAATTGACGGACAGAGTCAAATGGGTGTTCCTGGTTGGCACAGGATCGGTGTGTAATGACATTGGAGTCCCTTAAGTTTTTAACTTAACTAGACCCTTTGGGTAAATTAAAAGAATAAGATAAGATAAACCCGAACCCGAACCCGAACCCGATGTGGGCAAACGCATCCTTCTTTTGCTTTGTTCTCTTTAATTTTCTGTCCCTTCTTCTTCTTCGTTGGGTGAAAACCTAGCAGAGAGTTTCAAGCTTGTAGACTGCGAATTCAAGACGTATTTTTAGATCATCAATTAAATTCATCACCAATTTCGATTAAGTACACTGAAACGAACAAATGGGTAGTTCAGACTTCTTCAAAGTTTCAATTACATCAATCAGAATCGATCAATTTCATCATCGTATTCATAGAAAAAACAGGGAAGTTCTATAGACTATAAGGTAATGTTCTTCACATATCTCTACTTTATATCTATGAGTTGGTTTGGTGTTGATGTATATGTGTTTGATTGTGTAAAGAGATGTGTTTCTTATAATAGTGATTTTCTATGATAATATGTATTTATCGAAGTATATTAATTTGATGTTAAGTTTCAATTTTGTGTTTTTTGTAAACTCCGTAAGT
The DNA here is from genome assembly GCA_023531295.1 of Papaver armeniacum. NCBI lineage: Eukaryota > Viridiplantae > Streptophyta > Magnoliopsida > Ranunculales > Papaveraceae > Papaver > Papaver armeniacum. Next base: position 948,537 of record JAJJWW010014642.1, on the reverse strand, counting down.
GCACATGAAATTTTCAATAATTTGTGGGGAAGAAAGTTCTCCCACAAGGTAAATATTTCAAATATTGATGAGCATGGAACTGGGCGGAGTGATACTGATGTTGAAAGAACCTTAATAATAGTAGAATCTGGAATAAAAGGTCATGGTCATGAGAACATTGTGGTTATGGTGAATTCACATATGTCAGTAGGAAGTCTTTTGGTTTCTTTTTGTTGAAGATTTATAGATAAGCAACTATTACGGAGCTTTTTTCTTGTTTATTTTTTCGGCATTCAGGTATCTACCTGATAGTGTAAATAGAAGCTTCAATCAACCTAAAACTCAGAAAATTTCATACTAATCCAAGTAATTATGAAATTTGGGGTCCAGTTGTTATGTTTTCAGTATTTTAAATAACTTTATTTCGCAATTTTAACATCCAACATGACGATAACTTTAAGTTTTAGAATGCAGATATGTGATATGGTTGGCGTTGCTAAGGATACAAAGGAAAAACTGGTTCTTCCTTTCGCTTGATCATAACTCTTATTGGGCTGATTAAAGGTTATTTCTTAACATGATCCCCATTTGGTTAATATGTGGCAAAATTGTTCTTTAGGTGACTCAAACTGTCTTTGTCAAAATTGTTCGTTTACACATTTGCAAAAGTCTTTTTCCGTCTAAGTTCCTTGGGATCTTTAGAGTTCACTCTTATGCAGTATGACTTTGCTTGCACTGGCCTTATGGATCTCTGAGATTCGAAGCAATTTATAGTCATTGAACAAAAAAGTTCATGCTGAGAGTTTGCCACTTGAATTTGCTGGAGCCTGGAACTGAGCTTTCTGCGAATACCACAATATGTTGATCCTAGGTAACACTACTTTTATTACTTGTTTCAACCTAGACTATATAATATGTGTATGTCCCGTGTAGAGTAGAAATGATGCTTGTAAATAGAGGGGTTAACTAGTGCTGTGCTTAGTACGTACTCATAACTGTTTTTATCATACCAAATCTCTTTAAAACTGTGAATGTTATCGGTTAATTTAGATTGAATTTAGCACTATTTATGGATTTTCGATGATTGATATAGATGGATCCAACAACAGTATCTGGCGATGGATTTTTTCTAAGATTAATAGCTTTTGAATCGACTCTTTTCTTTGTTCAGACCAGCTATCACATGTGAGGTCCCATTAAGCACCACAAAGTCGTTTAGTTCACTCGTACTGATTCCTAACCACCCTACATGTCATTAATATACTCACTTCATATTGAGGAACTGGGGAACACCTTAGTTTCAAGACCCAGTTCCTATTGACAAAACTCGACAACGCCTTAGTTTTAAGGATGCGACACAATGAAAGCCCTTGACTCAATTGCAGCGAGAAATAATGAATCGCAAATGGAATATGTTGATATCTTGGCATGAAAAGGTGAATAGCACGCGAGTGTAGTATAGGTAACACCATAGCTCTATCTAAATTTTATTTTTCTTAAATTTCTAACTATATATTTCTAATTGTGTGTTTACGATTAGATGTCAACCTTTACCAAGTTTGTTTGGACAGCTGGTGTTGTTATATAATGATGGAACAATTATACATCTGCAGGGTTGCTTGCAGTTGGGTTGATTTACTTCTCTAATGATGGACAATTATACATCTGCAGGGTTGCTTGCAGTTACATAATGCAATGACATGCTAATCATCAAATTTCTGGAAAGGGAAGCAGAACAATGCTAGACCTTGTTTTGGGCAGGCTGAAGTCTTAAAAACGATTGTTCCCTTCGCCTGTTCGAAATATTTTATCGATGAAGAAAACCCTTTGTCATATATTTTAAGTGTTCTTTCGGAGATTTTAACTCTTTAGAGCATAATATTTTAGGTGTTCCTTCTTACTGCATTTTGTAATGGGTGAGCTATTATTTTCAACTGGGATATGAAGAAAGGCTATGGCATGGAGTGTGACTGGTTCACTGATTTATCCCTTTAACTCAGTGGTGGTTTGTTGATTGATCCCTTTAACTCGGGGGTAGAACATAACTTTTTCATCATGAATGGTGATTTTTATTTTTATTGGCTTACTTAGTTTTCGTACATTTTTTTTCATAAAATACATTGTCCAGACAACAAATAAGCATATATTGGTTTTCCGAAAGTCTCATGAAATAAATAGGGTACCCCTTTGAGAAGGTTGTATAAAATAAATTGGGTAGTTCAGTCTGTTGGCTGTATAAATTAAAATGGGAAGCGGATCAAAAGGTCATACAAATTAAAATGGGTACCAAATAATTGATACTTTTAGACAGAATCAAAACTAAATACTTCCCATATAATAAGATATTCATAGAGTAACAATGCATACTGAAAAGTACACAAGTTATATAATACTCTAATATGGATTATAAATCTGGACTGCCATACACTTCAAGGAAATCCGATATTTGTAAATGATGTTCACAAGTAATCAAACCTCAGAAATTTATCTAGGCAGAATCATTGGAGAAATTTCATACTATCCCCATGGCAGACGCAATTTCGTCGACAAACACATGAACAAAACCGCGACATATGCTTACAGTGACACACTGGAGGAGGAGAAGACGCATCACTGGCATTATAAAACAAAAGATAAGTTATATACACAAGTTATACACACAACGGACCACATCCATCAAAACAGCACCAGGGAACTCTAAGCTTGTTGAGTGTATAGTTAACCTAAAAAGGACCTTCCATTTACAAGCAATTTTCTGACGAGAGTCTGCTGCATGGCCTTAAGTATCTCTAAGATTAGGCACTTGGTATATATACCAATACCTAACGATTCACATGTAACTGTTAGTCAGCAATCAAGGTTTCAGAAAATATTGGGTTTTGATTGGATTTAAAGATAAAAGGAGTTATTAGTGATAGAACTGATTAAGCTATGTTAAACCTACAATACATTTCAAGTACATACATTGCCTATGTAAATTTCAGTATGTCACATAAGCCATATAAATCCTAAACAAAATTGACATTTATAGTTGGCTCTAGCTGATGAAATTCAAGGGGGATATGTTTAGGGGAACAACCTAGGCGACAATTAAGCACGCCTAGAGGCGTATCCACACAAACCATTATTGAAGTAACATATATATTTCATGAAGAAGAAAAATGAAATACTTAACATAGGATAAATTGAGTAACTGAGTGACTGCGAAGGAAACCAGAGGAGAAGAAGAAGTGTCAGCTACCGAGGTAAGCACGACTAATAGGGAAACCAGATAGTACCTATATTGAACTTGTTGGCATCACATATATGCGTCTTTGGTGAACTAGAGATGGCTTGTTTACTTAGTTCCCATTTAAGTACTCTATACCTACACAACAATACATGGATATCAACTTCAGTACAATCCTGTGGTTGTCGGAAAAACTTTGGCACAAACCAAAATACAGAGGGCCCGTTAAAAATTCTACCCAATGCCTCTATAGAACTTCTACAAATGAAATAAAACTAGTTTTACCAAATATGCATTTTAAAAACATAATTCAAAAACACCTAAAAACTTGTCAGTTAATGCACCATATCTTTTTAGAACTCAGATATTCAATATAAGGGATAAAACTAACTAAAACTGACCTTTTTGGCGACAAGGTTATCATGTCTCCATGAGGTCAGTAGACTCATTCCCTTTAAGAACTTAGCTTCTTCAGAATTACAACTTGTCTTGTTAATACTCTTTATAGCAACAATAGACCCATCTTGCTACTTTACGCATTAATGTAGGAAAACATTCGAACAGAGTATACCACATATTTGTTACTTTTACACCAACTTGATGTCAGCGATTTGGTGTAAATTATTAATATTTACAGCTATGCATTTAGTTTTAAAACGAAATCCACTTTTGACAAAAGTGTCATACCGAAAAACTTCCTAAAAGCCAAGAAAGAAAATCCAACTTATTTTATATGAGCAATTCAGTTTCTACCCAATTTATTATATACGATACTGTAGAAGGCTACCCAATTTATTTTATTGCACATGAAAACTTTCTCAAAGGGATGAGGCACTCAAACTTCACAGCATTAATTATGTATAATGTGGTATATATATATCTGCCAGTTTTCGTAATAGATGCCAACATTATAAACCAAAAAAATGAAACATGTTTGTCGGACCAGAAAATCTCAAAATCTTGTCAGATAGAAGCACTAAGCAGATATTAAGCCAATGTATAGGAGTTATATCTTTCACAAAGCTAATATTAATTGCCAAAAACAAGAAGTAATCTAGCTTTGTCACTATCAACCATCTCAAAAGTAGTAAAACTGTTTTTTCTAAAGGACAAACTCTATGCACTACCATTTGACCATTATAATCGACAACTTGACAATTACACTCTATCAGATTTTCCCCATTAACACATCCAACTCATCATGGCTAAAACCAACAATTTCAACAATTCAAAATGCAGCAACTTAACACCAATCTAAGGTATGCACCCTTGAACATTTAATAGAGACCTAATGCAATCTAAATACACATATATAACAAAATACCTAGGGTAAACATGCTTCTATTGGAGAGAAAAATTTATTCTTCCATATGTAATCATTTACCTTACACTGAGGACCTTCGAGCGAAACAATGAGAACAGAAGCAACAACTTGAGCAGTCTTGTTCTTGAAGATGGAGAGTAGCAAATTCTAACATTTTCAACTGGTATATTGTTATCCTTTAATACATGCACATAGAGGTAAATGAAGAAACCCTTTAAACAAATGAAATTGATACACTAAATCAAAGATTCACAAGACGCTTTAGGTTCATAGACAAAATATTTAAGTTATTTGATCCGTTTCTGTTGCCACATCATGTCTCACTAACTATACGACTACCATTTTTATTTATCCTATGGATAAGATCAAGCCTCAGGTTATCATCATGTGATCCCCAAACCCAATGTAACTGATATGCTCAAAGGGTGTCCCTCATCTATCAAATAACTGGTAATGATTTTCTGAATCACAAAAAAAAAATGGCAATGATTTTACGATTGTTATCCAATATTGACATGAAGTCTAATAAATTTTCATCTGATTGTCCGAAGGACAATAAATTTCCATGTTTGTTATGCCATTCTCCGTGGATTCACCTAACTAACTAACACACAGTGAATAATACTGAACTTCTAATGGGATATATGTACAACTGGTTACTACTAAACTATAAATTCTAATGTTTCTGATTATTTACAATCATACAATGAAAATTCAACAGAAAGAAGAAGAAAAAAAAAACTTACATTTTGGAGTGATTCACCTGCTAATCTTGCTTGGTTAACACCTTCATCAGCTAATTGATATTCCAAAACAACCCCATTTTCCTGATTGATGAAAATCACTAGTTTTTTTAGCATGAAATCAAACTAATTCATCGAACATTAAGGGTTACATGAAGAGATTTGAAAAACAAATAATGAACATATTCATAAAATAAACCAAAAATTGGGGAGAACCAGGAGAAAAAAACAAACGAAAGAAGTCACGATGATGGCTTTCTCATTGGGATGCTTTTACCATGTCTCAGAATCCATTATTTGTTTTCAAGGAAACAAAATTCTCCATTTTTTGTTTCACAGTTTTCGCTTTCTCTCTCTAATACCCCAAATTAGATTCGGGTAATAATATGGAGTATCCATATTAAAAACCAATTTATAAGGTAACTATGGTTGGTTAATTATAACCATGATTGAAGGATAACTTTGGGAGAAAAAAAAACGAAACTTAAAAAACCTAGACGGACAAAGATTTTGTCCGTCAACTTTAGTTGACTCAATAGGTGTATGCATACAAGGCAAAACCCAAACGTTTGGATTTCCTTGACGATAGATCAATGTTTATCACTTAATCGAGATTTCTGTCTTCCATGTTCTTCCTTTCCGCCATCACCACACCTAGAGGTGGGTTGTGCCAGCACGAGCACATCCCAGCACAGCACGCTAAAATTTGAGCACATCCCATCCCAGCACGTGACTTGGCCCAGCACGGCACATCACGTTAGTTAAATGGACGTGCTGGGTTTGACTAATTGGCACAATAGCACAACACAGCACGCGGCATGGATAAGCACGTGACCCAGCCCAGCACGGCATGTAAGAGAGCACGTCATAACATGTACAAATACACCATATAACAAGGCATAATACATCACATTTTTTGTATATTTCACAAAAGAGTCACTATTCTAGCTAGTTTTTAACATTTTATGTTGGCTTATTTATAACAACACATATAATACCTTAATATTTGGAAAATATATTTCAATATCGTTGTTATAATGTCGTCACCTATATTTAACTAGAACATTAATTTACATGACAATAATCTAATTTTATATTTGATGGGCTATTTCTTTTTATTGAATAAACTTATTAATTTTAATTGAAATAATTTCAAATGATATGTTGTCTAATTAAATTCTTGTGATAATGTTCGACTTAATGTATACATTAAGTGATTTCAAATTGTTTATAGCACGTGTGTTTCAAGACGTGCACAGACGACACGTTTATTCGTGTATGCTGTGCGTTTGGGCATGTTTGTGCCTAGCTTTTGACTAGTAAAGCACAGCAAGGCACAACACGTTTAAATCGTTGGCACAGCACGGCACATAGCACGTGAAGCACGCGACTTCGTGTGCCGGGCTGTGCCGGGCCGGCACGTTTTACACCTCTAACCACACCACATCTTTTTCCTTTCCGCCACCACTACATCACCAATTTCCATAAAGAAATTCCTAGTCCTTGGTTGAGACTTGTATAACTTCTTCTTCACCTATTCTTGATTTTATTTCAATTTGGGCGATGTTGATTCTTTCATTATTAAGTTAAAATCCTTACGATCTACAAAAATCATGCCCATCTCACGATTTCTTATTTCTTCTCTCCGAAATCGTTCTACTGATTGTGTAAACTCACTTCTTCAGAGGTAAATTCGAGCTTCCTCACTACTAATGTATGAAACTGATTTGGTTGTTTACATTAGCTGTTTGAAACCTAATTAAATCGTTTTGATTGTAATGTGTATTTGACATTTGAAGCATTTGTTATGAATACGGTTGATTGATTAAAAGATATGAATATTATGAAATGATGTGAGGATCCGGATTTGAAATATTTGATACTTGGTGCTGTTTTGATTAGGCAGTTGATTGAGTTCAGAAATGGAAGGGAAGATCACGGAATGATGGAAGAGAGCGAAGTCATAGAATGTTTTTGGTTCTACTTAATAGGTCAATATCAGTCAACGGTCAGGCTGTGTGACAGAACTGCGAAATCCAGTTAACGGTTATTCTCACGGTCAATGCTAGTTTCCGACCCAAACACATCAACGGCATCTTTTACGACCCAAACCCAAATATGGTTAAAACCATACGACCCTTTTACAAAATAACTCTTTAATTATATCTTGAACTTATTGGGATTTGATTTTGATTTTAGTTTTAAATTTTAATTTAGATGGAAGGGTATTTTAGTATTTCCGAGAAACACCCTTTAGCGGAAACTATTGGATAGAGTTAGTAATTCATATTCCCCCAATCGCGCGTTCTAAAAAATGACAGAGGGAGTAACTTATTATTTTCTTTTGTGAATGAAACTTTTTAGTCCTACATCGGAAGTTCCTCTTTTTAAGTTTTTTTTTTCTATTATATAAACAAATTCTCTACTTTTGTAAAATCTATGGGAAAGGGGTTTCTCTATATTTTAGAGAGACCTCCAAAAAAAATATATTTTATATTCTTTTTCTTAAGCGTTTGTGATTTTCCTAAAAGTGTTTTTTCGGAGTTGCCAAGCTCAAATTGGGCATCTACTACATATACTTGTAGTAGGATGTTTTATCCTAGAGATATCCGTCCTATGAGGGCTATAACATCACTCTTGAGTGTAACCAGGCGCTAATGTAAGGACAGCGTGTTGAACACGTGACTCACTTTGTTTTCAAGGTTTTGCCTTATTGTTGTTGCGGAGATTTGGGGAGCTCGTCTGTTTCGTCAAATCGATCACTTCCATTATAAATGAGCTAAATACCAATAATTTTTTCTTACTTGATTTTTATTTGTTTTTGATTACTGCCCCAAGACAAAGTTCCTCCACTGAAGACTTGAAGAAAATTGTAGTGGAAGATTTTTTTTTGGGAAAGAGTTTATTTAAGGGGTTAGGTGTGTGGGTTTGGGGTTGATTCACCTCTATTTGTTTATTTTGTTGTTCCTAAATTCTGTTTTCTTTTTTCTTTGTAGGAGGGGTCAAGGCTTTCTTATACAAAGGTTGCATGAGATTTGAGTATTTTTCGGAGAAGTAACCATATAAAAATACACAAATAATATATATATATTTGATTCATCATTTCACAATGATATTATTTCTTAAACTATGGGTTCTGGGTGATTTTGATGTTAGATCCTGTATTGGTATTGGTTGGTACTCTAAATAATTTGATTTTGGATCTTTTTATTCTGTAAATACATGGTTGTGACGGAGGCAAAGGTGTAGGATCTTCAATTGCTTAACAATTTGAATGTTGAAGTACTGATATTTGAAAATATTACTAATCAAGATCTATTTTTTTATGATCAACAACCGATTCTTACTAGATGGATTTTTTCACCGTTCTTCACCATTAAAGATGAAAAAGGATAAAAAGCAGCAGAGGAAAAGTGAGAGAGAACACCAATTATCAGTTCAGTTATCATATGTCAATCTTGTGTTTGTTTCTGGAAACTTCATTAAGTGTGGAGATATACCAAGTACTGAAAAGAAATTGTTTGTGTGGATTTGATTGAGATTTAGCAAAGTGAAGGAGGTCAGATTTTCTTTTGATTGAGATTTAGTGAAGAGAAGGAGATCAAATTTGTTTGATCGCGTATAAAAATATGATTGTAATTTTATTAACATGAACTAAGCCTTGTGATTTTTTATTTTCTCATGAACATCTAGAAAAAGAAAAGAAAAAGGAGAGAAGGAAGCCGAAAAATATGATTTCGTAAAATTACTGACATTTGTGCACGTCAGGGATGACACATGCGCGCCACATCAGACCGTATGCAGAATAGAGAGTTGAAGAGCGAGGGGAATAGCATCTCCAAAATATATATATATAAAGAATTTAATTTTGTGGTGCATTTGAGATTCCACACATGTTTTCAAACAAAGATTCCACTCAAATTTACAACAAACAAAACCAAACCAGCAGCTGAATTCATCCCACACAGGCAGGTGAATATATACAGCCCCACCAAACACACACTTCATTCGTTGCGTCTTGGAGACTAAAAAACAATTAATTGTCCTAAACAATAAACCAAAACATCACAAAAATTGAAATTACAGTTCCAAGTATGCTTTGTAACGAGTTTATACGACTTCCTGCATTCACTCCTCTTGCTAATTCGATGGCTCCGCAGACGGCTTCATCAGAATAGCACAAACCTTTGTTTCCGGACAACCTGATGACGCCAAAATAAATAAACGAAAATTGATTTTATTAATTGAAGCTCATAAAAGTATAAGTCAATAGTTGGAATAATATTCCTACAAACTTAATCAAATAAGACATGAATTAAGTTCAGTTGACATTTTTTTAACGCTTACTTCAACTTTAAGTCTTTATTCTTCTGTAATGAAGTAGGAACCGTTCCAAATAAATTGTTATCCGCCAAATTCCTACAAAAAAAAAAAAAAAAAACATTTGATTCATATGGAAAAATCCCATAGACAAATTCGAGAGAAATATATTTTGATCTTCATGAGGGAAAGAATAGCTTACAGCTCCTTCAGTTTAGGAAATTTGGTAAAAAAATCAGGAAAGTCTTGTGTCAAATGGTTATTGCTGAAGTCTCTGCAGCAAGAATTTTTCACCAGGAAACAAAAACACATAGATAAGTAAAATAAAGAGTAACAAATTACGAAACATATGCACTAGGATTTAATTACTCACATGGTTTCAAGTGCATCCATTGCGCTAAAATCGACAAATATTCCAATAAGGTTTTTATTGCCACAATTTCTGAAAATAGGTTGAGTACAATGTTAATACGACTGACAAGACGAACGAAAAAATGTCTAGCATCCTTGTTTATATAGAAACTAATGGGTTTCGCGGATAAACAATCCCATTGAGAAGAAGAGATCGAGCATTTCATCTTACAGCGCTGTTATTCTTGGGACAGCATCCGAGTTACAAGTAACCCATGATAATGGTGTAGGAAGACATGGATCAGCCAATGTTGAATTTAATCCAACAAAACTAGCTTGTATGAGCAATATCGCCCCAGCTGTTAAAACATTATTTAAACAAATTCAGAATGAATATAACACATTTGCGAAGTAAAAAACATATATGCGAGATCTATCAATGAGCTAGCAAGTTACTAGAATTTTACCATCAACAAGATTTGTTTTCTGTGCCGATACTGATAAAACGAGCAGCGAGAAAGACAAAACTGATATAAAATGGAAAAGATTGAGCTTAGTATTATTCATGATCGATATTTTAGAGAAAGCTGTAGCTGCAGAAGATTGGAACAAAGAGAAGAGGATGAGATGATATTATTACTTGAGAACAATTCCATGAAGATTATTGATGTGGTATATATAGACTATATTTCGGTTAACCAAAGGCAAAAGTCATCGCCATTTGTATATTAGTCGTGATTCCAACTTCCTTTTTTTAGCAGAACAATTCCAACTTGTTAACTTAAGTTGTAATGAAATTTAATGGGTCATTTCCAATGAAATTATTTGTATATATATGCTCAGTCTCCACACAGCATATATACTCAAACTTAATGGGTCATTTCCAATGAAATTTAATGTCATGTGATTTAAAATCCATGTGTTACCTAGAAATTGTTGATGTGATCCAAGGGATACATGGTCAAGATAATCAAATTGTAAGAAACAGCACTGATCAATACCATGTATCTATATTCCTTGTATCGAGCAATAATCGACATGTTTAAATTCAAAACACATTGACAACAAATACTTATACATATTCGAACTGATCTGTTAATATATTCCAGCATTAAGTTTTCATTGTTTTTGTTCAACTTGACGAGGAGTTTGAGGACTTTTTGAGAGACAAATGAATCAAGTCCAATGCTTGTATGATCTGTTTCCTACTTGCATATATAAATTTCCCATTCAAGAAAAGATCAACTTCATTAGTCAAATTTACAAATCTGGCGTATGTAATGTACCAAATGACGTAAATATTTGTTGATCATATCAAAACCAACAATTGACTATGGATATTAGCTTGTTGCATGTTGATCTTTTCTTTACCGAGCAAAACTTGTCCAACTTACTATCCAATAACATATCTGCTGGTTTGCCCGAGTGGTTAAGGGGGAAGACTTAAGATCTTCTGCACTGTAGTGCGCATGGGTTCGAACCCCATAGCCAGCATATTATTTTTTCATGCTTTCTTTTGCATAGTATTGTTGCTTGCTGCTTGTTTTTCTGGGATTCAATGTATTCATCTAGTCCAACTTCTGATTAGTACCAATCGTGAGGACCAAGTTAATAGATATTCTGTAACCGCTGAATTCAAAGATTTAATTGATTCTCTCTCTATCAATCAAAAACTGGATGATTGTATTCTTCAACTCATTGGGAATTTTCTCGGAAGAAATCATCTGATGATGCCGTATTTGACACCCCCTGTCAGATGTAATACTTTTCAACCATCTCTCTGAGATCATCCCTCCACTATGCTTGTCCGGGGCTTTTTTTATTCAGGTTAGTGACTCGAAATTTCTAGGTGGCACCTTCATATGCTTAGATCTAATACTTACTCTAATCAAAACCTTTTGCTGCTGTGACTTTTATGTTGGAATATTTTCAACTGTGCTATACAAGGGGGGTCCTGGGGGGGCGTAGCCCTCCAGGCTGTGGTCGACTTGACAGGTCATGTCGTGGGGGTCCAGGGGAGACCGCCCCTGGTAGAGACACCGAATTCCTTGAAACCTAAGAATGATACTCAGTTTAAGAAGCATCATCCCAACAAGAAGAGTAAGAAGAAGGGCAATTGCTACTTCTGTGACAAACCCGACCATTTTGCTCGCGACTGTCGTCTCACAAAGAAACAACAGCAGAACCAAAAAAAGGAGGCAAATATGGTCGATGACAAACTTGTGATTGTGGTGCAAGCCGCCAATGTTGTTGCTAAAACTGGGGGTGGATGGTGGTACGACAATGGTGCACCCGTCCATATCTGTAAGGATAAAAATCTTTACAAGACATACGAACCGGTTAGTGGAGAAGGAAACGAAGTTGTCTCCGCAAACGGCCAACACAGCAAAGTCATTGGGAAAGGCACTGTTGAACTCTCGTTTACTTCGGGAAAGAATGTTATTCTTACTAATGTGTTACATGTCCCGACATTGTAAAGAACCTTGTTTCCTAAAGCGACCTTGTTATGAAGGTTTGGATTCAAGACGACCTATGAGTCTAATAAGTTTGTATTGTCCAAAAATGGTGTGTTTATTGGACAAGGATATGCTTGTAATGGGATGATTAAGCTTAATTTAATAAATAATGGTTCTCGCTTATATTGTTGACTCGTTAATTTATGGCATGCTAGGTTTGGTCATGTAAATTATGGTTCCCTTAGAAACATGAAACGATTAGGTTTGATTTGATTGCAATTTTGATCATGCTTCTAAATGTGAAATATGTGTGCAAGCAAAGATAACTAGAATTTCCCATAAGTCTCGTAGTACGAAATTCTTCCTTACTTGAATTAGTACACAAAGTGATGTGGGTGATTTGCATGGTTCTCGCCACTCGTGATGGAAATAAGTATTATGTCACTTTTATAGAGGATAGTACTAGATATGCTTATACATATTTGATGAAATCTAAGGATGATGTTTTTGACATATTCAAAATATACAAAGCAGAAGTAGAGACACAATTAGGACTGAAAATTAAGATTTTACGTTCTGATCGTGGTGGTGAATATTTTCCTAATGAATTTAAATTCTTTTGTCAAGAGCATGGTTTAATTCATCAATTTACCGCACCTTATACACCTCAACAAAATGGTATGGCCGAAAGGAAAAATAGAACTTTGATTGATATGGTTAATTGCATGCTTATAAGTTCTAGTTTGCCTAATTCCTTGTGGGGTGAAGCTATGTTGTCTGCATGTTATATTTTGAATAGAGTTCCTTTGAAAAAGAAGAATGTTTCTCCTTATGAATTGTGGTTTAAGAGGAAACCAAACTTGAAGAGACTTAAAGTCTGGGGTTGCTTAGCATATGTTCGAAATCCTGATCCTAAAAGACCAAAACTGGGAAATAGGGCTTATAAATGTGCTTTTGTGGGATACTCTCTTAATAGTATCACCTACAGATTTTTAATCCTTTACACTTTTGAGATTATAGAATCTGTATATGTGGAATTCTTTGAGAACTTAAATAGGAACAGTTCTCAAATGCAACCCATGGAGAACTCATTTGTTACCTAGTCTACAATCTGAAGAGACTAATGAGAATTATAATCATTATGTTCCTACTCGAGACATGAAGGATACTTCTGAACCCATAGAAGATATCGAACCTAGAAGGAGTAAGAGAGCAAGAATATAGAAAAATTTTGGTCCAGACTTTAAAACATATCTTGTAGAAGGTAATAAGAATAGAATTCTTAGTGTTACCAAATATGTTATGCATGTTGATGATGACCCTAAAACTTATCTTTGAGGCTATGAGTTCCAAATATGCTAGTTTTTGGAAAGAGGCTTTCAATGATGAAAAGAACTCTCTTTTGACCAACGGTACTTGGATATATTGTGATTTACCTCCGGGCGTAAAGCCTATTGGATGTAAATAGATTTTCAAGAGAAAGATGAATGCCGATGGTTCCATTGATAAGTTCAAAGCCAGATTAGTTGCTAAGGGTTATAAGCAAATACATGGAATTGATTACTTTGATACATATGCTCTTGTTGCTCGCATCTCATCTATTCGTTGTTTATTAGCACTTGGTTCTATTCACAAGTTAATTATTCATCAAATGGATGTCAAAACCGCCTTCCTAAATGGAGATTTGGAAGAAGAAATATATATGGAACAACCTGAAGGTTTCATATTGCCAGGCCAAGAAAAGAAGGTTTGCAAGTTAGTAAAATCTCTTTATGGCTTGAAGCAAGCTCCCATGCAATGGCATGAGAAGTTTGACAAAGTGGTTTTGTCATATGGTTTTGTGGTGAATGATGCGGATAAATATATCTATGGTAAGCATGATAGTTCTGGATGTGTAATTCTCTGTTTGTATGTTGATGATATGCTTATTTTTGGATCTGACATATCTGTTGTGGAAGAAACAAAGAAGTTTCTTAGCTCTAACTTTGATATGAAGGATTTAGGAGAGGCTGATGTAATCTTGGGAATTAAGATCCTAAGAAAAGGAAATGAGTTGGCTTTAACCCAATCTCATTATATTGAGAAATTTCTCAAGAAATATGGTCACTTTGATGACAATCCAGTACCTACTCCTTTAGACCATACTATCAAGTTAAAGAAGAACACCGGACGTACTCATGCACAACTTGAGTATTCCAGTGTCATTGGAAGTCTTATGTATGCTATGCATTGCACAAGACCGGACATAGCCCAAGCCGTGGGAGTGTTATGTCGTTTCTCAAGTAATCCAGGATATGAACACTGGAAAGCAGTTTCTAGAGTTATGGCTTACTTGAAAGGTACAATGAATTTTGGCATGCATTACCAAGGCTATCCCGCTGCCTTTGGAAGGGTACAAACATGCTAACTGGAACGATGTAGAGGCCAAGTCCAAATCAACGTCCGGATGGATCTTTACATTAGGGGGTGCTTCTTTGTGTCTTGGAGTTCCAAGAAGCGGACTTGTATTTCGATTCAACAATGTTGTCGCATTAATAGCCTTAACGGATGCATGTAAGGAGGCGAGAATGGCTTAGGAACCTACTTATGGAAATTCCATTTTGGAAGAAGCCAACTCCGGCGGTCTTGATTAATTGTGATAATCAAGCTACTATCTATAATGTCTCAAATAAGACTTATAATGGAAAGTCAAGACATGCAAGTCTTAGACATCAAATGGTTAGGCAACTACTCAAGAGGGGAGTGGTTACGGTTAACTTTATTGAATCAAAGAGGAATTTGGCAGACCCATTTACGAAGAGTCTACCAAGTTCGGTGGTTTCAATAAAAGTAAAGAAATGGGACTAAGGTCTGTGAAAGAAGTTTGATCTCCCATAGCGAAACCCAACCTATGTTTTGAAAAAGATAAACAAGGTTCAATGTGGTACCAACAAGTTATGGATGTAGATTATGGAACACTAATATAAAACTTCCCATTTCTAATTAGTGCTGGGTTCTCGCAAGAAAATAGGATGGATGTAAATCCTTAATGAGTCTGTGATTAGTAAAAGGTGTATCGCAGAAACACCTTCGAGACTTACCTATATGAGTATGGAAATCAGGCCGTTTCCTAAGAGAAGAAGACCGTTCTCTAAAGAAGACTCATGAATCAAGGATATAAGCACATGGCCATTAACGTGCTTGGCTACGAACACATGATTTATGAAATCAATATGTATGGAGACTCCGGTTTTATCATAAGGGATACTTGGTTCAAGACTGGTTTCACCATAGAATCTCGATAAGGCTTTGAGTTTCTTACACTAAGTGAAGGTTCAAATCCAAAAGATACCTATCATTTATGTGTTGATTTCAACGATGATGCTTAGTCTCAATTGTGCTTGAACTACGATGGCTTGATCCCACTCGGGTACGTGGCGATCACTTCGGTGATGCAGTCACTCTGATTTAAAAGTTTTTTTAACTTTGTTTTATGGTTTTTTGAAAATAAGGGGAGAATGTTGGAATATTTTCAACTGTGCTATACAAGGGGGTCTGGGGGCATAGCCCCCAGTCGTGGTCGACCCCCGGGAGACCGCCCCTGGTGGGGGTTTAGGGGCAACGCCCCCGGAAGAATTTTTTGGTTCAGGGTAACTGTTTCGACCGTTACAAACTATCCAGAATATTCAAATCCAACAGACGCCATTGATGTCTGATGATGAAGAGACTCGAGTGAAAAGATGTATTCCCAACAGATGCGAAAATCCCTATAAATGGCATCTCCCATAACTCGTTGAAAAAATCATCGAAAAAAACCTTCTCTGTTTTCTCTCTTAAACAAAGCATCATCAGAAATTCTGTTTACATGTGTTCTTGATTGGATCAAGGGGTACAAACCTTGAATTCAATTTCCGTTGTAGGGCTTTCATTGTATCTTGAAGGCATTATTTCACATACCTGTTGTAATCGCCAATTTATTGGGAGGGTAGAAATAATTGTCTAAAAGAAATCGTATGAGCCTTGAAAGCTTTTGAGTACAACAATTTCTTTGTGTTTATTTCATCCTCTATTTGAACCCATTTTCTAATAGTTTAATCCAACACTCAACCCATATTCCATGTTTTCTACGCTTGTATTGCAACAAGCTACAATCTTTCTCTGTGATTGTAATCATTTTGCTTTCCCTAGTTTATTGTGCATCTGCCTATAAATTGAGATCAAATTTTCATGATGCTTTCACCCCTTCATCTTCTAGTCATGTTCCCTGCCTATTGTAGTGCTTTAGTTTCTTTCCTTTTTTTCCCTGTGTTTTCTGCTCATTTGTTGTGGTCTGTGCTGAATTGCTATGTCTAGTCGTTGGCAATGTGATGGAGCTTGTTATACATCATATTACTACTACTGTGTATTAGTCTTGTATAACCTAAAAGTATCTCATGTAAATCATATCTAATACCATGTCGTAGAGTACTTTTGGGATAGTCCAGATTTAACGCAGTCATATTTAGTATACTAGTTAACTGATTTGTTTTTCTTATTTTTTTTCAAATTTCAAGTGTTAATCTGCATACTTTATCCTGGATTGTTTGCGTCTGGTTTTTCACTTACCAGCTGCCCATACCTTACCTTGTTTTGTTGTTTTACTCTTTTGTTTCATTCTTGGTTGTGAACTAGTCATCCGTAATCTACAATAACAGGCAAACATCTACTGAATCTATATTTGCTGCATTTTTTCTCTTCCATTCAATGGACATCGAACCTTTATTTTATTTTTTTCCTGATCACCCAATCCGCCCCAGGCCTTATATTCCCCGTAGTTAAACCCAAATACCAATCCGCCCAATATTTTTTGCAAAATAAACCCAACTTACAATCCATTTTCACTCCATTTCTTTAGAACCTCCCCTTGTATAACTCTCCTTCAAATTTTATCATCATGAGTATCCTGGCCTGGAATTGCCGAGGAATTAACAATTCTCCAATCACTCAACATCTAAAAGGCCTTATTTTCCTCCACAAGCCATATATACTTTTCCTTTCAGAAAAGTTAGCTAATGGAGCCAACATGTCTAGAATTGCCCAGTCCGTTCAATTCCAAAATCATACCATTGTTCCCAAGATTGGTAGAAGGTAGACTCTGTCTTATGTGGAAGAATAATTTAAATGTTCGAGTAAAACGTCAATGCCAAAGCCACATCCACGTCATCATCGCACTGCCAGATCAAGGTCAACCATGGCTCTGCACCGGAATCTACGGCCCACCTCACCCGGACGCAAGACAAGACTTTTGGCAAGATTTCCCCATAATATTCCCTGAAATCAACAACACAAAGCCATGGGTATTAATAGGAGATTTTAACGATAATAAATGAGGAAGACAAGTAACATATCACTACACCATTTTTAGGAATTCGCAACGGCGCCTGGCCGTTGCTGACCGGGCTCGCAACGGCAAAGTGACGTTTCAAAACACGGTGTTGCATTTATTCGCAACGGCATAAGCTCTGTTGCTACTCTTGGTCAGCAACGGGGATTCACAACGTACTTTGCCGTTGCGACCCTTTTTATTAGCAACCAAGGCATGCCGTTGCTAACTGTTTCTAATTACAGTAATACCCCTACCCGTAACTAAAATATTATTGGTTCTGGTTCTAATTTACTGGTTCTGGTTCTAACTTAGCAACATATTATAGACGTTGCTAATATTTTTTCAACATAAAAAAAAAAGGACAAGTCTTCATTGACCTGGTCAAAATCCATTTCCCCACATTTCCCCCTGCGAGTTACCCGCCCCACATTCATCATTTCCACGATATACATACATTCATTCATTCATTCCACAAATATCAAATTATGAAAAATGGATTCTTCAATTGATGTTAACAAAAAATATGAGTATTTGATACAAATGTATTCTAAGTATCACAACAAAGTAGTGTACACATTAGAAACATACTTGGTTCTTAAGTTCGGTTCATGGAAAATTACTGAAATTCCTAAGTTCTTCTAACTTAAATCACTATAAGGAGATACTACATAAAATTACAAATCTTGCGATTTGCTCTACATAAACTTACAAATCCAAAGTATGCTTCAATTGTGTTGTTATTTCATCTTCAAACTTTGAACCGCATAAAGTTATAAAGATTGAGTCAAAGACTAATAACGAAATAATAGGCTATATAAGCAAATCAAAAGAACCCAAATACTTCTCACTAACACGTAGCTCATGCAAGAGATTGATAGTATCAAACTACACTCAAATTTACATCTCGCACTCATCGTGGAAACGGCTACTAGTTTACGTCAAAAAAAAAAAACCACCTCCTTGGTTTCTCTTCATTACATGGCAAAACTACAATGCTACAAAAACAACCCTAATACATCTTATAGGAAAATTAACGGGTATACATTTTGAGGAGAAACTAAAACTCAGGGTGTATATAAGGAAAAGAAAAGGTAGGCAAGAAAGGGAAGTATATAGTACTTTCCCCAGGATACTGAGATTACAATTTTCATCAAACTAAACTGGTTTTTCCTAAACCATGATCTTACAAATAAAGGGAGTTCGCAAACATAATACCTCGGCGTAGGCTCTCACTGCTAGCACCGAACTTTGCCTTCAGATCCACCCCTCCCACAGTTTTAGCAGAAGCTTTCAGATATTGATAGGTGAGATGATAAAAAAGTTTTAGCAAAATTTGATGAATCCACCAGTAATGTGATAAAGGCAATATATTGATAGGTGAGATGATAAAAATATGGATTCATTTCTCAAATTATTTGGTGTAGCAGGTTTTAGGAATTACCTGATTCAAAAACTCGTCAAGTCTTCTTGCAAGCTGAATGATACTTCCCTCAAAGATATCAGTCATTTCTATAACCTTAGCAAAAGTTGCACCCTGGAAGCCAGCATCAAGGTAAATCAAAAGTTTCAAGCCAGAAAATTAAAAGAGTTGCATAAAGTATTAACTAAAATCTGAATTTTGTATCTGAAAGATATCAAAGTGTTTTAAGCCTCATTCACTTACTTAAACAAATAATCAACAAACAGTTATACCAAAACTTAACAGACCTCTGCGATTCTTCGCGCACTATCTTGGAGTTGTTGTAATGGATTCCCAAGTTCGGTTCTTAAAATGTATTTGTTCATTTGAACGATCTCCGGGAACAAAACAGTTCACAAGAGCTGCAACTTGATGGTGATCAAGATCATTAAATGTACCTAATCATGTTTGTTCAGTAAGGATTAGTATACATAGGTGAAGTACTCCTTATGGAAGCTGATCCAGTGACTATTACAAAAGTGAGAAGACAGAATAATGAATTCACCATTGAACATCAATTCAGTAATAAGAAGTTCATCTCCTGTGTCTATCAGACAAGCAGCCCGTCCCTTCAACTACACAACACCATCAACATCAATATGGCCAAGCTTTTTTTAAGACCCGAGATCGGTTTTTCAGCTCGTCGCGGAATTGCAGAAAAAAAAGGAAACAAAGTTAAATTAAAACTACAAAATTAGCATTACAGACCTTATGTACTGGATGATCAAATAACTTCTTCTCAAGTTCCTTAATTTGACTCATCACATCAACAAATTCTTGGTCCTCAATGGCCATATCCTACAAAAATGTGAAAAAAAAGTTGAAAGTACAGAAGAAACATAAAGCCTGTTTGATTTGAGTGCTAGACACTGAAGAAACGAACCAGATAAACAAAAATAACAAATCCCAGAGTGAAGCAAGTCCAAATTTGACCACCATTTAGACTCCAAAAGAAAAGAAAAAAAAACTAGGAGATAGACTTTTATGTTTTCTTAAACAAAGTAAAGAGTGATGATATAGATACTTGAGTACATGATAGATAGAGGAAAGAGTTAATCTAGGCTAACAATAAAGTGCTATCACCTGGATTATGTGCATTTCAAGGATAACCATGTTGCGAGATGATAAAATATAAAATATGTAACTTAAGAAAATAAAGATAACTTCACGGGTTGAGCTTTGGAAGACCTTGAGGAAACCTAGTACCCAACTCCCGTTCCGCCAGCAATATACTTTGCCTAGCTTCCAATGGTCGGAGGTCAAAAGGAACAAATATTCTGATTTTGCTAAGAGCAGAAATGAGTGGCATCTGAACATGAACCTGCATTTGATGAAATGGACATATATGATATTTGCCCATTCATGTAATGATAACCATTATGTTATTCAGGTGTGCCCAGCTGACAAGATCAGTGAACTGACCCTTAGTAAAAATTATTGCTTCACATGAGCTTGAACTCACCACGTGCATTTCACCCTTCTCCCCAGGACGAGGTGGGGATGGCTTGGAGCGAGTCCCATTTTCACTTGATCCAGGAGAACAATGGAGCAACATATCCACTATGTAATCACTACCTCGTGAAGAAGACGTTGGAAAAGTGCTCGAGGCTGATGAAGGCTTTCTCACCACATTAACCACCACTCCCCAACCCAATCAGTTGCACCATCTTGTACTTTAACATGTATCAATGATCATCTGGCATTAAGTAATTAAGCTCCCAATATAATATTCTAGAACGTAAGCCTTATTTCCTACTGGTACATCCATTTTATCATCATGTGTAGATGGAGAAAGATCACTAATCATAAGTCATGACTTGTAATATAAGTTATATAACCAACAATCAGATAAGTAGAACAGAAAGGAAGAGCGAAAATTAGTTCAAATATATAAGAAATTAAAAAAATAATGATTAAGAAGACAATAACAATTGCCATTAATGACAGTTAAAAGTATATAGGTAGAGTCATGAAAGATACTAAATGAAGAGAACTAGTTATTTATTAGTTCGACTAACAAATATCAGCAGTTTTTTTAATGGTTACTTCAACAGTTAGAAATGCTTAGGCTTGTACATACCAGCCTACCAGGAATAAGAAAAAAGAGAACTCTTTCGGGTCGGGTTATTTCTGACATCATCTTCCACTCAAGCATAGCAATATCAAGTCTTAGCTTATGATATTCAGCAACCACTTTGTAAAACAAGAAGTTGAAGCTTAATGCAAGTCAAAGTGGTTAAGAGTGAAGAAATTCAACTTTCTCGAAAAGAAAAGCACCTCCCGAAGCATCAAGCATCTCGAGCTTCTTTTTCCGGTTTGAAACCTTATCCCCAATATCGTAAAGCCCGAACAACCAAAGATGGTTAGTATTGCCACACAATTTGAACTTAGTGAAGTAAGGATGATAATAGTGAGGAATGGATGAAATATAAACCTTCTCATCTTGAAACCGATGAAACGAGTTCTTGATAACATGCTCAAATGTTGAATGCAATATGCGATAAGAAAATTAAAACCAAAATAAATGCAAATATGTACGAAAGTGGATGACCGAGATTAAGAGTATCTATCACTAAGATGCATGCTATAATTACTGAGACAAGATATGTGAAAAACAACTACGAGACTCTCTAACCTAAATCAAGATTATCTTTGACACAATAAAAAGAACAACAATTATGCAACACCTAATAGTACCCGAAATTAAGATGATATGAAAAATTACGGGGTTACAATAACTAAAATCTACTGAGAAGGCAATCTTTTAACGGGGATGCATGGCATGTAAAAAAGAAAAATGATCAACTAAGCTATACTACAACAAACAAAGTTACGGATGAACCACAAACCGAAAACAAAAACTATAACTAAGATTAACATTTACAACAGGAACATGATGCAGATTATATAACAAATGGGTTACTGAGTTACACTACAATTGTTGAAGACAATAATCATTAGGGGTTAAACAATATAACAAGGTCGGACCCCCAATTCATATTTTACCGCAATAAGACCAAATCAATTCATCAGTAGTTTACTTTGCGGTAAGACCAAATCTAAACCAATTCATCATATTTTACTTTTAATAAGACCAAATCTAAACCAATTTATACAACTCCCACATTCCAATGAAACCTAGGATTCGATAAAACATAAACTTAAATCAATAAAATCGAAAAATAGAATCATCTGAAACCCTAAAAATAGAGCTGAAACCTAGAATCGATTAGATTCACATATGAAACTCTAAAACCGAAAGAAAAAGAAGAAACTGAAAAAGTGAAATCGAGAAAAACTGATTCACAAATGAAATCCAAAAACCGAAATCATAACTGAAACCCTAGATATCAAAGTCTGTAAACCCTAAAAATTAAGTGAAAGATTATACCGATGAGATAGTTCTATACGACGATAAATTTCGAGAGATTGAGAAGAGAATAAGGAGCTCACCGAAAGCGAGATCGAGATGGAGATGGAGATGGATAGGAGAGGTGAGGAGAGGAGAGACCGAGTTTGTGGTTTGTGGCGGAGAGAAAATGAAGATGAAATCGACTAAGGGGAAGGATATAGGCTAGATTGAGATTAAGGGTGGAAAAAAAGAACTCTTGACCAAAGTTTGATCAGCGTGTTTATCGAGCCCTAGTGTTCCGACCAAGCAAGTGGTTCGCACGCTTGAATCGAGCGCGGTTGCAATTCGCAACCTTACATGTGAGGTTACAAAATTCGCAACGGCACCCACCTGTTGCGAAAAATTAGCAACTAAGATTCGCAACTGAAATTTCGCAACCGGCCTAATGTCGTTGCGAATTTTTGTTGCGAATTCCTAAAAATGGTGTAGTGTATGCCCAGACACAACATTTTCTCACAATCTAGATCAAATGGGATTTATGGATTTTGGATTCCGCGAGGATCCATACACATGGACAAACAATCAACAAGGACAAGATAACGTCATAGAAAGACTAGATCGAGCTATCGCTACGCATCATTGCATACGACCAATCCCCATGCGGGCATTACTCATCTTCCAAGAATAGAGTATGATCATGCTCCAATTCTTCACACCTAGGCAATTGAATGGCAAGGGAAAAAAAACCTACAAGTTCGAGCACCTTTAGATAACGCATCCACAACTCAAGTAGATAGTCGAGACAGCTTGCAATCATCAAAACAACCCAGAATCTGCCATAAACCTTCAATTAAAGTTAATTTCAACTGGTGAAGTCCTTATGGAATGGAATAAGGAAACTTTTGGACACCTTCCAACTCTAATCAAGAAATCTACGACTCAAATTAAAATATCACAACGCCAATGTGCTACGTGAACGGGTGCCGAACCTGACTATTGGACGCATCAAGAAAAGCAGCTTCGAACACATCACCAAAATTTAATACAATGTCATGCAACATATTGGAAACAGAGGTCCAGAATCCAATGGCTTCAATCAGGGGACGCCAATAAAACCTTCTTCCACACAAAAGCCACCATACACCGAAGTTGCAATAACATCCAGCAATTGAAGGATCAACAAAACAACTGGGTCAGCGATAAAGATTAGGTTATTAGAGTAATTCTTGACCACTTTACGGACCAATATAAAGGCACAAGTACAACAATAGACGAGGGGCTTTTTGCACAGATCACACCTAGATTAACTTCAAGACAGTGCTCTCAACTCATGCAAGAAGTATCTACAGGGGAAATTAAACATGCCCTTTTCTCCATTAATTCAGAAAGTGCTCCAGGACCTGATGGTTATACAAGTAAATTTTTCAAATTTTTTTGGGAGACAACACATCAACATCTAATAGCCATGGTACGCATTTTTTTTAACAATCTAAATATTCATCCTCTCATGAACTATGCCAATATCACCCTCATCCCAAAAATAGAGCACCCATTAAAACCTTCCCAATTCAAACCAATCAGCCTATGCAATGTAGTATACAAAGTTATTTCAAAAATATTTGTAATCGCATTCGCCCGCTCCTCCCATTTTTAATAAGCCCACATCAGAGTGCTTTTTTACCACAACGATCAATTCATGATAACATATCATGTGACAACCCGAATCAATAACAATTGTCCGGACGGCGCCCTATTATCAGTAATTCAAGGTTTTCACTACATGAACGTAGATTCACATAGCTCACACTAGTTCAGAAAAATACTTGTTTTAAATAAAATAGAAAAGAAAGAAGTTTTATCACATTAACAAGTTATGAAATAGACTAACACAACTGCGACAACGCGAATGAATAACAATAGTCTGGCCGGACTATTGTTATTGATTCGGGTTGTCACAGTTGGTATCAGAGCTTATTCACTACCACTTTGTGTCTGAATTCTGCAGAAATACAGTTAGGAAAATTAATCTAATCGGAGCCTTACCGAGTGTCCGATCGTCTTCAAAATTTAACAGAAGACACATGAGATACTAATCTAAAACATATTCAAAATTCATCTATAACCAACGATTGGAAATTTATTTACAGGCCGAAATATATCTGTTATGTTTTCTGCATTCTAGGGTTTCAAAGATATGGAGATTTATGGTTCACTCTATAAAGGATTTTTTGACCTACCATGATAATTGAAAACTAAAACAATCATAATCAAATTAATAAACCAAGAATAAAATTGCCTCTTGATGAAGATAAAACAGGAACCAATCGCAACGAGCAATCCAAAATCAAATCAGACAAACCTAGTCCATTTCACCCGACTGCTCCCTTTCTCAATTTCTAATCTCCTGATATATTTGTGAAACTAGGTTTATACCCTTTTCTTAAAAACCTAGTTAGATATATTATAACCCCAGACTACATATTATGTTAAGGGAAACCTATCTAGCCAATAATACACATTATATCTTACACTCTATAGCACATCTCTACAAATTATGGATTTTAGCTAGTAATTCATAATAATTGACTAACGGGGTTGTTGATGAGTGAAAACTACTCCTGCAGAATTTGGTAATTTGGGGTGTGGATGAGGAATGAATCTAAACCATCAACAAATGCACTGCGCGGTGAGTGCTTGTAGATTCGAGAGATCAATCAGTGCAAGTCCGGCCTAAACCAAGAAATGGCCGTTCCCGGACTTGTTTCGGTCACAAAGTGAAGGAGATGGGGTTGATCTTAGGGAGGAAGCGAAGAAGGTGTTGAGATTGTGAAGGTGTTGGCTTGCTTATGACTTGTAAAGAAAGATGAGCAAGCTTACGGTTGATGCAAGCAGGCTCGAGTGTTTGAATACGGTTTTTGTATTAACACTTGGTTTTACGTAAATGCGAACTTGTGTTGTTCTCGTCATTCCTTTTTTGTTGGAAATAGGGCGGAGACCCTATTTATACAAGTCATTGAGCCTCATTCACGTTTCTCGTGGGAAGTGGAGGTAGTGGAATGATGGAGTAGTGGAGTTGTGTGTCGGTAACACACGACCGGTCTTGCCCACTTTTCTGTTCATCTCTAACCGTCCATGACTTCCTAACACGTTCTTGTGATGGCGCGTTGCCGCAGCCGCACGCGTAAACCGCCAGACCAATACCCCAAAAGTAAGTATCCCCCGTTTGTAACATGATTGATGTCTGGAATGTGGATCGTGGATCCACGAAAGATAGCATGTAATGCCGAGTTCGGGGAAGTCGATACTTGTGAAGTATCGTGTGTATTTTATGCGCGATGCGCATTACGGTGTGGTAAAGTGATGGGTAATGACTCCTCACTAACCAAATAACTCCCGACCGGGGTTGTATAACCAAGTCGGGTGAAGTCGGACGGATGAGATGATGTTTGAGACACTCATCTCATGCCGTTGATGAAATTAGGGTTTTTAAAGAGTGCGCAAGCATCACTCTTCGACTTGGTCGAGAAACCAAGCATGGGAAGGATTTTGTAGAGGACCGACCATACATGCGTGTTGATGGCATGATGGTGTACACGTCCATGTCTCACCGTCTCATGAAGATGCAATCTAGGCCACTCAATTTGACCGTCAAAGAGGAGTGGTTGAGATCGGTTTGCGGCAGAAATCCCTTGCCGCAAAGGAGTTGGAAACCGCATGACATCCCAAGTTTGGGCGTGCGTTCCAAGACGACCCATCTTGGTCGGTCTTGATCGATCATACCAGCGTGTAGGTGGTAGGCTAGTGTTCACACCTATACCGATTATCCCATGAAAACGTGATCTAAGCCACTCAAATCATCCGGTGAAGTTGAGCGGTCGAGATCGAGTTTAGGATTTGGGAGATGTAACCGCGTGAGTTTGGTCGGGCGTTTTGGATTAGCCGGGCATGGTATGCCTTGGCCGACCGCAAGAGGAGGTAGATGGGCCCACGGTGGTCATCTTGGTATGACCCGGCCTTGGTTAATCCAATCTGTGACCCTCCATTCGTCACCGGAGAAGATGGACGGCGTGATGACTTGAAACCCTAATTTTGGCTTTCAAAGCCGCACGACCATGCTCTTTTGGGGCGGGCCAATTTGTTGTAACCAACCATGGTTGGCTTTGACCGATTGGTCAAGTGTGTGGCGGGTCACACGGTGATTGTGTCGACATGCTCGGGCCCTTTGAGTCTACATCTACACCCTCCATCTATGCTGCGAAGATGGACGGTTGAGGACCGTTTTGCGGCACATGTAATATGCCGCAAACCCTAATTTAGGGTTTTCCGTCCATAATGCTTGGTATGGACGGTTTCTTGGCAAGCGAAGGCCAATGGTCGACCATGCGGTGTCGGCTATGTGTATTCCATACACCTTGGGGGTGATGGAATTGATCCGTGGTCATCCAATCATGCTTGTGGAGTTGGATGATGCGATCGAATCATATCCGGCAAGATAAGGCCGTGTGTATTCCATACCTGCTTGGGGGTGATGGAATTGATCTGTGGTCATCCAATCATGCTTGTGGAGTTGGATGACTGCGATCAGATCATATCTGGCAAGCTAAGGCCGTGTGTATTCCATACCGCTTGGGGTGATGGAATTGATCCGTGGTCATCCAATCATGCTTGTGGAGTTGGATGACTGCGATCGAGATCATATCCGGAGACTGGTGCAGTCAAGTCCGGATGCTCAATCGGCTAGTATAACACACCGAGAGGCTCAATCGGGCTAGTATAACACACCGAGAGGGCTCGGGCTAGTATAACACACCGAGAATCGGCTGTACGGGTATTTCGTACATGGTTTCATTATAGTGCTTGGAGGTTCGTGTTACTCTGTAAGAGTAACACTCAGTCGTCATGCCACACTGATAATGATTCATTATAGTGCTTGGAGGTTCGTGTTACTCTGTAAGAGTAACACTCGATCGTCATGCCACACCGATAATGAGTGCTTTGGAAATACAAGGCCGATATGAAATTCACGAGAAGGGATTGTTGCTACATGCTCCAACTTGGAGGAATTTCATGTATTCACGTAGAATGGGATTGTTGCTACATGCTCCATTCTTGGTGAATTAAGTGAGGATATCCGTCACTTATAAAACGGCTTTATCTTTTACAAGATGTCAGCGCATGATTTTCTGGTTTTTTACAAATTTAACCTTAAACGAAAATCCACCATCAACAGGGGTATTACATATCAATTGCTGGAGAACTTTTCTATCACGTTATATCTTCAGCTCTCACCAAAGATCCAAAAATTTCTCTTAAGCTGGATATCAAGAAAGCTTATGATAGCTTAGACTGGGGATTCATCAAAATAGCTTTTATAAAGATGGGATTTCCAACCATATTTGTAGATTACATCATGTTATGTATCACTTTGGTCACTTATTCAATTAAAATAAATGGTACCCCACACGGAGACATCACCCCTACCAGAGGCGTCAGACAGGGAGACCCTTTATCCTCTTATATTTTCGTAATTTGTGCAGCAGACATCCTTTCAACAAATTTGGGAAATCTGGAAGAACAAAATCTAGTGAGAGGATTAAACATTTCTCAGAAAGCTTCACCTATTCGACATTTGATGTATGCTGATGACCTACTAATCACTTATAAGGCATCGCGAGAAAGCAATAACCACCTTCAGAGACTACTTCAAGCCTATAGCTCTTCAGCAGGTCAAGAAATCAACACAACAAAATCCTCAATAATTCATCACCCACAATTGCAACAACAACAACTGCACGAGATCAAGCAATTCTTTGACATGCCAACTTCGAAAGCACCACCAATATATCTGGGAGTACAATTCAAACAAGGAAGAACCTCCAGTCACATTTTTGAACCTATCAACGGTTGGCGTGAAAAGATCAAGGATGGATGACTAAATTCCTTAATCAAATGGGAAGGTTAGTACTCATCAAAACCTCCTTATTACCTACTTCCAACCACCTAATGCAAACACAATTGTTCCTTATTCACATACACAAACAGATAGATCAGATTGCTAGAATTTTTTTCTGGGGACATGACTCATCAGTTAGAAAATTACACCCATTAGGATGGTCCAAACTAAACAAATCCATAGAAATAGGCGGTCTCGGCATCCGAAAAAGTAGCCATCACAATAAAGCCTTATTAATGATGAGAATTTGAAATATCCATAGACATTCCAACTCCATTTGCTCCAGATTATACAATGAGAAATATGTGCATAATAAACCGATTTTTCAAGGAAATACTCCAATTCCTTCAGCATCTAGCCCGCAGTGGAAACAAATGGCATCAATAATCCCAACAATTCAATAATTCTTATTTCATCAAATCGGAAACGGTTTGAATACTCCTATCCAAGCAAATTGGATTCCTCATGTACAAAACCTTAATCTCATCTAATGCTACCCAATACAAATAGTGGCTGATATCATTGACCCTTTCACCCGTACCTAGAATCACGAACAACTGACCCAACTATCACTAGATGCTTTCCAACACATTATGAACATCCACATTCCCCAAAACATGCCTCAAGACAAAATCCTTTGGCCACATTCAAAATATGGAAAAATATACAACTGCCACTGGTTACAACTGTCTAATTCAACAAGACATCCATCACAACCTAAATTCCCTCCACTACGGAAAAATCATCATTGACGACACTTTATTAGCGTTGTAGTACCCCTACGACAACGCTTTTTTATGTATTGTGTAGGTGGGGTATTGTAGAAAGTCCAAGCTTTTCTACAATACTTGAATATGAGTTGTAAAGTGTGATGTGATTCATGGTTCTACAATATTTTCCTGAAGTTGTGATTTTCTTTCGATTTTTTTGAAAGCCTAACACAACCCTTGATTGTGTTGTAGGAATATCTTGGACAACACAAGTTTTGTATCGTGGAAACATATGTAACAACAAATACTAGTATTACGAATAAGATTTGCACGTCACTTGTGTGAGTTTGTGGAATTATCTTGGACAACACATAGTTATGTTGTAAAGAAACTTTTTCGCAATATCTCGGGTTGTGTAGTTGAAAACTGGAAGACAACATCTATTTGTATTGTGAATACTACTCACATTACACTTCCTAGAGTTGTACAACTATCCCGAACAACTCCTACTTATGTTGCAAAATTTGTTTTTACAATTATTGTGGTGAGTAGTAAATGTTTTTAACACAACACTTATTAGTATTGTGATTATGACAGATTAGTACACTTGTTGGAATTGTAAAACTACCATGATACAACTATACTATGTGTAGTAGAAATTTTGTAACACCACTCTTACTAGTATTGTATGACTATCTTGGACAGCACAAGTAAGGTATCTTAGAAACATATAAAACAACGGTTATTATTATTATGAATCGATTTGCACGACAGTTGTATGAGTCATGGAACTATCTTAGACAACACATAGTTATGTTATAAATAAGCTATTTCACAATATCTCGGGTTGTGTAGTGTAAATCTCTAACACAACCGGTCTATATGTCAATAAGGCCCTACATATATCACTTTTGGCACTTTGTTTATGTTGTGAAATGTGAAGAAACAACAACTAGATTAAATTTGAAACATAAAATGGCTCAAGATGAAAGATTCATTGAAATTAAACCAAACCCAGTGTAACAACATTCACATACCCATGTAATATAGACAAAAGATACAAAAAAAGTAGCAAGATGATGTTTGTTACCAAAAGTTAAGTCTCAAAGATGATTTAAGAAGTCTCATGGTAGGAAATTCTATCCTTGGGCCATGTGATAAAATTTGAAACAAATAATCACCAACATATTTGACTTCTTCTCGTCGCCTTGTAGACATGAGCATCCTCCACATAAGCAACCTTCACACATACGGTGTAGGCTCCAAGACCTATTGGCATTCCATGTATCTCCTTACTTGGATCTGTTTCCCAGCCAATTTCGACCTCCGCAACCACCTCGCCCTCCTTGTACCGGCTTAACACTTGCAAGCTTGGAATTTCTTTGGCACTTGGACCTCATTTGGTCTCGCCGACAGGGACTTGGAGTGGTATGAGTTGAGTCTCTTTCATTGCGAGAGAACAATCCTGCTAGTGCTAGCCTGCCGGTTGTTCTTTGGCTTTTGGAGTTGACCTGCGAGAGGGTGAGACTCCATTGCAAACACATCTTGAGTTCCTTTCCTATATTAAGACCCGGATCAGCGGTATGAGGTTCACAATCAAGTTTGAATTCATCAAGAAATGAGAACTAATATAACACAAGTTAAATTCTCACCTCTAACTATTTGCAAATTTGATCATTCGAGTGCTCTATAGGATTCCCGACACTCTGTAATCATCAATTTATAGTGGGATTGGGAAGCAATCTTTTTCCGTGTCGCTCCAAAACTAATTCCTTTAACTCTCCCTCGTAGTTTTTCCTGCCAAAGGCCTTTGCAAGAATATCATCATCACGGATGATCCACCATCGACACCATGCTCGCTTGACTTTTTCAAGTTTTCTGTTTAAGTGTGTAAAACATCGAGATATTTTCGCATTTTTGAAGCACACACATAAACCACACAAAGGAAGAGGATAAGATTTCTTACAAAAAAAGCTTCTACAACACCAGGATTTGGAATCTTTCCTTTGCATGACCACGTTTCCATAAACCACATCAATCTCCTTGGTTGTTTTTAGTTCTTTTTGCTGCCAAATAAATGTATCAATACATGACAATCATCAAGAATAGCATAACAACATGGTATTAAAGTCATGATACATGCTAAGAAGAAACTTGGTCGATTTCTAAGATCTAACCATGTAAAAAACTTCTCATCTGCCTTGAAAATAAACATTTAACACATTAACAAAACAAAAGATCGCATAAAAAGAGAAGTATCTGTATTAGCTAGAGCTAATACAGTTAAGCCATCATTTGGGCAATCAAAACCATCACCTCATTATCTGGAATGCTTATAACCAAAATGAAGGAAAACAATAACAAAGAAACAAAGAAGAGATTCATTTAGGGCATCATATCTCCAGGGTGTTAAATCAAATGAATATTTAAGTATGCATACTTCATATGGAGGCACAGAGAGAATCTAAGACCTAAACCAATGTTCCTCTCAAAGAAATCCGTTGAAAATGTAGCTAACACACAGGGTAGTTCTCATCCGATCTAGAATGAGATTTAATTACTGACTCGAGGTGTTTCTGTACCAAGGCAACATCAGAAAAACATGCTCTATCCATAACATACAACTTCCGGGCACACACTCTTTCTAATCCATAAGATGCTTATCAGATCCAGAACTCGTGATGGATAATGTATAACAATAATATAGTGTATACATAAATAAGAAATGAATAGATTATACATCCATCTTACCTTTTTGGGGTTAGCATGACAAAGACTACTGGATAACTACTCATGTTTTCCTTGGAACCTAGTGTTAGTAGAGGTTTGTGTATAAGCATGCATGTAAGTAAGTGTTTGTAGCACTTGGTTCCAATTGATATGAACTCCCAAACATTCATATAGATGAGAGATAAACGCATGAGTAAACCAGTGACAATATTACAAATATCTTCATGTGAGAGCACAAGACAACCAAATTCTCTGTGTGACTCATGGAATTTCACATATTACAGCTATGTCAAATTATGTATGCTAGTCTATACCACGGTGTCGTGATCTCAATTATGAAATGATCCATCATAAACAACTTTACAATCCACAACCAGTTAAAAGTCCAGAGATCAACCTATACGAAATAACATAAGCATCTATATGTTTGCAATTGCATAAATAATGTCACAATAACCAAACAACCAAGCAATTATATTTTTAACAACTCAATAGATTTCACGTGGTGAACATACCAAGGCCTCCTCCAATCGCGCGAAACCTTGTCGACTTATGGTATGTGGGGTGGTGTGTTTTGAACGCTTTTCTTGCATTATTAGTCTTTTGACCTGAAAAGAAAAATAGAGACATCATTTGACAGAGTTTAAAGTTTTTAATACAAATATAAAGTCATTCGTTATAATAGAAAAACTTACTCTGAAATCAGCAGAGGTTACATGTTTCACAAATTCTTCCCACTCCCTAACTGTCATGGTCTTGGGCATTAGCTTTTCCAGTGCTTTCTCTCTTTCTTCCCCTTGGAGCCGATCAAAATCATCGAGCACCAAACCAGCTTTTCTTGACCTTGCTTCTCTAAGATAAGCTCCCATTTTTCTGAAATAGTAATCTTTGTAACACTCAGGCACAATGAATCGGTTCTACAAATAAAAGTAAATAAATTGAATTAGAATACGCTATGTATTAAATAATTATTGACTAAACGAAAAGAGATAAAGAGTTATGAATTACAATACCATTACTATCTTCCATATGTTTTCTTTGGCTTGAACAGGGACAAGTCTCCAATCTGTGAAAGTTAACGGAAGTTTCCGAACAAGCACCCCTAGCACACTGGCCAGTTGAACAGATGGATCGCCAATCGGCTCAAGAGAATCTAACTTCAATGCGTGCATCTGGGTTGGGCCACGTGGAACATACTTTCTTTTCTTCACTTCTTTTCCTTCTTCACCTTCCTCATTATCAGATCTATTACCATTCTCCAAATTCTTATCCACATCATTTGGATTTTCCTCTTCCTCTTGTTCTTCGTCTTCTTCTTCCTCTTCCTCTTCCTCTTGCAAATCTGCAAGCGAGTCATTTGATCCCTCAACGAGAACATTCGGACATGGGCCTGTGTCTTGCTGTGTCGATTTCCGATTTACTTTCTTTTGACTGACTTCAGAATTTTCAGTATCTCCTTTATTGAGATTAGAATGAGACTCTGTGGTTGCTGACTTTGCAGGTGGAGCACTTTCAGATTGGTTTAACACCTTCTTCTTCTGTGTTGCTTGTCTCTTTGTCGCTGGTGATGACAGAGTATCCAATTCGTGTTGTCGCCGCTTTAGAGTTGTTGCAGCATCATGTTCTGGTAACTTCTTGTACCTTGGTGAAGTTCGCCTACTTACAGGTGAAGGCGATGGTTCTGGATCAGCTGGTGATGACAGTTTAGCACTTTGCGTCTGTCGACGACGCTTTGGAGTCGTTGTTGGCAATTCAGTTGGAGAAATTGCAGCAGTTGGTTCTGTAACCTGCTTTGTCCTTGGTGATCGCCTTACTTGCATAATATTAGAAGATGGTTCGGCATTATCAGTTTGGGACTTGTTATTTATCAGAGATGCTTCATCAGTGTTCGCTTTGTTTTTCATCTGCAACAACCATAGCTTAGTTAAAATGAGAATCTATATGGAAATTTGTTTACACTGCAATTGAGATGACAAGTCTTAACCTTTATTGCCAACCGCTTGACCGGCTTTTTCTTTACTGCTTCCTTGCTAGTCTTCATTATTGCAGTTATGCCTTGCAAAAACAGAATTCAATTATCAATATGGCTCAAAAGCTAACACAAAACCATCATTTCATATCCAGAGCATGAACTCTTGTGCATATCAGTAGTCGTCCCAGACTCAAAGAAACACATCCCAATTGCCAATATTTGAACATATACACTTAAAAAGCAATGATGACACTTAAAGACATTGTCCACAAGTGTTATTAACCAATATCACTTAAAGCAAGATGGTGTTGGACAGTAAGTGTTGGACCTTAAAACGGTACTCATTATGGGTATTTACAACAATATAAGAAAAACTGAACAACAAGTCAGTTGATAATAACTGACACACTCAAGTTGATTTGTGCATCCTTATCATTTCAAATAATTATCATCAACCAAAGAAAAAAAATTGAGTTGATTTTTGCATACTTATTATCAATCAAAGCATGTTAACAAATGAGTTGATTTGCATAAATGACCCAACTGAACCCAATAGCTATCTATCATGTTAAAGAAGCTATCTTGACCTAAAAAAGAAGCTATACAGAACATAATGACCTAGCATATCAATTCCCTAGAATCATCATAAAAATCACATCTATACAGAACATATTGACAAACTAACATATCAAATCCTATTAACAATCAAATCCTATTATCATTTCAAATACTAAATAAAGCATGTGAATAAATCAAAATCATTTGATACACACAATTTGAGTTGACACACTCTAGCAAGGAAAGAACCTGAGTTGATAATTATTGACACACATACTTATTATCATTTCAAATACTTATATATCATCAACCAAACATATTAAACATACCAAACCTCAAGTATACAGAACATATTAAAATCAAATCAAGTGTAACACATGACAAAGAAAAAAATCTCTACAGAACATACCAAACCTCATTCATCATAACCAACTAGTACTATTAACAGAAAGTACTAGAACATGAGCTATAGGGACAATCATCATATCATAAAGACCAAATACTAGAACATGAGCTACAGAGACAAAATATTCAAAAAGACCAAAATTAAAGACCTAAAATCAAAAATCCCCAAAATTAAACAGGACCCAATTTAAATTTCATCATAGAAACAAGAAAACTTAAGTTGCATGTTAAGACCTAAAATTTCTGAGAGGAAAAAAAACTACCCAAAATTAATAAATCACTAAAACAGAAAACTATAACAAAAATTACTCTTAAGATTTGATAGTATGAGAGATTTTTACCCCTTGGTGAGATCTCGATTGAGTTCGAGAAATTAATCCTTTGAGTTTCTGCTTGAATAGATTGAGAGATTGCTTCGAGTTAGGGTTTTTTGATTATGGGTTATCTTATGAGAGATTTAGAGATCGAGATATTACTTAGAGTTAGGGTTTTCTGATTATGGGTTATCTTTTGAGAGATTTAGAGATCGAGAGATTGCTTCGAGTTGCGGGGGTGAGAGAGTTATTTTTTTTTTTTTTTTTGGTGAAGAGGGTTTTCGTGTTTTGTGAAGAGGGATTTCTTTCAGTGATTTTGGGGAAAATTTGGATGTCTTTAGAAATTTAGGCGCGTCTAGAATTTGGCTGAAAAATTAGGGGGGAATAAACTCTGGAGAAGACACGTTGCGGTAGAATAAATATTAATATTGTCTGAAAATTCCTCAGTCAGACACGTGACCAAAATTGGGCGGGCTTTTGGGGCGGGAGAGACACAATTTTGTGATTGGAGAGAACAAAAGCATACGGATTGGTAAAGAAACACAAACCAAAAGGCTTCCCACCGTTAGATATTAGTTATTTTTGCACCCCTCATTTTGGTACGTTAGATTAGAGAAAATTCCCAAAAAAACAACCATAAACAAATTCATTGATTGGTCTAAGGAAAAGCATACGGATTGACAAAGAAACACACTTTAAGAATTCTCAGAAACCTTAAACGAACACGAATTCGTCAAGTTTGAGAAAGAAACTGGCTCCGAGATCGAAACCTGGCCACGAGAGGATCACTATAAATCTGAGAATTCTTAAGACGATGAATCACACCATTTATTGGTAAGATTCGAACTTCAAATGTGGTATAACGACATACAAACTATGAACCGAGAAGTTGCGGGAGGGGTTCAGACTTCAAACTATGATATAATACATAATCTAAATCAATAAATATAAAGCTCAGTGTCGATTCGAACTTCAAATGTGATATAATGGCATACAAACTATGAACCGAGAAGCTCCGGGAGGAGTTCAGACTTCAAACTCAACATAATTCATAATCTAAATCAATAAATATGAAGCTCAGTGTCGATTCGAACTTCAAATGTGATATAATGGCATACAAACTATGAACCAGAAGCTCCTGGAGGAGTTCGGACTTCAAACTCAACATAATTCATAATCTAAATCAATAAATATGAAGCTCGGTGTCGATTCGAACTTCAAATGTGGTATAACGACATACAAACTATGAACCGAGAAGTTGCGGGAGGGGTTTGAGACTTCAAACTATGATATAATACATAATCTAAATCAATAAATATGAAGCTCAGTGTCGATTCGAACTTCAAATGTGATATAATGGCATACAAACTATGAATCGAGAAGCTACGGGAGGAGTTCAGACTTCAAACTCAACATAATTCATAATCTAAATCAATAAATATGAAGCTCAGTGACGATTCGAACTTCAAATGTGATATAATGGCATACAAACTATGAACCGAGAAGCTCAGGAGGAGTTCAGACTTCAAACTCATCATAATACATAATCTAAATCAATAAATATGAAGCTCGGTGTCGATTCGAACTTCAAATGTGATATAATGGCATACAAACTATGAACCGAGAAGCTCCGGAAGGAGTTCAGACTTCAAACTCAACATAATTCATAATCTAAATCGATAAATATGAAGCTCGGTGTCGATTCGAACTTCAAATGTGATATAATGGCATACAAACTATGAACCGAGAAGCTCCGGGAGGAGTTCAGACTTCAAACTCATCATAATACATAATCTAAATCAATAAATATGAAGCTCAGTGTCGATTCGAACTTCAAATGTGGTATAACGACATACAAACTATGAACCGAGAAGTTGCGGGAGGGGTTCAGACTTCTAACTATGATATAATACATAATCTAAATCAATAAATATGAAGCTCAGTGTCGATTCGAACTTCAAATGTGATATAATGGCATACAAACTATGAACCGAGAAGATCCCAGGAGGAGTTCAGACTTCAAACTCAACATAATTCATAATCTAAATCAATAAATATGAAGCTCAGTGTCGATTCGAACTTCAAATGTGGTATAACGACATACAAACTATGAACCGAGAAGTTGCG
This sequence comes from Papaver armeniacum, assembly GCA_023531295.1. Classification (NCBI taxonomy): domain Eukaryota; kingdom Viridiplantae; phylum Streptophyta; class Magnoliopsida; order Ranunculales; family Papaveraceae; genus Papaver; species Papaver armeniacum. Next base: position 911,211 of record JAJJWW010014642.1, on the reverse strand, counting down.
GGAGGGGTTCAGACTTCAAACTATGATATAACATAATCTAAATCAATAAATATGAAGCTCAGTGCCGATTCGAACTTCAAATGTGATATAATGGCATACAAACTATGAACCGAGAAGCTCCGGGAGGAGTTCAGACTTCAAACTCAACATAATTCATAATCTAAATCAATAAATATGAAGCTCAGTGTCGATTCGAACTTCAAATGTGATATAATGGCATACAAACTATGAACCGAGAAGCTCCATGAGGAGTTCAGACTTCAAACTCAACATAATTCATAATCTAAATCAATAAATATGAAGCTCAGTTTCGATTCGAACTTCAAATGTGGTATAACGACATACAAACTATGAACCGAGAAGTTGCGGGAGGGGTTCAGACTTAAAACTATGATATAATACATAATCTAAATTAATAAATATGAAGCTCAGTGTCGATTCGAACTTCAAATGTGATATAATGGCATACAAACTATGAACCGAGAAGCTCTTGGGAGGAGTTCGGACTTCAAACTCAACATAATTCATAATCTAAATCAATAAATATGAAGCTCAGTGTCGATTCAAACTTCAAATGTGATATAATGGCATACAAACTATGAACCGAGAAGCTCCGGGAGGAGTTCAGACTTCAAACTCATCATAATACATAATCTAAATCGATAAATATGAAGCTCAGTGTCGATTTGAACTTCAAATGTGATATAATGGCATACAAAATATGAACCGAGAAGCTCCGGGAGGAGTTCAGACTTCAAACTCAACATAATTCATAATCTAAATCAATAAATATGAAGCTCAGTGTCGATTCGAACTTCAAATGCGGTATAACGACATACAAACTTTTAACCGAGAAGTTGCGGGAGGGGTTCAGACTTCAAACTATGATATAATACATAATCTAAATCAATAAATATGAAGCTCAGTGTCGATTCGAACTTCAAATGTGATATAATGGCATACAAACTATGAACCGAGAAGCTCCGGGAGGAGTTCAGACTTCAAACTCAACATAATTCATAATCTAAATCCATAAATATGAAGCTCAGTGTCGATTCGAACTTCAAATGTGATATAATGGCATACATACTATGAACCGAGAAGCTCCGGGAGGAGTTCAGACTTCAAACTCATCATAATACATAATCTAAATCAATAAATATGAAGCTCAGTGTCGATTCGAACTTCAAATGTGATATAATGGCATACAAACTATGAACCGAGAATCTTCGGGAGGAGTTCAGACTTCAAACTCAACATAATTCATAATCTAAATCAATAAATATGAAGCTCAGTGTCGATTCGAACTTCAAATGTGATATAATGGCATACAAACTATGAACCGAGAAGCTCAGGAGGAGTTCGGACTTCAAACTCAACATAATTCATAATCTAAATAAAAAAATATGAAGCTCAAAGTCGATTCGAACTTCAAATGTGATATAATGGCATACAAACTATGAACCGAGAAGCTCCTGGAGGAGTTCGGACTTCAAACTCAACATAATTCATAATCTAAATCAATAAATATGAAGCTCGGTGTCGATTCGAACTTCAAATGTGATATAATGGCATACAAACTATGAACCGAGAAGCTCAGGAGGAGTTCGGACTTCAAACTCAACATAATTCATAATCTAAATCAATAAATATGAAGCTCGGTGTCGATTCGAACTTCAAATGTGGTATAACGACATACAAACTATGAACCGAGAAGTTGCGGGAGGGGTTCGAGACTTCAAACTATGATATAATACATAATCTAAATCAATAAATATGAAGCTCGGTGTCGATTCGAACTTCAAATGTGATATAATGGCATACAAACTATGAACCGAGAAGCTTCGGGATGACTTCAGACTTCAAACTCAACATAATTCATAATCTAAATCAATAAATATGAAGCTCAGTGTCGATTCGAACTTCAAATGTGGTATAACGACATACAAACTATGAACCGAGAAGTTGCGGTAGGGGTTCGGACTTCAAACTATGATATAATACATAATCTAAATTAATAAATATGAAGCTCGAGTGTCGATTCGAACTTCAAATGTGATATAATGGCATACAAACTATGAACCGAGAAGCTCAGGAGGAGTTCGGACTTCAAACTCAACATAATTCATAATCTAAATCAATAAATATGAAGCTCGGTGTCGATTCGAACTTCAAATGTGATATAATGGCATACAAACTATGAACCGAGAAGCTCAGGGAGGAGTTCGGACTTCAAACTCAACATAATTCATAATCTAAATCAATAAATATGAAGCTCAGTGTCGATTCGAACTTCAAATGTGATATAATGGCATACAAACTATGAACCGAGAAGTTGCGGTAGGGGTTCAGACTTCAAACTATGATATAATACATAATCTAAATTAATAAATATGAAGCTCAGTGTCGATTCGAACTTCAAATGTGATATAATGGCATACAAACTATGAACCGAGAAGCTCAAGGGAGGAGTTCGGACTTCAAACTCAACATAATTCATAATCTAAATCAATAAATATGAAGCTCGGTGTCGATTCGAACTTCAAATGTGATATAATGGCATACAAACTATGAACCGAGAAGCTCCCGGAGGAGTTCGGACTTCAAACTCAACATAATTCATAATCTAAATCAATAAATATGAAGCTCAGTGTCGATTCGAACTTCAAATGTGATATAATGGCATACAAACTATGAACCGAGAAGCTCCGGGAGGAGTTCAGACTTCAAACTCAACATAATTCATAATCTAAATCAATAAATATGAAGCTCAGTGTCGATTCGAACTTCAAATGTGGTATAACGACATACAAACTATGAACCGAGAAGTTGCGGGAGGGGTTCAGACTTAAAACTATGATATAATACTTAATCTAAATCAATAAATATGAAGCTCGATTGTCGATTCGAACTTCAAATGTGATATAATGGCATACAAACTATGAACCGAGAAGCTCGGGAGGAGTTCGGACTTCAAACTCAACATAATTCATAATCTAAATCAATAAATATGAAGCTCAGTGTCGATTCGAACTTCAAATGTGATATAATGGCATACAAACTATGAACCGAGAAGCTCCGTGAGGAGTTCAGACTTCAAACTCAACATAATTCATAATCTAAATCAATAAATATGAAGCTCAGTGTCGATTCGAACTTCAAATGTGGTATAACGACATACAAACTATGAACCGAGAAGTTGCGGGAGGGGTTCAGACTTCAAACTATGATATAATACATAATCTAAATCAATAAATATGAAGCTCAGTGTCGATTCGAACTTCAAATGTGATATAATGGCATACAAACTATGAACCGAGAAGCTTCGGGATGACTTCAGACTTCAAACTCAACATAATTCATAATCTAAATCAATAAATATGAAGCTCAGTGTCGATTCGAACTTCAAATGTGATATAATGGCATACAAACTATGAACCGAGAAGCTCGGGAGGATTTCGGACTTCAAACTCAACATAATTCATAATCTAAATCAATAAATATGAAGCTCGGTGTCGAATCGAACTTCAAATGTGATATAAAGGCATACAAACTATCAACCGAGAAGCTCCGGGAGGAGTTCAGAATTCAAACTCAACATAATTCATAATCTAAATCAATAAATATGAAGCTCAGTGTCGATTCGAACTTCAAATGTGATATAATGGCATACAAACTATGAACCGAGAAGCTCCGGGAGGAGTTCAGACTTCAAACTCAACATAATTCATAATCTAAATCAATAAATATGAAGCTCAGTGTCGATTCGAACTTCAAATGTGGTATAACGACATACAAACTATGAACCGAGAAGTTGCGGGAGGGGTTCAGACTTAAAACTATGATATAATACATAATCTAAATCAATAAATATGAAGCTCAATGTCGATTCGAACTTCAAATGTGATATAATGGCGTACAAACTATGAACCGAGAAGCTCCGGGAGGAGTTCAGACTTCAAACTCAACATAATTCATAATCTAAATCAATAAATATGAAGCTCAGTGTCGATTCGAACTTCAAATGTGATATAATGGCATACAAACTATGAACCGAGAAGCTCCGGGAGGAGTTCAGACTTCAAACTCAACATAATTCATAATCTAAATCAATAAATATGAAGCTCGGTGTCGATTCGAACTTCAAATGTGGTATAACAACATACAAACTATGAACCGAGAAGTTGCGGGAGGGGTTCAGACTTCAAACTATGATATAATACATAATCTAAATCAATAAATATGAAGCTCGGTGTCGATTCGAACTTCAAATATGATATAATGGCATACAAACTATGAACCGAGAAGCTTCGGGATGAGTTCAGACTTCAAACTCAACATAATTCATAATCTAAATCAATAAATATGAAGCTCAGTGTCGATTCGAACTTCAAATGTGATATAATGGCATACAAACTATGAACCGAGAAGCTCCGGGAGGAGTTCAGACTTCAAACTCATCATAATACATAATCTAAATCAATAAATATGAAGCTCAGTGTCGATTCGAACGTCATATGTGGTATAACGACATACAAACTATGAACCGAGAAGTTGCGGGAGGGGTTCAGACTTCTAACTATGATATAATACATAATCTAAATCAATAAATATGAAGCTCAGTGTCGATTCGAACTTCAAATGTGATATAATGGCATACAAACTATGAACCGAGAAGCTCAGGAGGAGTTCAGGACTTCAAACTCAACATAATTCATAATCTAAATCAATAAATATGAAGCTCAGTGTCGATTCGAACTTCAAATGTGGTATAACGACATACAAACTATGAACCGAGAAGTTGCGGGAGGGTTCAAACTTCAAACTATGATATAATACATAATCTAAATCAATAAATATGAAGCTCGGTGTCGATTCGAACTTCAAATGTGATATAATGGCATACAAACTATGAACCGAGAAGCTCCTGGAGGAGTTCGGACTTCAAACCCAACATAATTCATAATCTAAATCAATAAATATGAAGCTCGGTGTCGATTCGAACTTCAAATGTGATATAATGGCATACAAACTATGAACCGAGAAGCTCCGGGAGGAGTTCAGACTTCAAACTCAACATAATTCATAATCTAAATCAATAAATATGAAGCTCAGTGTCGATTCGAACTTCAAATGTGGTATAACGACATACAAACTATGAACCAGAAGTTGCGGGAGGGGTTCGGACTTAAAACTATGATATACTACATAATCTAAATTAATAAATATGAAGCTCGGTGTCGATTCGAACTTCAAATGTGATATAATGGCATACAAACTATGAACCGAGAAGCTCCGGGAGGAGTTCAGACTTCAAACTCAACATAATTCATAATCTAAATCAATAAATATGAAGCTCGGTGTCGATTCGAACTTCAAATGTGATATAATGGCATACAAACTATGAACCGAGAAGCTCCGGGAGGAGTTCAGACTTCAAACTCATCATAATACATAATCTAAATCAATAAATATGAAGCTCAAAGGTCGATTCGAACTTCAAATGTGATATAATGGCATACAAAATATGAACCGAGAAGCTCCTGGAGGAGTTGGACTTCAAACTCAACATAATTCATAATCTAAATCAATAAATATGAAGCTCAAAGTGTCGATTCGAACTTCAAATGTGGTATAACGACATACAAACTATGAACCAGAAGTTATGAGGGGTTCGAGACTTCAAACTATGATATAATACATAATCTAAATCAATAAATATGAAGCTCGGTGTCGATTCGAACTTCAAATGTGATATAATGGCATACAAACTATGAACCGAGAAGCTCAGGAGGAGTTCAGACTTCAAACTCAACATAATTCATAATCTAAATCAATAAATATGAAGCTCAGTGTCGATTCGAACTTCAAATGTGATATAATGGCATACAAACTATGAACCGAAGCTCCTAGGAGGAGTTCGGACTTCAAACTCAACATAATTCATAATCTAAATCAATAAATATGAAGCTCAGTGTCGATTCGAACTTCAAATGTGGTATAACGACATACAAACTATGAACCGAGAAGTTGCGGGAGGGGTTCAGACTTAAAACTATGATATAATACATAATCTAAATTAATAAATATGAAGCTCGTGTCGATTCAAACTTCAAATGTGATATAATGGCATACAAACTATGAACAGAGAAGCTCAGGAGGAGTTCAGACTTCAAACTCAACATAATTCATAATCTAAATCAATAAATATGAAGCTCAGTGTCGATTCGAACTTCAAATGTGATATAATGGCATACAAACTATGAACCAGAAGCTCAGGGAGGAGTTCAGTTTCAAACTCAACATAATTCATAATCTAAATCAATAAATATGAAGCTCGGTGTCGATTCGAACTTCAAATGTGATATAATGGCATACAAACTATGAACCGAGAAGCTCAGGGAGGAGTTCGGACTTCAAACTCAACATAATTCATAATCTAAATCAATAAATATGAAGCTCGGTGTCGATTCGAACTTGAGATGTGGTATAACGACATACAAACTATGAACCGCAGAAGTTGCGGGAGGGGTTCGAGACTTAAAACTATGATATAATACATAATCTAAATTAATAAATATGAAGCTCGAGTGTCGATTCGAACTTCAAATGTGATATAATGGCATACAAACTATGAACCGAGAAGCTCAGGAGGAGTTCGGACTTCAAACTCAACATAATTCATAATCTAAATCAATAAATATGAAGCTCGGTGTCGATTCGAACTTCAAATGTGATATAATGGCATACAAACTATGAGCAGAAGCTCGGGAGGAGTTCGGACTTCAAACTCAACATAATTCATAATCTAAATCAATAAATATGAAGCTCGGTGTCGATTCGAACTTCAAATGTGATATAATGGCATACAAACTATGAACCGAGAAGCTCAGGAGGAGTTCGGACTTCAAACTCAACATAATTCATAATCTAAATCAATAAATATGAAGCTCGGTGTTGATTCGAACTTCAAATGTGGTATAACGACATACAAACTATGAACCGAGAAGTTGCGGGAGGGGTTCGAGACTTCAAACTATGATATAATACATAATCTAAATCAATAAATATGAAGCTCGGTGTCGATTCGAACTTCAAATGTGATATAATGGCATACAAACTATGAACAGAAGCTCCTGGAGGAGTTCGGACTTCAAACTCAACATAATTCATAATCTAAATCAATAAATATGAAGCTCGGTGTCGATTCGAACTTCAAATGTGATATAATGGCATACAAACTATGAACCGAGAAGCTCCCGAGGAGTTCGGGACTTCAAACTCAACATAATTCATAATCTAAATCAATAAATATGAAGCTCAGTGTCGATTCGAACTTCAAATGTGGTATAACGACATACAAACTATGAACCGAGAAGTTGCGGGAGGAGTTCAGACTTCAAACTATGATATAATTCATAATCTAAATCAATAAATATGAAGCTCAGTGTCGATTCGAACTTCAAATGTGATATAATGGCATACAAACTATGAACCGAGAAGCTCCGGGAGGAGTTCAGACTTCAAACTCATCATAATACATAATCTAAATCAATAAATATGAAGCTCAGTGTCGATTCGAACTTCAAATGTGATATAATGGCATACAAAATATGAACCGAGAAGCTCCGGGAGGAGTTCAGACTTCAAACTCAACATAATTCATAATCTAAATCAATAAATATGAAGCTCAGTGTCGATTCGAACTTCAAATGTGATATAATGGCATACAAACTATGAACCGAGAAGCTCAGGAGGAGTTCGGACTTCAAACTCAACATAATTCATAATCTAAATCAATAAATATGTAGCTCGGTGTCGATTCGAACTTCAAATGTGATATAATGGCATACAAACTATGAACCGAAGCTCCTGGAGGAGTTCAGACTTCAAACTCAACATAATTCATAATCTAAATCAATAAATATGAAGCTCAGTGTCGATTCGAACTTCAAATGTGGTATAACGACGTACAAACTATGAACCAAGAAGTTGCGTGAGGGGTTCAGACTTCAAACTATGATATAATACATAATCTAAATCAATAAATATGAAGCTCAGTGTCGATTCGAACTTCAAATGTGATATAATGGCATACAAACTATGAACCAGAAGCTCGGGAGGAGTTCGGACTTCAAACTCAACATAATTCATAATCTAAATCAATAAATATGAAGCTCAGTGTCGATTCGAACTTCAAATGTGATATAATGGAATACAAACTATGAACCGAGAAGCTCCGGGAGGAGTTCAGACTTCAAACTCAACATAATTCATAATCTAAATCAATAAATATGAAGCTCAGTGTCGATTCGAACTTCAAATGTGGTATAACGACATACAAACTATGAACCGAGAAGTTGCGGGAGGGGTTCAGACTTAAAACTATGATATAATACATAATCTAAATTAATAAATATGAAGCTCAGTGTCGATTCAAACTTCAAATGTGATATAATGGCATACAAACTATGAACCGAGAAGCTCCGGGAGGAGTTCAGACTTCAAACTCAACATAATTCATAATCTAAATCAATAAATATGAAGCTCAGTGTCGATTCGAACTTCAAATGTGATATAATGGCATACAAACTATGAACCGAGAAGCTCCGGAGGAGTTCAGACTTCAAACTCAACATAATTCATAATCTAAATCAATAAATATGAAGCTCAGTGTCGATTCGAACTTCAAATGTGATATAATGGCATACAAACTATGAACCGAGAAGCTCCGGGAGGAGTTCAGACTTCAAACTCAACATAATTCATAATCTAAATCAATAAATATGAAGCTCGATTGTCGATTAGAACTTCAAATGTGGTATAACGACATACAAACTATGAACCGAGAAGTTGCGGGAGGGGTTCAGACTTAAAACTATGATATAATACATAATCTAAATTAATAAATATGAAGCTCAGTGTCGATTCGAACTTCAAATGTGATATAATGGCATACAAACTATGAACCGAGAAGCTCCGGAGGAGTTCAGACTTCAAACTCAACATAATTCATAATCTAAATCAATAAATATGAAGCTCGAGTGTCGATTCGAACTTCAAATGTGATATAATGGCATACAAACTATGAACCGAGAAGCTCCGGAGGAGTTCGGACTTCAAACTCAACATAGTTCATAATCTAAATCAATAAATATGAAGCTCGATGTCGATTCGAACTTCAAATGTGATATAATGGCATACAAACTATGAACCGAGAAGCTCCGGGAGGAGTTCAGACTTCAAACTCAACATAATTCATAATCTAAATCAATAAATATGAAGCTCAGTGTTGATTCGAACTTCAAATGTGGTATAACGACATACAAACTATGAACCAAGAAGTTGCGGGAGGGGTTCAGACTTCAAACTATGATATAATACATAATCTAAATCAATAAATATGAAGCTCAGTGTCGATTCGAACTTCAAATGTGGTATAACGACATACAAACTATGAACCGAGAAGTTACGGGAGGGGTTCAGACTTCAAACTATGATATAATTCATAATCTAAATCAATAAATATGAAGCTCAGTGTCGATTCGAACTTCAAATGTGATATAATGGCATACAAACTATGAACCGAGAAGCTCCGGGAGGAGTTCAGACTTCAAACTCATCATAATACATAATCTAAATCAATAAATATGAAGCTCGAGTGTCGATTCGAACTTCAAATGTGATATAATGGCATACAAAATATGAACCGAGAAGCTCCGGGAGGAGTTCAGACTTCAAACTCAACATAATTCATAATCTAAATCAATAAATATGAAGCTCAGTGTCGATTCGAACTTCAAATTGTATATAATGGCATACAAACTATGAACCGAGAAGCTCCGGGAGGAGTTCAGACTTCAAACTCAACATAATTCATAATCTAAATCAATAAATATGAAGCTCAGTGTCGATTCGAACTTCAAATGTGATATAATGGCATACAAACTATGAACAGAAGCTCCGGGAGGAGTTCAGACTTCAAACTCAACATAATACATAATCTAAATCAATAAATATGAAGCTCAGTGTCGATTCGAACTTCAAATGTGGTATAACGACATACAAACTATGAACAGAGAAGCTGCGGGAGGGGTTCAGACTTCAAACTATGATATAATACATAATCTAAATGAATAAATATGAAGCTCGAGTGTCGATTCGAACTTCAAATGTGATATAATGGCATACAAACTATGAACCGAGAAGCTCCTGGAGGAGTTCGGACTTCAAACTCAACATAATTCATAATCTAAATCAATAAATATGAAGCTCAAAGTGTCGATTCGAACTTCAAATGTGATATATTGGAATACAAACTATGAACCGAGAAACTCCGGAAGGAGTTCAGACTTCAAACTCAACATAATTCATAATCTAAATCAATAAATATGAAGCTCAGTGTCGATTCGAACTTCAAATGTGGTATAACGACATACAAACTATGAACAGAAGTTGCGGGAGGGGTTCGAGACTTAAAACTATGATATAATACATAATCTAAATTAATAAATATGAAGCTCGGTGTCGATTCAAACTTCAAATGTGATATAATGGCATACAAACTATGAACCGAGAAGCTCAGGGAGGAGTTCGGACTTCAAACTCAACATAATTCATAATCTAAATCAATAAATATGAAGCTCGGTGTCGATTCGAACTTCAAATGTGATATAATGGCATACAAACTATGAACCGAGAAGCTCCTGAGGAGTTCGGACTTCAAATTCAACATAATTCATAATCTAAATCAATGAATATGAAGCTCGGTGTCGATTCGAACTTCAAATGTGATATAATGGCATACAAACTATGAACCAGAAGCTCCGGAGGAGTTCGGACTTCAAACTCAACATAATTCATAATCTAAATCAATAAATATGAAGCTCGGTGTCGATTCGAACTTCAAATGTGGTATAACGACATACAAACTATGAACCAGAAGTTGCGGGAGGGGTTCGAGACTTAAAACTATGATATAATACATAATCTAAATTAATAAATATGAAGCTCGGTGTCGATTCGAACTTCAAATGTGATATAATGGCATACAAACTATGAACCGAGAAGCTCAGGGAGGAGTTCGGACTTCAAACTCAACATAATTCATAATCTAAATCAATAAATATGAAGCTCGGTGTCGATTCGAACTTCAAATGTGATATAATGGCATACAAACTATGAACCGAAAGCTCAGGGAGGAGTTCAGACTTCAAACTCAACATAATTCATAATCTAAATCAATAAATATGAAGCTCAGTGTCGATTCGAACTTCAAATGTGATATAATGGCATACAAACTATGAACCGAGAAGCTCCGGGAGGAGTTCAGACTTCAAACTCAACATAATTCATAATCTAAATCAATAAATATGAAGCTCAATGTTGATTCGAACTTCAAATGTGGTATAACGACATACAAACTATGAACCAAGAAGTTGCGGGAGGGGTTCAGACTTCAAACTATGATATAATACATAATCTAAATCAATAAATATGAAGATCAGTGTCGATTCGAACTTCAAATGTGATATAATGGCATACAAACTATGAACCGAGAAGCTCAGGGAGGACTTGGACTTCAAACTCAACATAATTCATAATCTAAATCAATAAATATGAAGCTCGGTGTCGATTCGAACTTCAAATGTGATATAATGGCATACAAACTATGAACCGAGAAGCTCCGGGAGGAGTTCAGACTTCAAACTCAACATAATTCATAATCTAAATCAATAAATATGAAGCTCAGTGTCGATTCGAACTTCAAATGTGATATAATGGCATACAAACTATGAACCGAGAAGCTCGGGAGGAGTTGGACTTCAAACTCAACATAATTCATAATCTAAATCAATAAATATGAAGCTCAGTGTCGATTCGACCTTCAAATGTGGTATAACGACATACAAACTATGAACCGAGAAGTTGTGGGAGGGGTTCAGACTTCAAACTATGAAATAATACATAATCTAAATCAATAAATATGAAGCTCAGTGTCGATTCGAACTTCAAATGTTATATAATGGCATACAATCTATGAACCGAGAAGCTCCGGGAGGAGTTCAGACTTCAAACTCAACATAATTCATAATCTAAATCAATAAATATGAAGCTCAGTGTCGATTCGAACTTCAAATGTGATATAATGGCATACAAACTATGAACCGAGAAGCTCAGGAGGAGTTCGGACTTCAAACTCATATTAATTCATAATCTAAATCAATAAATATGAAGCTCACTGTCGATTCGAACTTCAAATGTGGTATAACGACATACAAACTATGAACCGAGAAGTTGTGCGAGGGGTTCAGACTTCAAACTATGATATAATACATAATCTAAATCAATAAATATGAAGCTCAGTGTCGATTCGAACTTCAAATGTGATATAATGGCATACTAACTATGAACCGAGAAGCTCCGGGAGGAGTTCAGACTTCAAACTCAATATAATTCATAATCTAAATCAATAAATATGAAGCTCAGTGTCGATTCGAACTTCAAATGTGATATAATGGCATACAAACTATGAACCGAGAAGCTCCGGGAGGAGTTCGGACTTCAAACTCAACATAATTCATAATCTAAATAAAAAAATATGAAGCTCAGTGTCGATTCGAACTTCAAATGTGATATAATGGCATACAAACTATGAACCGAGAAGCTCAGGGAGGAGTTCAGGACTTCAAACTCAACATAATTCATAATCTAAATCAATAAATATAAAGCTCAGTGTCGATTCGAACTTCAAATGTGATATAATGGCAAACAAACTATGAACCGAGAAGCTCAGGAGGAGTTCGGACTTCAAACTCAACATAATTCATAATCTAAATCAATAAATATGAAGCTCGGTGTTGATTCGAACTTCAAATGTGGTATAACGACATACAAACTATGAACCGAGAAGTTGCGGGAGGGGTTCACACTTCAAACTATGATATAATACATAATCTAAATCAATAAATATGAAGCTCAGTGTCGATTCGAACTTCAAATGTGATATAATGGCATACAAACTATGAACCGAGAAGCTCCGGGAGGAGTTCTGACTTCAAACTCAACATAATTCATAATCTAAATCATTAAATATGAAGCTCAGTGTCGATTCGAACTTCAAATGTGATATAATGGCATACAAACTATGAACCGAGAAGCTCCGAGGAGTTCAGACTTCAAAATCAACATAATTCATAATCTAAATCAATAAATATGAAGCTCAGTGTCGATTCGAACTTCAAATGTGATATAATGGCATACAAACTATGAACCGAGAAGCTCGGAGGAGTTCAGACTTCAAACTCAACATAATTCAGAATCTAAATCAATAAATATGAAGCTCGGTGTCGATTCGAACTTCAAATGTGGTATAACGACATACAAACTATGAACCGAGAAGTTGCGGGAGGGGTTCAGACTTCAAACTATGATATAATACATAATCTAAATCAATAAATATGAAGCTCGATGTCGATTCGAACTTCAAATGTGATATAATGGCATACAAACTATGAACCGAGAAGCTCCGGGAGGAGTTCAGACTTCAAACTCAACATAATTCATGATCTAAATCAATAAATATGAAGCTCAGTGTCGATTCGAACTTAAATGTGATATAATGGCATACAAACTATGAACCGAGAAGCTCCGGGAGGAGTTCAGACTTCAAACTCAACATAATTCATAATCTAAATCAATAAATATGAATCTAAGTGTCGATTCGAACTTCAAATGTGGTATAACGACATACAAACTATGAACCGAGAAGTTGCGGGAGGGTTCAGACTTCAAACTATGATATAATACATAATCTAAATCAATAAATATGAAGCTCGAGTGTCGATTCGAACTTCAAATGTGATATAATGGCATACAAACTATGAACCGAGAAGCTCCGGAGGAGTTCGGACTTCAAACTCAACATAATTCATAATCGAAATCAATAAATATGAAGCTCGGTGTCGATTCGAACTTCAAATGTGATATAATGGCATACAAACTATGAACCGAGAAACTCCGGAAGGAGTTCAGACTTCAAACTCAACATAATTCATAATCTAAATCAATAAATATGAAGCTCAGTGTCGATTCGAACTTCAAATGTGATATAATGGCATACAAACTATGAACCGAGAAGCTCCGGGAGGAGTTCAGACTTCAAACTCAACATAATTCATAATCTAAATCGATAAATATGAAGCTCAGTGTCGATTCGAACTTCAAATGTGATATAATGGCATACAAACTATGAACCGAGAAGCTCCGGGAGGAGTTCAGACTTCAAACTCAACATAATTCATAATCTAAATCAATAAATATGAAGCTCAGTGTCGATTCGAACTTCAAATGTGGTATAACGACATACAATCTATGAACCGAGAAGTTGCGGGAGGGGTTCAGACTTCAAACTATGATATAATACATAATCTAAATCAATAAATATGAAGCTCAGTGTCGATTCGAACTTCAAATGTGATATAATGGCATACAAACTATGAACAGAAAGCTCCGGGAGGAGTTCGGACTTCAAACTCAACATAATTCATAATCTAAATCAATAAATATGAAGCTCGGTGTCGATTCGAACTTCAAATGTGATATAATGGCATACAAACTATGAACCAGAAGCTCAGGGAGGAGTTCGGACTTCAAACTCAACATAATTCATAATCTAAATCAATAAATATGAAGCTCAGTGTCGATTCGAACTTCAAATGTGGTATAACGACATACAAACTATGAACCGAGAAGTTGCGGGAGGGGTTCAGACTTCAAACTATGATATAATATATAATCTAAATCAATAAATATGAAGCTCGGTCCGATTCGAACTTCAAATGTGGTATAACGACATACAAACTATGAACCGAGAAGTTGCGGGAGGGGTTCAGACTTCAAACTCAACATAATTCATAATCTAAATAAAAAAATATGAAGCTCGATGTCGATTCGAACTTCAAATGTGATATAATGGCATACAAACTATGAACCGAGAAGCTCCTGGAAGAGTTCGGACTTCAAACTCAACATAATTCATAATCTAAATCAATAAATATAAAGCTCGATTGTCGATTCGAACTTCAAATGTGATATAATGGCAAACAAACTATGAACCGAGAAGCTCCGGAGGAGTTCGGACTTCAAACTCAACATAATTCATAATCTAAATCAATAAATATGAAGCTCGAGTGTCGATTCGAACTTCAAATGTGATATAATGGCAAACAAACTATGAACCGAGAAGCTCCGGGAGGAGTTCAGACTTCAAACTCAACATAATTCATAATCTAAATCAATAAATATGAAGCTCAGTGTCGATTCGAACTTCAAATGTGGTATAACGACATACAAACTATGAACCGAGAAGTTGCGGGAGGGGTTCAGACTTCAAACTATGATATAATACATAATCTAAATCAATAAATATGAAGCTCAGTGTCGATTCGAACTTCAAATGTGATATAATGGCATACAAACTATGAACCGAGAAGCTCGGGAGGAGTTCGGACTTCAAACTCAACATAATTCATAATCTAAATCAATAAATATGAAGCTCACTGTCGATTCGAACTTCAAATGTGGTATAACGACATACAAACTATGAACCGAGAAGTTGCGCGAGGGGTTCAGACTTCAAACTATGATATAATACATAATCTAAATCAATAAATATGAAGCTCAGTGTCGATTCGAACTTCAAATGTGATATAATGGCATACAAACTATGAACCGAGAAGCTCCGGGAGGAGTTCAGACTTCAAACTCAATATAATTCATAATCTAAATCAATAAATATGAAGCTCAGTGTCGATTCGAACTTCAAATGTGATATAATGGCATACAAACTATGAACCGAGAAGCTCCGGGAGGAGTTCAGACTTCAAACTCAACATAATTCATAATCTAAATAAAAAAATATGAAGCTCAGTGTCGATTCGAACTTCAAATGTGATATAATGGCATTCAAACTATGAACCGAGAAGCTCCGGAGGAGTTCGGACTTCAAACTCAACATAATTCATAATCTAAATCAATAAATATAAAGCTCAGTGTCGATTCGAACTTCAAATGTGATATAATGGCAAACAAACTATGAACCGAGAAGCTCCGGGAGGAGTTCAGACTTCAAACTCAACATAATTCATAATCTAAATCAATAAATATGAAGCTCAGTGTTGATTCGAACTTCAAATGTGGTATAACGACATACAAACTATGAACCGAGAAGTTGCGGGAGGGGTTCAGACTTCAAACTATGATATAATACATAATCTAAATCAATAAATATGAAGCTCAGTGTCGATTCGAACTTCAAATGTGATATAATGGCATACAAACTATGAACCGAGAAGCTCCGGGAGGAGTTCAGACTTCAAACTCAACATAATTCATAATCTAAATCAATAAATATGAAGCTCAGTGTCGATTCGAACTTCAAATGTGATATAATGGCATACAAACTATGAACCGAGAAGCTCCGGGAGGAGTTCAGACTTCAAACTCAACATAATTCATAATCTAAATCAATAAATATAAAGCTCAGTGTCGATTCGAACTTCAAATGTGATATAATGGCAAACAAACTATGAACCGAGAAGCTCCGGAGGAGTTCAGACTTCAAACTCAACATAATTCATAATCTAAATCAATAAATATGAAGCTCAGTGTCGATTCGAACTTCAAATGTGATATAATGGCAAACAAACTATGAACCGAGAAGCTCCGGGAGGAGTTCAGACTTCAAACTCAACATAATTCATAATCTAAATCAATAAATATGAAGCTCAGTGTCGATTCGAACTTCAAATGTGGTATAACGACATACAAACTATGAACCGAGAAGTTGCGGGAGGGGTTCAGACTTCAAACTATGATATAATACATAATCTAAATCAATAAATATGAAGCTCGATGTCGATTCGAACTTCAAATGTGATATAATGGCATACAAACTATGAACCGAGAAGCTCCGGGAGGAGTTCAGACTTCAAACTCAACATAATTCATAATCTAAATCAATAAATATGAAGCTCACTGTCGATTCGAACTTCAAATGTGGTATAACGACATACAAACTATGAACCGAGAAGTTGCGCGAGGGGTTCAGACTTCAAACTATGATATAATACATAATCTAAATCAATAAATATGAAGCTCGATGTCGATTCGAACTTCAAATGTGATATAATGGCATACAAACTATGAACCGAGAAGCTCCGGGAGGAGTTCAGACTTCAAACTCAATATAATTCATAATCTAAATCAATAAATATGAAGCTCAGTGTCGATTCGAACTTCAAATGTGATATAATGGCATACAAACTATGAACCGAGAAGCTCCGGGAGGAGTTCAGACTTCAAACTCAACATAATTCATAATCTAAATAAAAAAATATGAAGCTCAGTGTCGATTCGAACTTCAAATGTGATATAATGGCATTCAAACTATGAACCGAGAAGCTCCGGGAGGAGTTCAGACTTCAAACTCAACATAATTCATAATCTAAATCAATAAATATAAAGCTCAGTGTCGATTCGAACTTCAAATGTGATATAATGGCAAACAAACTATGAACCGAGAAGCTCCGGGAGGAGTTCAGACTTCAAACTCAACATAATTCATAATCTAAATCAATAAATATGAAGCTCAGTGTTGATTCGAACTTCAAATGTGGTATAACGACATACAAACTATGAACCGAGAAGTTGCGGGAGGGGTTCAGACTTCAAACTATGATATAATACATAATCTAAATCAATAAATATGAAGCTCAGTGTCGATTCGAACTTCAAATGTGATATAATGGCATACAAACTATGAACCGAGAAGCTCCGGGAGGAGTTCAGACTTCAAACTCAACATAATTCATAATCTAAATCAATAAATATGAAGCTCAGTGTCGATTCGAACTTCAAATGTGATATAATGGCATACAAACTATGAACCGAGAAGCTCAGGGAGGAGTTCAGACTTCAAACTCAACATAATTCATAATCTAAATCAATAAATATGAAGCTCAGTGTCGATTCGAACTTCAAATGTGATATAATGGCATACAAACTATGAACCGAGAAGCTCAGGAGGAGTTCGGACTTCAAACTCAACATAATTCATAATCTAAATCAATAAATATGAAGCTCGAGTGTCGATTCGAACTTCAAATGTGATATAATGGCATACAAACTATGAACCGAGAAGCTCCTGGAGGAGTTCGGACTTCAAACTCAACATAATTCATAATCTAAATCAATAAATATGAAGCTCAGTGTCGATTCGAACTTCAAATGTGGTATAACGACATACAAACTATGAACCGAGAAGTTGCGGGAGGGGTTCAGACTTCAAACTATGATATAATACATAATCTAAATCAATAAATATGAAGCTCGTGTCGATTCGAACTTCAAATGTGATATAATGGCATACAAACTATGAACCGAGAAGCTCAGGAGGAGTTCGGACTTCAAACTCAACATAATTCATAATCTAAATCAATAAATATGAAGCTCAGTGTCGATTCGAACTTAAATGTGATATAATGGCATACAAACTATGAACCGAGAAGCTCCGGGAGGAGTTCAGACTTCAAACTCAACATAATTCATAATCTAAATCAATAAATATGAATCTCAGTGTCGATTCGAACTTCAAATGTGGTATAACGACATACAAACTATGAACCGAGAAGTTGCGGGAGGGGTTCAGACTTCAAACTATGATATAATACATAATCTAAATCAATAAATATGAAGCTCGATGTCGATTCGAACTTCAAATGTGATATAATGGCATACAAACTATGAACCGAGAAGCTCGGGAGGAGTTCGGACTTCAAACTCAACATAATTCATAATCTAAATCAATAAATATGAAGCTCAGTGTCGATTCGAACTTCAAATGTGATATAATGGCATACAAACTATGAACCGAGAAGCTCCGGGAGGAGTTCAGACTTCAAACTCAACATAATTCATAATCTAAATCAATAAATATGAAGCTCAGTGTCGATTCGAACTTCAAATGTGATATAATGGCATACAAACTATGAACCGAGAAGCTCCGGGAGGAGTTCAGACTTCAAACTCAACATAATTCATAATCTAAATCAATAAATATGAAGCTCAGTGTCGATTCGAACTTCAAATGTGGTATAACGACATACAATCTATGAACCGAGAAGTTGCGGGAGGGGTTCAGACTTCAAACTATGATATAATACATAATCTAAATCAATAAATATGAAGCTCAGTGTCGATTCGAACTTCAAATGTGATATAATGGCATACAAACTATGAACCGAGAAGCTCCGGAGGAGTTCGGACTTCAAACTCAACATAATTCATAATCTAAATCAATAAATATGAAGCTCAGTGTCGATTCAAACTTCAAATGTGATATAATGGCATACAAACTATGAACCGAGAAGCTCCGGGAGGAGTTCAGACTTCAAACTCAACATAATTCATAATCTAAATCAATAAATTTGAAGTTCGAATGTCGATTCGAACTTCAAATGTGGTATAACGACATACAAACTATGAACCGAGAAGTTGCGGGAGGGGTTCGGACTTCAAACTATGATATAATATATAATCTAAATCAATAAATATGAAGCTCGGTGTCTTGATTCGAACTTCAAATGTGGTATAACGACATACAAACTATGAACCGAGAAGTTGCGGGAGGGGTTCGGACTTCAAACTCAACATAATTCATAATCTAAATAAAAAATATGAAGCTCGGTGTCGATTCGAACTTCAAATGTGATATAATGGCATACAAACTATGAACCGAGAAGCTCGGGAGGAGTTCGGACTTCAAACTCAACATAATTCATAATCTAAATCAATAAATATAAAGCTCGGTGTCGATTCGAACTTCAAATGTGATATAATGGCAAACAAACTATGAACCGAGAAGCTCAGGGAGGAATTCGGACTTCAAACTCAACATAATTCATAATCTAAATCAATAAATATGAAGCTCGAGTGTCGATTCGAACTTCAAATGTGATATAATGGCAAACAAACTATGAACCGAGAAGCTCAGGGAGGAGTTCGGACTTCAAACTCAACATAATTCATAATCTAAATCAATAAATATGAAGCTCGAGTGTCGATTCGAACTTCAAATGTGGTATAACGACATACAAACTATGAACCGTAGTTGCGGGAGGGGTTCAGACTTCAAACTATGATATAATACATAATCTAAATCAATAAATATGAAGCTCGGTGTCGATTCGAACTTCAAATGTGATATAATGGCATACAAACTATGAACCGAGAAGCTCCGGGAGGAGTTCAGACTTCAAACTCAACATAATTCATAATCTAAATCAATAAATATGAAGCTCAGTGTCGATTCGAACTTAAATGTGATATAATGGCATACAAACTATGAACCGAGAAGCTCCGGGAGGAGTTCAGACTTCAAACTCAACATAATTCATAATCTAAATCAATAAATATGAATCTCAGTGTCGATTCGAACTTCAAATGTGATATAATGGCATACAAACTATGAACCGAGAAGCTCCGGGAGGAGTTCAGACTTCAAACTCAACATAATTCATAATCTAAATAAAAAAATATGAAGCTCGGTGTCGATTCGAACTTCAAATGTGATATAATGGCATACAAACTATGAACCGAGAAGCTCGGGAGGAGTTCGGACTTCAAACTCAACATAATTCATAATCTAAATCAATAAATATAAAGCTCGATGTCGATTCGAACTTCAAATGTGATATAATGGCAAACAAACTATGAACCGAGAAGCTCAGGGAGGAGTTCGGACTTCAAACTCAACATAATTCATAATCTAAATCAATAAATATGAAGCTCAGTGTTGATTCGAACTTCAAATGTGGTATAACGACATACAAACTATGAACCGAGAAGTTGCGGGAGGGGTTCACACTTCAAACTATGATATAATACATAATCTAAATCAATAAATATGAAGCTCGGTATGTCGATTCGAACTTCAAATGTGATATAATGGCATACAAACTATGAACCGAGAAGCTCCTGGAGGAGTTCGGACTTCAAACTCAACATAATTCATAATCTAAATCAATAAATATGAAGCTCGGTGTCGATTCGAACTTCAAATGTGATATAATGGCATACAAACTATGAACCGAGAAGCTCCTGGAGGAGTTCGGACTTCAAACTCAACATAATTCATAATCTAAATCAATAAATATGAAGCTCAGTGTCGATTCGAACTTCAAATGTGATATAATGGCATACAAACTATGAACCGAGAAGCTCTGGGAGGAGTTCAGACTTCAAACTCAACAAAATTCATAATCTAAATCAATAAATATGAATCTCAGTGTCGATTCGAACTTCAAATGTGGTATAACGACATACAAACTATGAACCGAGAAGTTGCGGGGAGGGGTTCAGACTTCAAACTATGATATAATACATAATCTAAATCAATAAATATGAAGCTCGGTGTCGATTCGAACTTCAAATGTGATATAATGGCATACAAACTATGAACCGAGAAGCTCCGGGAGGAGTTCAGACTTCAAACTCAACATAATTCATAATCTAAATCAATAAATATGAAGCTCAGTGTCGATTCGAACTTAAATGTGATATAATGGCATACAAACTATGAACCGAGAAGCTCCGGAGGAGTTCGGACTTCAAACTCAACATAATTCATAATCTAAATCAATAAATATGAATCTCGATTGTCGATTCGAACTTCAAATGTGGTATAACGACATACAAACTATGAACCAGAAGTTGCGGGAGGGGTTCGGACTTCAAACTATGATATAATACATAATCTAAATCAATAAATATGAAGCTCGGTGTCGATTCGAACTTCAAATGTGATATAATGGCATACAAACTATGAACCGAGAAGCTCCGGGAGGAGTTCAGACTTCAAACTCAACATAATTCATAATCGAAATCAATAAATATGAAGCTCAGTGTCGATTCGAACTTCAAATGTGATATAATGGCATACAAACTATGAACCGGGGAAGCTCCTGGAGGAGTTCGGACTTCAAACTCAACATAATTCATAATCTAAATCAATAAATATGAAGCTCGGTGTCGATTCGAACTTCAAATGTGATATAATGGCATACAAACTATGAACGGAGAAGCTCCGGAGGAGTTCGACTTCAAACTCAACATAATTCATAATCTAAATCAATAAATATGAAGCTCGGTGTCGATTCGAACTTCAAATGTGATATAATGGCATACAAACTATGAACCGAGAAGCTCAGGAGGAGTTCGGACTTCAAACTCAACATAATTCATAATCTAAATCAATAAATATGAAGCTCGGTGTCGATTCGAACTTCAAATGTGATATAATGGCATACAAACTATGAACCGAGAAGCTCAGGGAGGAGTTCGGACTTCAAACTCAACATAATTCATAATCTAAATCAATAAATATGAAGCTCGTGTCGATTCGAACTTCAAATGTGATATAATGGCATACAAACTATGAACCGAGAAGCTCAGGGAGGAGTTCGGACTTCAAACTCAACATAATTCATAATCTAAATCAATAAATATGAAGCTCGAGTGTCGATTCGAACTTCAAATGTGGTATAACGACATACAATCTATGAACCGAGAAGTTGCGGGAGGGGTTCGAGACTTCAAACTATGATATAATACATAATCTAAATCAATAAATATGAAGCTCGGTGTCGATTCGAACTTCAAATGTGATATAATGGCATACAAACTATGAACCAGAAGCTCAGGGAGGAGTTCGGACTTCAAACTCAACATAATTCATAATCTAAATCAATAAATATGAAGCTCGAGTGTCGATTCGAACTTCAAATGTGATATAATGGCATACAAACTATGAACCGAGAAGCTCCTGGAGGAGTTCGGACTTCAAACTCAACATAATTCATAATCTAAATCAATAAATATGAAGCTCGATTGTCGATTCGAACTTCAAATGTGGTATAACGACATACAAACTATGAACCGAGAAGTTGCGGGAGGGGTTCAGACTTCAAACTATGATATAATATATAATCTAAATCAATAAATATGAAGCTCAGTGCCGATTCGAACTTCAAATGTGGTATAACGACATACAAACTATGAACCGAGAAGTTGCGGGAGGGGTTCAGACTTCAAACTCAACATAATTCATAATCTAAATAAAAAAATATGAAGCTCAGTGTCGATTCGAACTTCAAATGTGATATAATGGCATACAAACTATGAACCGAGAAGCTCCAGGAGGAGTTCAGACTTCAAACTCAACATAATTCATAATCTAAATCAATAAATATAAAGCTCAGTGTCGATTCGAACTTCTAATGTGATATAATGGCAAACAAACTATGAACCGAGAAGCTCCGGGAGGAGTTCAGACTTCAAACTCAACATAATTCATAATCTAAATAAAAAAATATGAAGCTCAGTGTCGATTCGAACTTCAAATGTGATATAATGGCAAACAAACTATGAACCGAGAAGCTCCGGGAGGAGTTCAGACTTCAAACTCAACATAATTCATAATCTAAATCAATAAATATGAAGCTCAGTGTCGATTCGAACTTCAAATGTGGTATAACGACATACAAACTATGAACCGAGAAGTTGCGGGAGGGGTTCAGACTTCAAACTATGATATAATACATAATCTAAATCAATAAATATGAAGCTCGAGTGTCGATTCGAACTTCAAATGTGATATAATGGCATACAAACTATGAACCGCAGAAGCTCCGGAGGAGTTCGGACTTCAAACTCAACATAATTCATAATCTAAATCAATAAATATGAAGCTCGAGTGTCGATTCGAACTTAAATGTGATATAATGGCATACAAACTATGAACCGAGAAGCTCCGGGAGGAGTTCAGACTTCAAACTCAACATAATTCATAATCTAAATCAATAAATATGAATCTCAGTGTCGATTCGAACTTCAAATGTGATATAATGGCATACAAACTATGAACCGAGAAGCTCCGGGAGGAGTTCAGACTTCAAACTCAACATAATTCATAATCTAAATAAAAAATATGAAGCTCGGTGTCGATTCGAACTTCAAATGTGATATAATGGCATACAAACTATGAACCGAAAGCTCAGGAGGAGTTCGGACTTCAAACTCAACATAATTCATAATCTAAATCAATAAATATAAAGCTCGGTGTCGATTCGAACTTCAAATGTGATATAATGGCAAACAAACTATGAACCGAGAAGCTCTAGGGAGGAGTTCGGACTTCAAACTCAACATAATTCATAATCTAAATCAATAAATATGAAGCTCAGTGTTGATTCGAACTTCAAATGTGGTATAACGACATACAAACTATGAACCGAGAAGTTGCGGGAGGGGTTCACACTTCAAACTATGATATAATTCATAATCTAAATCAATAAATATGAAGCTCGAAATCGATTCGAACTTCAAATGTGATATAATGGCAAACAAACTATGAACCGAGAAGCTCGGGAGGAGTTCGGACTTCAAACTCAACATAATTCATAATCTAAATCAATAAATATGAAGCTCGATGTCGATTCGAACTTCAAATGTGGTATAACGACATACAAACTATGAACCGAGAAGTTGCGGGAGGGTTCGGACTTCAAACTATGATATAATACATAATCTAAATCAATAAATATGAAGCTCGGTGTCGATTCGAACTTCAAATGTGATATAATGGCATACAAACTATGAACCGAGAAGCTCAGGGAGGAGTTCGGACTTCAAACTCAACATAATTCATAATCTAAATCAATAAATATGAAGCTCGAGTGTCGATTCGAACTTAAATGTGATATAATGGCATACAAACTATGAACCAGAAGCTCCGGAGGAGTTCGGACTTCAAACTCAACATAATTCATAATCTAAATCAATAAATATGAATCTCGGTGTCGATTCGAACTTCAAATGTGATATAATGGCATACAAACTATGAACCGAGAAGCTCCGGGAGGAGTTCAGACTTCAAACTCAACATAATTCATAATCTAAATAAAAAATATGAAGCTCGCTGTCGATTCGAACTTCAAATGTGATATAATGGCATACAAACTATGAACCGAGAAGCTCAGGGAGGAGTTCGGACTTCAAACTCAACATAATTCATAATCTAAATCAATAAATATAAAGCTCGGTGTCGATTCGAACTTCAAATGTGATATAATGGCAAACAAACTATGAACCGAGAAGCTCAGGAGGAGTTCGGACTTCAAACTCAACATAATTCATAATCTAAATCAATAAATATGAAGCTCGTGTTGATTCGAACTTCAAATGTGGTATAACGACATACAAACTATGAACCAAAAGTTGCGGGAGGGGTTCACACTTCAAACTATGATATAATACATAATCTAAATCAATAAATATGAAGCTCAGTGTCGATTCGAACTTCAAATGTGATATAATGGCATACAAACTATGAACCGAGAAGCTCCGGGAGGAGTTCAGACTTCAAACTCAACATAATTCATAATCTAAATCAATAAATATGAAGCTCGGTGTCGATTCGAACTTCAAATGTGATATAATGGCATACAAACTATGAACCGAGAAGCTCAGGAGGAGTTCGACTTCAAACTCAACATAATTCATAATCTAAATCATTAAATATGAAGCTCGGTGTCGATTCGAACTTCAAATGTGATATAATGGCATACAAACTATGAACCGAGAAGCTCCGGGAGGAGTTCAGACTTCAAACTCAACATAATTCATAATCTAAATCAATAAATATGAAGCTCAGTGTCGATTCGAACTTCAAATGTGGTATAACGACATACAAACTATGAACCGAGAAGTTGCGGGAGGGGTTCAGACTTGAAACTATGATATAATACATAATCTAAATCAATAAATATGAAGCTCGATGTCGATTCGAACTTCAAATGTGATATAATGGCATACAAACTATGAACCGAGAAGCTCAGGAGGAGTTCAGACTTCAAACTCAACATAATTCATAATCTAAATCAATAAATATGAAGCTCAGTGTCGATTCGAACTTAAATGTGATATAATGGCATACAAACTATGAACCGAGAAGCTCCGGGAGGAGTTCAGACTTCAAACTCAACATAATTCATAATCTAAATCAATAAATATGAATCTCAGTGTCGATTCGAACTTCAAATGTGGTATAACGACATACAAACTATGAACCGAGAAGTTGCGGGAGGGGTTCAGACTTCAAACTATGATATAATACATAATCTAAATCAATAAATATGAAGCTCAGTGTCGATTCGAACTTCAAATGTGATATAATGGCATACAAACTATGAACCGAGAAGCTCCGGGAGGAGTTCAGACTTCAAACTCAACATAATTCATAATCGAAATCAATAAATATGAAGCTCAGTGTCGATTCGAACTTCAAATGTGATATAATGGCATACAAACTATGAACCTAGAAGCTCCGGGAGGAGTTCAGACTTCAAACTCAACATAATTCATAATCTAAATCAATAAATATGAAGCTCAGTGTCGATTCGAACTTCAAATGTGATATAATGGCATACAAACTATGAACGGAGAAGCTCCGGGAGGAGTTCAGACTTCAAACTCAACATAATTCATAATCTAAATCAATAAATATGAAGCTCAGTGTCGATTCGAACTTCAAATGTGATATAATGGCATACAAACTATGAACCGAGAAGCTCCGGGAGGAGTTCAGACTTCAAACTCAACATAATTCATAATCTAAATCAATAAATATGAAGCTCGTGTCGATTCGAACTTCAAATGTGATATAATGGCATACAAACTATGAACCGAGAAGCTCCGGGAGGAGTTCAGACTTCAAACTCAACATAATTCATAATCTAAATCAATAAATATGAAGCTCAGTGTCGATTCGAACTTCAAATGTGGTATAACGACATACAAACTATGAACCGAGAAGTTGCAGGAGGGGTTCAGACTTCAAACTATGATATAATACATAATCTAAATCAATAAATATGAAGCTCAGTGTCGATTCGAACTTCAAATGTGATATAATGGCATACAAACTATGAACCGAGAAGCTCCGGGAGGAGTTCAGACTTCAAACTCAACATAATTCATAATCTAAATCAATAAATATGAAGCTCAGTGTCGATTCGAACTTAAATGTGATATAATGGCATACAAACTATGAACCGAGAAGCTCCGGGAGGAGTTCAGACTTCAAACTCAACAAAATTCATAATCTAAATCAATAAATATGAATCTCAGTGTCGATTCGAACTTCAAATGTGGTATAACGACATACAAACTATGAACCGAGAAGTTGCGGGAGGGGTTCAGACTTCAAACTATGATATAATACATAATCTAAATCAATAAATATGAAGCTCAGTGTCGATTCGAACTTCAAATGTGATATAATGGCATACAAACTATGAACCGAGAAGCTCCGGGAGGAGTTCAGACTTCAAACTCAACATAATTCATAATCGAAATCAATAAATATGAAGCTCAGTGTCGATTGAACTTCAAATGTGATATAATGGCATACAACCGTGAACCGAGAAGCTCGGGAGGAGTTCAGACTTCAAACTCAACATAATTCATAATCTAAATCAATAAATATGAAGCTCAGTGTCGATTCGAACTTCAAATGTGATATAATGGCATACAAACTATGAACCGAGAAGCTCCGGGAGGAGTTCAGACTTCAAACTCAACATAATTCATAATCTAAATCAATAAATATGAAGCTCAGTGTCGATTCGAACTTCAAATGTGATATAATGGCATACAAACTATGAACCAAGAAGCTCCGGGAGGAGTTCAGACTTCAAACTCAACATAATTCATAATCTAAATCAATAAATATGAAGCTCAGTGTTGATTCGAACTTCAAATGTGGTATAACGACATACAATCTATGAACCGAGAAGTTGCGGGAGGGGTTCAGACTTCAAACTATGATATAATACATAATCTAAATCAATAAATATGAAGCTCAGTGTCGATTCGAACTTCAAATGTGATATAATGGCATACAAACTATGAACCGAGAAGCTCCGGGAGGAGTTCAGACTTCAAACTCAACATAATTCATAATCTAAATCAATAAATATGAAGCTCAGTGTCGATTCGAACTTCAAATGTGATATAATGGCATACAAACTATGAACCGAGAAGCTCCGGGAGGAGTTCAGACTTCAAACTCAACATAATTCATAATCTAAATCAATAAATATGAAGCTCAGTGTCGATTCGAACTTCAAATGTGGTATAACGACATACAAACTATGAACCGAGAAGTTGCGGGAGGGGTTCAGACTTCAAACTATGATATAATATATAATCTAAATCAATAAATATGAAGCTCAGTGCCGATTCGAACTTCAAATGTGGTATAACGACATACAAACTATGAACCGAGAAGTTGCGGGAGGGGTTCAGACTTCAAACTATGATATAATACATAATCTAAATCAATAAATCTGAACCTCGGTGTCGATTCGAATTTTAAATGTGATATAATGGCATACAAACTATGAACCGAAGCTCAGGAGAGGTTCGACTTCAAATTCAACATAATACATAATCTAAATCACATGTTTGGACTTTCTGACTTCAATTATCACTGGAGTTAAACCCGAGTCTCTGGTTAGGATGAACCGGAGACGAATTCTCTCATGTTTGGACATTCTTCCTTCAATTATCATTGGAGTTAGACCTGAGTCTCTCATTAGGATGAACTGGAGACGAAATCTATCGTATTTGGGCATTATGACAAAATCTATCATATTTGGGGATTTCTTCACGAAGTTCTTTCTTCACCAACTTCCTCATCACCACACAAAGTTGAAGATTACCTCCACCAATTTCCCAAAGGTCTGTTATGCAGTTCGATCTGTAAGCCATATCTAATTTTAGGATTTTTTTTTTTGAATTTTTTTTAGTTGCATTAAAATCTGTTTTTTGAACTACAGTTGCATTAAATTCTAATCATTTTTATTTGAGGTTTTTTTTATTTATATTTAATTCGGTTTGCATTCAACCCAAAATAGTTTTTTGCAGAACTAGACACCAAAATGTTTTTTTTTTTTTTTTTTTTTTTTTTTTTTTTTTTTGCAGAATTGAGAATATTTTTGCGAACTAAACTCCAAAATAATTTTTTTCAGAGGTGAATTTTTTTTAGCAGAATTGAGAAAATTGTCGCAAAAGGGAGAAATTTTATCGTATCCCTACGACGATGTTTCTTAAGAGTTGTAGAAAAATTTCATCATAACCATCCATTTCCATCTACAACCGTCTATTAATTTATTCTTTTTCTTTCATTTCTTTATAATAATGCAATTTTTAATATAACCATGATAGCACCATGACCATCCATTCATTTATTCTTTAATAATTTCTAATAATCTTTTTCATCTACAACCGTTCATTCCTTTTTTTTTTCTTTTCCCCTCGATATCCATTCCTTTTTTTCCCTTAATTTCTTTATCTTTTTTTTTCTCCCCTACATCGTCTTCAACAGAGGAGCAGCTTCATCTCCCCCTCCAACCACTGGAAACTTCATCGTCTCCAACTGCATCACTAGCACAACTTGATCACCCAAACAACTGGAAACTCCATCGTCTCCAACTCCAACTCCAACTGCTAGCTCCGTTATTTACCATCGTCTTCAACTAGGTAGATCGATCTCGACTTCATCGTCACCAACTCCATCATCACCACATAGTTGAAGACTTACCACCTCCACCGATATCTTAAAGGTCTGTTAGGTACATCGATCTGTAACCAAAATCTGATTTTAGGGTCTTTTTTTTTTTTTTTTTTTTTTTTAACCTATATTTTTTTTTTTTTTTGCATTCTAAGATCAAGCATTCAGTTTCTATTGAATGAGTATATGCCTCTGTCTCATACAATACACTTCAATAGGTTTTTTTGGATTCAACTTTCTGAACCTTTGGTTTAATTAGGATTAATTTAGCTGTAATTTGTAATTTGAGAAAATCAATGGCAGAAACTATGATATGTCTGATATGGATACCCAGTTTGGAAATACACACTTTTACTTGTGTTTTAGCCAACTGAAAGTTTGAATAAGAAACTCTGTATGCTTCCTTGGATTGCAAATCACTTAAATTTGGACATGTGGTCAGACCCAGGACTAATTGATTTCAAGTTTCAAATCACTTAAAATTTGGACAGACCCCAATGCCTTACCTAATTTTGTGTTTTATTTCTCATAGGGTTTTCAAAGGTTACCGGGAAGGGTCCAGATTTTGTTATTGCGGGTGACAAATCTGTACTTTCCTCTTTTAAATATCGTCTGCGTAGCTATTTCGATTGCGTTTAGTCTTTGTAAGCCAGAATCGCATTCCTACTTATCATATGTTTGGTTTGGAATATGGATTTGTATTTAGTTCGCATTTTGCCTTTTGTTTGCAAACCATGTGCCGTATAGTTGAGGCTTTTGTTTGCAGATCACAAGTGGCCTACTTGAGGCTTTGTCATTTATAGTCGCAGCTCAGACCGTAAGTGGCCACTATAAATATTAAAATGTGTTTGGCTCAGATCTGTAATTAGGTTGTTCTCTAGTTGGCCGCTCAACTGTGTTGAAGCTATTAACATATGTTGTTTGTAGTTGGCATGTTGCTCTAGTGTTGAATCTTTAGAACGCCTTCATGTCAATTGTTAGCTTGGAAATTGGGTCAATTTCCTTCATTTCTGAATGATTAAGTTCATGATCGGAGGGTTAGTGGTGCTAAGGCATACTTGTACCAGCACCACTAACTCTCTGAAAACTGTAGGTTCGCATTTCTGCAACTTCTAAATATATGACTGCTTTGGAATGGTTACGTAACAAAAGAGGTCTTACTGCCTCTCAATGTCGAGAGTTTTCTTCTTTTTTTTTGAAAACTACCGAGCACCTAAACCTTGTTTTATCTCTCAATATTTTTTTCAAGAATTGAGGTGCATTAAATTCTCCATCATTTTGGATTCAAGAGCATTAAATGGAGTTATTTTTGTATATATGATATGCTAGAGTTAATTTTGTTCGAGTCAAAATTGAACGTTAAGTGCCGATACCGAATTGTGCTCGTTTAGTTCTCTTAGACTTGCATACTCGATTCTAAGAACGTTATTGTTGTTTTTGTTCGTCACCTTTGTATCCTTAATACAAACTCAGTTAACTCATTTTCAATGTATTTCTGACCTCCCTTTTCTGTAGCTATATGGGTAATAAAAGCGATTGAGTTTAATTACCCCAATTTTAATATTTGATCACTTTTTGGGCATTAAGCCTGTAATAGGTTATCAACATCTTCTTAAGAACTGTAGTAAACATTTGAAAATTTCCTTGGGAACTCATCATAGAGAAATGTGGTATTTTTTGAGCAACTGCCAAGGCATACTTGTACCAAAGACCACTAACTCTCGAAAAACTGTAGCTTCACAGTTCTGCGACCTATTTTGCGTGCACTTTTGACCAACCATTTAAACTCAGAATCCAGATTTTTCAAATGTATGAAAGGTGGTTCTTTCTAGTTTTTAAATTGGGGCCAAGCTCTTCATTCTGACTTCTAAAGAATCCTGTGGAGCCTCGACATTGCTGGCTGGTTTGATGTGTTTCTGCGGCATTTTTTCCCATATTCTTACTGTGTACTTTTGGCATTCATCTGCACTAGTACATGACTTGTAATGCATCTAACTATTTAGATTTTGGTTAAAAATTAGCCTACAAGGCTCAATTTTTACAAGATCGAGGCATGTGCTTATAGCCGCAATGTTGTTCTTAACTCGCCATGTTGTTCTCGCACTTCATGCCGAAAATTCTTTGCATCTCGAAATTGTTGGAGTGGGAATACTAATATTGATTCTACTGTGTGTGTGCCTACTATGCTTGCGATCCTTCACCATCCTAGTCTTGAACACTGAATATATATGCAGATGCCATAGAGTTGCTGGAAGCTCCTAATTGGTGCAAGGAGTTAAAGTTAAATGACATCGCGTAATTGGTCAGTAACTCCTGCTATAAATAAGGCTTATGGAGTAACTGAAGCATTATTTAGGACTGTAAATATCTTCTCCGTTTTTTGATCACCGAGAATGTATCTATGTACATAAAAACTAAACAAGATGGTCTGCTATACTAGCTAAATATGCATATCTAGAATATGTATTCTCAATCCCCTATTTTGTATATGTAAATATCGTACAATGTGTAACTCCAAGTTTGTAAGTTAAAAAAAAAAAAGGAAAATTTTAAACTTATAGCTTATGATTGTTAATCCAATGTTCTTTACTTATGTCAAGTTATCATATTTTGATTGCGCCAAATTGCCATTAATCTTTAACTGAAGAACCGAATGATTTGCAGATTCAAGTCATTATAAATGATGAATAAAGATTGGGTTCATTGGCCAAGGTTAATGTGTTGTTCATCAGAGATTATTACATTCTTTACATTGGTTTTCCCTCTTGTATTATGTTATTACCGTGCTTAATTATTTCGTCGTTCTTTCATGTAGGGATGATCTTCCATATCGGAGGCCTTGCAATTTCATAGATACTTGTTGGTCGAAACTTGGATATCCTTCCGAGTTCGGTTGTCCTTGTGTTGATTGTAAAACCTTGCTGTGCCACTTCCTCCAAACAAAGTGTATCTTCACTTGTCAAACGAGGTATGGATCCTACATACACCGACCGGGTTTTTCACGGGAGATGAATGTCACTTCTAATGACGTACACCAAGAGGGAGAAACGGGGTTCATCGCAGATGTATGTAGATGCCGATGTTGAAGCCGATGCACATATCGATCGGGGACATGAAACTATGCAAGATGAGGGGTTGGAAAACGAGGTGGAAGAGGGGGACACACCGTTATATCCTAATTGTAACACACACACAAAGTTATCCATAATCGTTGAATTGTATAGGCACAAGACAAAAGAAATGGTTTATCTAGGAAATCTTTTGACGAACTTCTCAAGACAATTGGTTTCTTGTTGCCGCCAGTCATTGTCTTCCTTGCTCAACATATGAAGTGAAGAAGTCAAAATCTTATCATTTGAATTACGAGAAAATACATGCTTGTGTGAATGATTGTTGTCTGCTTTAGAAAAGACTTGAAAGATGCGAGAAGAATGTCCTAAATGTCATTATTCTAGGTGGAAGGAAGACACATATAACATGGACGATGCTTGACATGATAGACAAGCCCAAAAGAAGATACCTGTGAAGGTCCTTAGATACTTCCCCATTGTGCCGAGATTGAGGAGATTGTATCAATCACAGAGTCGGGCCGAGCCGTTGATATGGCACGCGACAAACAAGAGTAAAGATAGGAAGATGCGTCATCCAAGAGATTCTTTGGCTTGGAAGCACATAGATAGAAAGTTTCCCGAGTTTGCTTGATTCGCGTAATTTGCGTCTTGGGCTTGTTCCGATGGATTTAATCCATTTGGTGATCTTTCCCCAAGCCACGCTTGTTGGCCGGTGATGATCGTGGTTTATAATTTGCCCCCTCGATCGTGTATGCAAGGCGAAAACATAATTCTCAAGCATGTTGATTCCAGGAAAAAATAACCGGTAAGGACATCGATGTATACTTGCAGCCCTTGATTGATGATCTAATTGCGTTGTGGGAGAACGGGCGTGCGTGTGTATATGATTCGTTTACTAAAACAAATTTTAACTTGAAGGCATTATTAATGTGGACAATAAACGATTTTCCCGCATATGGTAATCTATCTGGATGTACGTATAAAGGGAAGGAAGCTTGCCCACTTTGCGGTGAAAATACACTTTCAAACTGGTTGCCATTTAGTCGTAAACTGTTTACTTGAATCATAAGAGATTTCTTCGTCATAATCATCCTCTTCGGCAGAAAAGACTGGTTTAATGGAGAGGTTGAGAAAAAGGAAAAGCCACCTGTTATGTCTGGTGCTGCGGCGCTTGAATGTCAGAGTAGTATTGTGAATGACTTTGGGAAAGCGGAGAAGAACGAGGAGGAGATAAGGAAAAAGAAAGAGGAAAAGAAGAAGAATAAAAAGAGTAAGGGGCAGAGTAGTGTGGCAACAACTGCTAATGTGGGTAATTCTAAGTGTGGGAAGCGGAAAAGGGATGTTGTTAATGATGCGGCTACTTTGGGTGCACCTGATGATGAAACTGAGCTTCGGTGTTTAACAAACTACCGATATTCTTTGACTTAGCTTACTTCGGAAGGTCAGTTCTATAAATTCAAATTTACTTGGTAATAGTTTGCTTAACTTCAAAATTACTTGTTTATGTTCTCAACTTTTTTAAGTTCACAAGTGTTCACCAAATCATTTAGATTGCTTAATAAGTCGAGTCTGCAGCCTTACTACAACTCAAAAAACCTGAAACTTGTTCTTGGTAGCATATTAACTTGTTGTTGGTGCTCAAACAGATCGATATGTCCACTAAAACTTGTTCTTCCATGTCTATATTATTAGGCTTGCGTAAGAGGTATCCTGTACATATTGAGATGTAGACTACAGTTAATTTGCTCTTTTATTGGTTGACAGCTCTAGACGTTAGAAATCGCATCTTTGGTTTTTATTGAGTGGATGTTATCATTTTTGTTTTCTTCATGTCTTAACTTGTTGATTTTGAAATGTATATTTCTAAGAATGAAGTAGCATAAGGAGTGTAGCTCTTACTGACCAAGTATGGTGCATCTTGTGCTGCAACTTTCTTTGTTTTCTCCTATGTAGATTTTTATTTCTTTATAGAGTTACTAATGTTAGGATTTTTTCCATCTTCCTAGGATTTATTACTACGGCACAATATTGATGTTATGCATACGAAAAAAATGTTTGCGAGAGTATCATTGGTACCGTATTGAATATAAATTCCAAAACAAAAGACGGTCTAAAATCCCGCAATGATCCGAAGAGTATGGGAATAAGACCAATTGCATCCAACGAGAGATAAATGGCAAAACGATCCTTCCACCAAAGACCATACCGCTTAAATGACAAGGAAAAGGCTATATTTTATAATAGGATGAGAAATTTGAAGGTTCCATATGGGTATAGTTCGATCTTAAAAGCATTTCTCCAAAGATGGTTGCTTAGGTGTTCTTAAGGCTCATGATTACCATGTTCTTATGCAACAAATATTACCCGTTGCTTTGCAAGGACTTTTACCCGTAGGGCCAAGGGAGGCGATTTTCAGGTTATGTTCTTATTTTCACGAAATATGCCAAAGGGCAAACGATCTCCGAGATTAGTAGAACTTGAAGTAGAAGTTTCCGAGACTTTGTGTATGTTGGAGAGGTACTTCCCTCCGTCATTTTTTGATGTAATGGTGCACTTAACAATTCACCTAGCTCGAGAAGTACGATTATGTGGACTCGTACAATATCGTTGGATGTATCCATTTGAAAGGTATGCCAATTTAATTTATATTAATTTCGTTATTTTTGTTTCATGTAGAAAGTTATGCCCTTTGTAGCTTAGAGATACCGATATTTAATTCATTGGTAACTGTTGCATACGCGACTATCCTAGGTATATGAAGATATTCAAAGAATATGTAAAGAATTATGCACAACCCGAAGCTTGTATAGCCGAGTGTTATCTTGGAATGGAGTGTGTTAGGTATTTTGATATTCGTAAGGCCCAAGCAAACAAACAGATCGAGTAAAGCAAAGGCGTGACGAAAACATTCAAAATGGTTCCACACCTGAAGCACGTCCTCTTTCTAAAGGTGTCCAAGTGCGTATGGATAGTGAGAAGTTAAAGATAGCTCACGATATGTGCTTTTTAACACACCCGAAATTGACCCATATATGACGTAAGTATGACATTCATGTTCATTAAAAATGGTCTCTGCCGCTTAATACTTCATTTTTTAATTTTACTTTTATCTTAGAATGCATATGGACGAGTTAAAGTCTCGTGTTGGGAGGGCAATTACCAAAGAGGACCAACTCAACTCCATATAGTCGTCTGACACATTTGCATTGGTTTCAACAAAAGGTATGTTTAGTCCACTCTTAGTCGATTATGCAACTTAGTATAGTTTAAACACTTGGACATTTTGTCGCTCTAAAACGCAAATACGTGTGATTCGTTTGATTCTCACACTTGGAACAATCCATGTTAGGCATAGCATCACTATAAATCTAACTTCTCATGCTTAGAGAGAAAATTTAGTTATATTCTTATGTCCCGAGATTATACATTTGTAGGTTAAGATGCAAATTGAACAAGGCATGTCAAGATCAAACACGGTAGAATGGTTGTCATATGGGCCGTTAGAAAACTGCGTATCATATAAAGGCTTGCTAATCAATGGATCTAGGTTTATTACGAAGGATGTTAAGAGAGTCACACAAAACAGTTGAGTTTCAATTGAATCAACAACCTTAGTTGCAGGACGGTCAGAAACAAGTGGGTTCTACGGTGTTTTAGAAGAAATTCTATTGTTGGACTACAATCATATGTTTCAAATTCCAATATTCAAATGTGATTGGGCTCACACCAGTTTTGGAGTGAAGGTAGAGGATGGCTTTACATTAGTCAATTTAAAGCAAAGATAAGAACCAATACCGTAACGATCCATTCATTTTAGCAACACAAGCGCGACAAGTTTTCTATTCTCGAGAGTCAAATACATCTAACTCGGTATGTGATGGTGAAACCACCACCTAGGGGTTTCCATGAATTAGAGGAATACAATGAAAAGCATGACACAAATTGCCAACCAGAGGATACTTCAACTCTTGCTTTCCAAATGGATGACGAGAGCGAGAGCTACTTAAGAGAAGATGGTGAATATATCATAGTGGTTCTGACAAAGTCATAGTCGTTCTTGTTGTATTTCCTTTACTAACACTAGTATTGTTCTTGCAAAATAGACATGTTAATGTACTCCATTTGGGTGCTTAATTTATAAAATGCTAGCTTTTTTACCTTTATAATGTTTGTTCTCGAGTAAACACCCATTTTTAACTCGCCAATGTAAATGATATATCATTTCATTGCCGGTCTCAAGCCCGGATAAAGGAGGAGAGAAAAATGGACATGTCAGTTGTTATGATTGCTATATTGGCCCACTTAAAATTTGCATTGGACACAACTTTGCATATTTGCTCTACATCTGCTTATATTCGTATATATATGCTCCCTCCCTTAAAACTTATAAGCTCATAGTATACTTTCCATAATTCCCGAAACTTATTCATGTAGTTCATTGCGGGTATTGATTTGCCTAAAGTTGGTGGTCTTATATAAGCAATTACGTTCTTAGAAATGGACAATTTTTGCAAGTATATGATTGAAAAATTCCTAAATGGCATTATTCATTGTTTCAATTCATTAATTATGTGTCTTTGCTTGTGTAAGATACATGATACTTCAGCTCTTGGCATAATCTAATACTTTTTCCTGTATATCTGATGGGGTCATTGAAAGGGCAGCTACAATTTGAGTTATATGGTTTTGGAAGGGCAGTTATATTTTTTAACTTAACAATCTTTGGTGAGAAGATTGTATATGATTGTTTACAGAGAAGGCATGTACGTAATTGTTACAGAGAGAAGGCTTCACTACTGCTTAGCTTTCGATCATTGAGCATTACATTTTGTTTTACAACACTTATGAAGGGTTGTCATAAAGTTAGTGTATCAAAGAACCATAAACTTGACAGAACCTGTGATAGTGTAGCATGGTTAGTTGTGTAGATTTCCACGCCCAAGGTTCAGGATCGAATCCCCCAACCTCATTTTTTCCAACATCATATATTTTTACTTCAACAACACTTATAAGTGTTGTTATAGGTTTTTATTTAAAAAAACAAAAAAAAAACATAACTTGTGAACTTAAAGGATGGTTGACGAGCTACACTTCCATGCAATGGGTTCATGTTCGAATCTCCCCTCTAACATATTTTTCATTATCATATTTTTGTGTTCTTCCACAACACTTGTGAGAGTTGTCATAGGCTAATTCACCACACTTATAAAACAGAGTTGTTATAGCTAAATGTCGTCACAACTCTTTTTCTTAAAGAGTTGTCGTTTTTTTTCTTATCGAAACCCCTTGGTCCTAAGTGTTGGTAGTGATGATATAAGACAACTCTTACTTCGAAAACAGTTGTAAAACATATGACTTTCTACGATATTTAGCAAAGAGTTGTAAAACCCCAGTTGTAGATGTATATTTTTCCTGTAGTGCTCCCCCCCACCAAATTCATATGGAAAAATTACCTTGTCCAACAAAAATTCAGCTTTTCTTGTGGAAAGCTATTAATGAAGGTCTGTCGACCTATTCTACTTTACACTGTATTAATCTCACCAACTCCAACCAATTCCCCCATAATAATGAACCAGAAACAGCAGCACACATGCTTAGTCACTGCCCAATGGCGACATCTACCTGGAACAACCTTTTAGCTTCTTTATCAACATCCCAGACCAAAATCTTCTCCCTCATCTCCATAAACAACCAATCAATCATCTCATAGGTTTTACAAAAATCTAATCATACCCCATCAATATCAATTGTCTGCTTCCTCTTCTGGACCCTATGGACATCTAGAAATGATTTGGTTTTCAGCCATCAACATACAACTTCGGATATCATTCTGGAAAAGACTTGGAGGCAACAACAGGAATTCGAATGAGCAAAAAAGGTAATACCCCTAGTTTTACATGAAGAACAACTGATTACAGCCACAACAGTAAATACCAGATCAACAAAAACAATACTAGCAGGTTGGAGCAGACCGGAACATGACTGGTTAAAGATTAACAAGGATGGAGGTGCAAGGGGACACCCAGGAATAACGGGCGCATGATTTATTTTCAGGGACTCGAGTTCTCAGATTGTGATAGCACTAACACAACCACTAGGAATAACTACAACCCTAGTAGCTGAAACGTGGGTTGTTGGCTTCAAGACTGGCGATGGAAAGACAATGGACAAAGGTTATCTTCGAAACAGATTCAGAAAATTTGATGCTCTTTATAAAAACCGACGTACAAGCCCCATGGTATATTACAAAAGTGATTTCCGAAATAAAATATAAATTGCAACAAATCTCACAATGGATTATTCATCACAACTATAGAGAAGGAAATTAAGCGGCAGACGCTTTAGCAAACTATGGAGCTGATGGAACCCAAGCGGGGAACCTTTCAACAACAATATGGGACTAGCCAATCCCACATTTTATTGGACAAATTATTACAAATGACTCGGTGGGTATAAGATATCCACATGTAATTTCTTTCTAGTTCTAGTTTTTACTTTCATGTAAAAAAAAAAAAATGCATTTTTTTTCTTGCTTTTCGCATCACATAATTAGAGGGTGGTGATTCTAAACAAACCGAGAAAACAGACCACACCAAATTCGTATATCACTTTTTCTCTCACAATTTTTTTGGTGTGTCCCCGTGGGCCCCGCGGAGGACATCTGGGTCCCATTTTTAGGTTTTGTTGTAGATGTGTTGTCCACTTATAAAGTGTTTTGTTAACTACATTCTTTTCTTCTTCTTTCAAAGCCTAAGTCGGGTTCTTTAGTAATTCGTATCTCCATTTGTAGCCTAATTGAAAAAGTGACAGGTAATTTATTTCCAGATACGGGGGATGTTAATTTATCTCCGCGACCTTTTACCATCCTTTTATCTACATGGAAAAATAGTACAGCAATTTCAGGGATCTCACAACCAAACATTAAGATGTTACTAACTATTACGGTATATTTCCTCATCAGTAAGCTTTAGTACTTCACCAATATATAAGAGCATCTCCAGTAGAACTTGGGTGTCTAACAAAATTGTTTCCACATAGGATTTTAGATATTCTAACATAAAAAACTCGCTCCAATGAGGTGGAAGTTTGAGTTTGGATGAGAGTATCTAAATTTATATACTCCAATCCATACCCACGTCATATATTTTTCAGTTCAAACTTATTTAGGCCCACATTTAAAATTAAGTAACCCATAATTAAATGACACTTGTATTAAAATATACTCCCTCCGTTCCATTTTACTTGCTTTTTTTGGGTTTCTTTTGTGTTCGAAATTAGATGATAGTTTTAGTTTTTTTCCCCAATTTTTACTAATCTACCCCTGCTTTGGAATCACACCAGAGAATTAATTCTCATGGTAATCAACACAAAAATAATTACTCTATAATTTTTAAATATACCCCATGAAGGATATATACTCAATCTTGTACATCCCAATATTTTAAATAAACAATTACTCTATAACTATGGGATTGATAACTTTCCCTATATTTTAGAAACACAAAACTAGCTTATTTAATTCTTTAAGTAGGAATTAATATGGGTATTATTGGAAAGATTTTACTCTCTCTGATATTTCTTAATATCCGTGAAAAATTCTACAACGTCAAGTAAATCGGAACGGAGAGAGTATATAGATACATCTACCATTGGAGATGCTTATTAAAATAAGATTTTTTTTTTTTTTTTTTGAAATG
Organism: Papaver armeniacum; assembly: GCA_023531295.1. Taxonomy (NCBI): domain Eukaryota; kingdom Viridiplantae; phylum Streptophyta; class Magnoliopsida; order Ranunculales; family Papaveraceae; genus Papaver; species Papaver armeniacum. The sequence goes on along the minus strand of JAJJWW010014642.1, from coordinate 870,751 downwards.
GATTAAAATAGGATTCTATTTATATATAATGTTTATTAAAAGCCTAATATTTAGATTTCCACATAGGATATATACCGTTACACCATTGGAGATGCTCTAAGCACTCAATTGGATCCTTAAAAATATTCAATACTTATAAAATATTCAGAATAACTTGTTGACTTCAATTTAAGCGGAACTGCTTGGTAGCACTTTCTGGTCAACCTTTACTCCCGATGATCTTCGTGCATAATGTTTCGCCGCAATCCGAGGGTCTTGGTAGTTCACTCCAGGCAATAACGGACTGGGACTCATCGTATTTGTGTTGGCGGGAACTCCCAGCCCTGTGGTCTCATTCATTTGCCCCGCACATGAATTAGGCATATTAGACCTAAATTGAACAACAACTTGGGTTTACAATGTTAGACTAAGATTACATAAGATTAAAGTTGTGAGTGTTTAGAAACCTGCTACTGCACTAGCCTTCCTCTTTCGACGGTTGGTAATGAAAACTCCAACGACACCCCAGAAAATCACAAAAATTATAATTCCGACCAAAATTGGCACTGATTTCTTTTTTCGACTCTTTCTCTTTCTCAATGGCGTCCCATCAAAACTAGTGGTAAACGTTTCCCCATCTGTTCCTATTCCTGTCTCGATCTCCGTTCCCGGCGGGCATACGTCTTTATCAGAATAACACATTTTTGTCAACTTTGGTGATAGCCTAAAACAAAAAAAAGATACAAATCAAATTCAATGACTGTTATCGTCTTCATCAGAATAACACATTTTTGTCAACTTTGGTGATAGCCTAAAACAAAAAAAAAATACAAATCAAATTCAATGACTGTTATCAGAGTATCTCAAATGGAGTGCGAGTCTTTGAATATTATAGGTCAAATAATATACATAAGCTCAGAAACTTTCACTAGAAAATTGGAAGAGTTAGATATTTAGGTCGTGTTTGGTAGCCTTGATATCCTAATCTAGGTTGGGTTATCCCTTAAATAACCGTATATTGTGTTTGTGTGGGTGCTTATTCCATGTCAAGATAAGAATAGTGTATCCTACCTAGATTTTAGGAGGCTAAAAAGGTGGGGTTTTGGTATTCCATATAAAACCTGGAATACCTTAATCCTTTCCTGGGTTAGACGGTTATTTTTATAACTACTTTTTTTATTTATATTTTTCTTATGCTCAAAACCATAAATTTATATGGTGTAGTTTTTTATTTATCTTTTAATTAATTAATTTAGCTTGTAAACAAGTCTGTTCACAAACAACATATTGCATTAACCCAATGTGGAAAACAAACACCGTTTAAAATGGTTTTCCCTATTTCCAATCCCTACTTTTCCTATTTCCCATCCCTCTTAATTCCTATCCCTAATTATCCTAAGTACCACCCATATAAAATTTTATATGTCCTAAATACCATCTCTTGATTTTTTATTTACACCCACCAATAAAATCATCCAACAACAAATAAATAAAGAACCCTAATTAACAAATCCGTTACCATCTCCATCACCACCGACCGCAACATATTCTTCTCCATCTCCATATTTCATCACCACCTTTAGCGAACATAGAAAAGCAGAAAGTTTGATGTACATGTAGGCTAGAGATGAAAAATGGTGGGCAAGGGAAACTAGGCCATCGTGTAACTTACAATTCGTTGGAGTATATGTTGTTTGATGGTTTATACACTAAGACGATCTGGATCATCCACTAACTTTTCTGTTAAGTAGATTTTGGAGTTATGCGCTACTAGCTCAATCAAGTGTTACTATTTTGATGATTAAAGTAAGACCTATTGTATACTATTAACCGTGTGATTTGATTAGCATGGCACGAGTAGTTCAGATGCAATTGATAATGGAATTAGGGTTGAAATATTTTTCCTAAATTTTCAGTAAACGGTTCTTCAATAATAATGGTTTACCGATAAATCGTCCATTAGTAAATTAACAGGTGTGTTGTAACAATTAATTGAAATCTAATTTAGGATTTCTAACTTGATAGTTTTTATTTTTGTTGAATGAAAAATATGGATGAACAAAGAAAAAGAAGATAAATAAAAATAGTAAAATCAATTTGACTTTTATGGGTGGTACATAGGAAAAGCCAGAACTCAAAAGTAAATTAATTTTACAAATTGTGAAGGGGATGGGAAATAGGGAAAATGAGGATAGGAAATAGGGAAAACCTTTAAATTAACCATTGCATATATTCTTGGATAAACCTAGGAATACCCTAACTTGGACAACATTTTTTGTATCCAAGCTGCTAAACAGACCCTTAGAGACTCTCATCCAAAAAATACATCAAAATTTTCTAAGGTTATGTCTAATTGAACATTTCAACATTTCAATATTTGTCTAATTGAACATTTCATTAGGCTGGCTCTAATGGGATCCAACATCCAACATTATACACCGTGGAAGTATCGTTAATGTTGCTACAGTTCCTTGGATCCAGAGAGAGTGCAGCGTTCAGCTTGGATCCAAGTTGGAAGTAACCAAGGGACGCAGTTTGAAACTGCGTATGAAAAAAGCATTACACGTAGTTCCTAAATGCGTATCAGAGAATAATTTACGAGGATATTCTTCCACACGCAGCTTGAAATGGGCTTTTGACCTGGTCAACGTGGTTAACACGGTCAATACGCAAGCTTGAAACAAGTGCATGGACCGTCAACACAAGTCAATACGCAGATTTGAAACAAACGCATGGACCGGTCAACACAGTCAATACGCAGCTTGAAACCGCATTTTTGAGTATTCCTAGAAAACGCGGTTACAAATCTAAGTCTTCGCGCATGTTTAAAACGCGTATCAACATGGAATCTCGGATTCCCATTGCACCCAGGCGTTGTATTTTGGTGACGTGGATCCAAGAAATAGCTTGAATCTTGGACCACAGTTAGACCCAGCCTTAGAAAACAAAATATGACCGTCTAACTGAACTATCCCAAAACCGCTAGGAGACAGGATGTGGACCCAATCCACCCTTTAATACCCTATGCAAGCTCACAGTGGGCGGGTCTCACTCCTCCCACTCACATATCGGTTTTAGTGTAGTTTTTTTGGAGGGTCTGTCCAGAATTATTGTTCAGAAAAATGATCTGTTTTCGGTTTTTTTTCCTGATATGTCAGAATAATTTGTTTTCGGTTTTTTTTCCTGATATGTCAGCACTAAAATTCTTAACTTTAGAGACTCCTCCGTTCAGAAAATCACTTACGTCAATTTTAGCGTTCCATTGTCCGACCTTTTCTTTAGTGAAGTAGGTACTGTCCCCCTCCAAGGAACACGTTCCAAATTCCTACAAGGTAAATATCAAGAAAATCAATTACTCGGCCGTGTTTCATAATCCAGCCGGGTAGCTGCTCAATAGTCCGTTACTGAGTTTGGATGGTTGGACCATGAGTCAACCGATAATACAGTTCAAGCTGTTAGCGCTTAAATTACACGTCTGCCATTCCATTAATGAGTTGCATATTTTGCCAAAGAGCAAAATCAACGGCCAAAAATCGTCCCACATGGAACGGATCATAATAATTGTTAGACCTTTTAGAATTGGTGACTAGTCAATATGCGACCCTAACTCTAACTCAATAACGAACAAAGAAAAGAAAAACGGAAAATGGGTCATTTGTCCAAATTTTTTTAAAACATAGTTCAAATGGACGAGTAAAAATTATTATGGTGAAATGGACATAAATAAAATAGCAAGGATGAAAATGGATTCATCCTGGCTTAAACTTAAAAAATAGCAAGGATGAAACAGGATGCATCCTGATGTAAATTAAAAATAAAAAAAAGAATGTGAAAATTGGTAGGATAAAACTGATTGTCCATATTAACAGTATCAAAATCTAAATGTCTATTTTACTCAGGAATTATTGATTTTGGTCTTTTTAACCAATTTTGTGAAAGAAAAACTTACAACACTTTCAGGTTTGGAAAGTTGGCAAGAAAATCTGGAAATTCCATCCCGTAGAGCATACTGTTGCTCAAGTCTCTGCCAAAATTTATCAGTCATCAGAAGAAAAAAAAAAAGTCAAACAAAAAGATTAATTTCTCGTTTGTGTTTTTTGCTGGAGAAAATACAGAAAAATTAATCCCTCACATTTTTTCAAGTGCATCCATGGCACTAAAGTCGGGCAGAAATGATCAGACGACTTTCCAGCTAGATTTCTGTAAAGTAGTTCAAATTTAAGATCATTTCCACGTTGACTAGGTCAATACAGAAGAAAGACTATATCCGACAGAGAGCGTAAGTGATGATTTTGCCATACATTTCCATTACTCGAGGGGTGTCATCGGAGCTACACGTAACCCATGAATACCTCACAGGAAGACATGGATCACCGACTGATGCCCGAAGAAAAAAAGTAAAAGCACCTACTAACAACTGTATCGCCATTACTGGTAGATCATCATTTAAAAAGTTTTAGAACAGGAATCAAATTAAGTAACACGTTAAAAGACGAGAAATTAAGCTATACCATCAGTTGAATTCGTTTTGCGTGTTCCTGTAGGATTTCTTTTATCTATCTGTGCAGATACTGCCAAAAACAATAGAGATGCGAAAGAGAATACTGATAACAAACGAACAAGATTCACATTAGCACTCTTCATGATTTTGTGTGATTGGCAAAGATAACTAAATAAAAAGGCACACAAGCCGTGAGAAGGCGGTTACAACCGAAAGAGAGCAAAAAAAAAAAACCAAGTGAAATGCGAAATAACAATGTTAAAACTACTAAAAATAAAACTTCTTAGTACACAAGAGTCTCAGCAGGAGAAGAGGCAACTTGATCAATAGGATACTGAGAATATGATATATGAACAAAGAAAGATATGGCTAGCTACTGCTTGAGCCGTAGTAAGTGATATATTTATAGCCTTAATTAAGCTTCATTTTGTTTAAATGGTTGGCCCGATTATTTTAAGGTCAGCTTTGAATCAGTCTTAACTGGATAATTATTTTAAATTGGCCGGTGAATGTCCTTGTCCATAAATGAGTATATATGTTCTGGTTGGCATGGTTTTAGACCTTCGCATGTACCTGAAGGCTATCTCTTGGCTAAAAAAATTTAAGTCAAATACCGGCATAGGTTTGCATGATCTGGTTGTTTCAATTCTCAAACATTTATTGATGGATTCCAGAGTTAGGTTGATTAAGATTGTGCATATATAATATTTCGAGCAATCATTGACCAGTTTAAATCTACAACGCATTAACAACGAATTGGAATATTCGATCTGATCTGTTATGTTGGCATTGTTGTTAGGAACAAGGTATAAATATTGACTGACGAGATAGATTTTGGTCGAGTTGACAAATTTTCAGGCGACACTGAAAACATTTGGCTTATGATAGAAAGTAAATTTCACCAATCCTTAAAGAACTGAATATTCAACAATTACGAAATATATTCAAAACAACAAGTTGGCACCAATTTAAGTTCTCATTCAATTAGCTTAAACAGTCGGGTGCATTTGTTGGTCATTTTTAACTCCCTGATCATCGGGTATAACATTTTTCGCGGCAATCCCAAAGTCTTTATAGTTCACTCCAGGTAGCAGTGGACTAGGACTCTTCGTATTAGACCAAAATCGGGTATTGCAGGCCCTGAGTTCCCATTCATTTGTCCTATAAACACAAATCATGCATATTAGACCAAAATTGAGACACCATTTAGGACTAAAAGAAAAAAGACAATTGGGTTGATAATTTGTCTAGATAAAAGTTGTGAATATTTAAACCTGCGAGTGCAGTGCAGCAGCCTTTCTCTTTTGATGTTTGATAGCAAGAAATCCAACAACAGCCCAAAAAATCAGAAAAATTGGAATTAAAATTCCGAGCACAATTGGTGTTGTTTTGTTTTTACTACTGGGCGTAGTGGTTGATGTTTCCTCATCTGTTCCTTGAGAAGGTTTTGTCCCAGCTGCGGTTGGGCATACGTCTTGATCAGAATAACACAACTCAGTCATTAGCTCTCCTGTCAACCTGAATCGGATTTATTTATTTGTTATCAGAAATGATTTCAAAAGATTAACGTGAACAATCAATTATCAATGACGTGAATACATTTTGATGCCGATTTTCACTTACGTCAACTTTAACGTTTTTTCTTTGGATTTTTTCCTTAACGAAGTGGGGACTGTTCCAGTGAGATAGTTATTCGCCAAATTCCTACAAGGAATAAAAAGAAAACAATTGATGCATAAATACTTAAAGTACAGCACTTTCTGCAGTTAAACAATTGATTCATATGGTAAACTTACAGCACTTTCAGTTTAGGGAAGTCCGCAAGAAAATCTGGAAATTCATGGCTCAAAAAGTTATCGCTCAAGTCTCTGAAAAAAATTATTAACCATTACAAAAAAGAGAGTAATTACAACATTCTAATACTGTAAACATCACAACTATCTCAAAATAGATTAATTAAATATACAAATATTAATTTCTCACATGATTTCAAGTGCATCCATGACACTAAAATCTGGGAGATCAGCATTTGAACATTGCTCCAGAAAGTCCAAGATTTCTGTAAATGAGTTCACATTAAAGATCAAAAATATTTATGGTGACTGGGCTTATACGAATTCACTAGAAATGACAAAAAAAAAAAAAAAAAAGGGTATAAGTGAAGATTTTGCCATACAATGCTGTTATTCGAGGAGTGTCATCGGAGGTACAGTTAGTCCATGAATACTTTGTAATGGGAAGACATGGATCATCAGATTCATTTTCATCATCCGTTGCTAAATACTCAAGCATAGGATAAGCATCTAGCAGAACTTGTATCCCCTCCACTGGCAAATAATCATTCAAACTATTTAAAACAGGAAACAAATTAAAAGAGAATGTGGACTCATGAGACTAGAAAAGCTATACCATCTTTTGAATTTGTGTGGCCTGTTACTGTTGAATTTGTCTCGTCTGTTAATGCTGATACCGTCGAAAACAATAGAGATGACAAAGACAACACTGATATGAAATGAACAAGATTCACATTCGGACTCTTCATGATGCTGCCAATCAAGATATAGCTGAGAATATGTGAGGAACAAACAAAGAAATGACAATAGCTAGCACTTGATCATTTATTCACTTGACATATTTATAGCCTTAATTTAGCTTCATAATCTGGTCAAGTAATTATGACCAAATAAATTTTTGTTTAAGTTTCTATTTATCTTTTGATTATTATCAACTTGATTGGAGAATTATTTAAGCTGGTGAATATTCCTTAAATTAGTATGTCCAAGAGCCCAAGTTGCATGGGTTTAGAACTTCAAAAAATTATAACTCCATGTGATTATGTTCTCAATTAATTCCATATGTAGAGCAGTAATCGACCTGTTTAAATTCACAAAGCGTTGACAACCGAACGGGTTGTTACATATATTCGATATGAACAATATGTTTTCATTGTTTTTGTTCAACATGACGAGGAGTTGTTATAATTTTGGACGAATACCACAACTAGTAATTGATTACAGATATTAAACTTGGTAATAAAGTAGATTCTGTCGACTACGATCATGCTCAACGAAACCTAATGTACCAGCTGGTTTGCCCGAGTGGTTAAGGGGGAAGACTTAAGATCTTCTGCACATAAGTGCGCATGGGTTCGAACCCCATAGCCAGCATTTACTACATGGGTCTGTTCAAATCCATTTATTTTTTCAATAATTCTGTTTAGCCCACTGGTCAATCCCACCAGTCAAACCCACCGCTGATGTGGCGCTGGTTTGACTCGACTTTAACCCTTTTAGCTTTGTAGCTTCTGGCTTAGGTGTTTTTATTTTTTAGGTTTTCCTTTTCTCATTTTTCGTTGCAAGCGGAATAGAAGTAACAAGTCAAGAAATCATCAACTTATCATTCGAAAATTCAAACACCAGATCCATGTGACAGATGTGTTTTACTTGAAGAGATCAATGCAACCTCCAAGTTGTAGTCTCTGTTGATTTCGTTTTATATATAGAAGATTATCAGGTTTATGTTTTTGAATCGGACGTGATGGAGGAGAATTGGAGAAGGAAAGGTTTACTAAGATAAACTTTTTTGAGTGTCTGAATTCAGGGAAAGTGTTGATAGTTGATGAGGTGATTTACTGGTTTTGATTCTATTTTATCTCAACGTTTTTGTAAGATTCGGTTCTATTACATTATTGACTATTAGTATGGAAAATGATGAATTAGTACTTGATATATTCATTTCGTATATTTCCAAGAGCAATTTTAGACACTGATTTGGTATGGGAAATACAGCTTCAAGCTCAACTCTGAATTTACAATGCAATGCATGTTCAGGAATGGTTGACATTGATTTGCTATAATAAAAGTAGGTTCAATTGTGAATCAAATATCGTGCAATGGTCAAGATGATTCATCTTCATAGCGTCTCAGTTCTGATGCCGAGATAGAGGTAGTTTAAATTAGTTTTACTTTTTGAACTTTAAAATATCATGTCTTTAATCGGATTGTTAAGTTTCCGTATAGGTAACAATTGATATCCCTTTTTCTTGTCTACCAATTCCGGTGGCGGCAATTGAATTATCTGGAGCACAACTGCACAAGTCCTGGAGAAAATGTAATTATTGATGCTTCCTTGATTATGGCTCAGGTATATGCTTAATGTACTCAATGTGTAAACCACCTGGCGCTACATCTATACAGTAAGCATTCTAAGACTTGATCTTTGGATGCTAAGCAAGTTCTTTATGTTGCATCTTTTTTTGACAGGTTTGTCTGATTATTTTATTACTTGATCTATCTGTAGCTTTTCGCTTGTTAATCCATGTGGTTGATGGTTGCAGTTTTTGTTAAAAGGCGGACCCGCTTTATGTGATTCTATAATACTACGGAATACTCGTCTAAACCGTCTTCATTGGGGATGGTGGAAGATTCTATCTAACTCCTATTATTTTGTTTGATTTTCGGTGTTGCCTAGCATTCACATCGAGTGCGTCTCTGATGAAAACTTTTGTAATTGCAGAGGAAACACCACAAAGATACTCTCAATTATCATTTAGGAAGAAAGACTAGAGGTTACTGTGGATGTTGCTCGGGGTCTGTATGTCTTCATGATCAGAGCCTTCCCAATGATTACTTGAAGCCAACAAATATACTTTTGAGTTGACAGATCGTAATGCTAGGATCACAGATTACAGTCTACAGAGATTATTATACCTGCAAGTACTACGGAATAAGTATTATTGCAGCACTAGGATATGGTGCCCCAGAGTTCTGCAGTGCATCATAACCCTTGCCCTCATCTAATGCACGTGTTTATGCATTTTGGTTACTACTCATAGAATTGTTAACTAGTGGATTGTCAAGGTTGATGGAACTTTGTTTCTTTTTACTCGTATTGCATATCTTTCTAGTATTTGTGTTCAAGAAAATTTCAGAATTTATTCTTATGTGAAAATTCGAAGCCTACCGGCTTTTCGATAAGATCAGAAGTTCAATATATGCAGATAATAATTTTTCATTACTGTAATGTAAACCTTTTATGTTTTCCTCTATGCATCCCAACCATCTTTACATCTATTGGAATCACATTTCCAATTACTGAAGCTCCCATATATCTCAGTCAACTTGGCAACGCAGTCACTTTGTATCACTTGCAAGAAGAATCCTTTCAACAGCTAATCCCCTTGTAGCAGCTCTTCCTTAGCTTGTGCCTCCTTGTTTACCAGAGGAGAATGGATTACATGAATCTCCAGTAGCACTTCATATGAGTGCTTCATCATAAATTTACATTTGTGGTGTTAGTTTTCTGAATAGTTCCTTTTTCTGTAATGCAACATCAACCACTTTAATGAAAACAAGCTGAATATTCCCACTAAAACCAAAATAAGATTTTTTTTTTTATTAAAAAAAATACCGAAATGGTGAGCACAGATTGTGCGAGTCTTAGCTCATAACCTTCCCTGTGATTTTATTTTCCAAAAGTACCAGTAATTCTCTCTTTCCGTTGATTAGTTTTTCCTCCTACAAAATCACAACCCCAAAATATGAAAATACAGTACAAATAAATCAAATTTTCATGTAAATCGAAGTTAAGTATAACAATAGAAATTCAGAATTAACCCGAAAATTGATATGTTGATATGTTATAAGAATTCAAATGCCGGACTCATTCAAGAGAGAGAAAACAAGAAAACAAGAGAGATATACTGAAGGTACGTGTTTGTCTTTGCTAGGCAAGAAGTAGATGAACTTGACACGCTAGAGAGAGATACTGGCTGATACTGATAGCGTTAAAATCTGTTCGGGCCAACCGAGGAATTTAGAGAAAGTTATTCCAGAACTGACAATGACATCTGCCAATATTACCATTCCAGGATGCATGGAACAAGGTAACTGAAATACTGTAGTTTACATGAACAACACCAAACTAACTAACAAAACTGCAAAATGTAAACTGACCCTACCCAACAATTTTTCAAGATTTTTAAAATAAAAGTAACTAATTAAACTCAGATAACAGAGGTTAGCAGGAGCAGTAATGAAACGTAAAATTTGACTTTTATTTTAAAAATGTTTGATTTTTAAAATAAAAGTAACTAACCTTTGCGATGACACGGTATTATTACTAAGAGTTATTCTTCTTCTCTCGACTCTTTCTTTTACCTTTTATGAAATTTATATTCTTGATTAATTTTTGACTGAGTTCATTATACTCTTGATTAAATTTTAACTGACTTCAATATCCAAAAGGTAAAAGATTATTATTGATATGTTGATATGTTGATATGTTCATTATACCCGAAAATTGATATGTTGATATGTTACAAATTAAAAGAGAATGCGGACTCATTCACCTAAGTTGGTGAAAAAGAGAGTGACACATGAGACTAGAAAAGAACCGTTTTTTTTTGGGGACCAAACCTTTTTTGAGGGATCATGGTTTTATTTTGGGTAAAGACATTAGAAGTAATTCTAGGTCACCCCATATCTAGTTATTTATTTAATATCTAATCTACCCTCTTAATTAATTTTAGGTTATGATTAGTGAAATGATTTAGTTAAAAATAATTAGTGAGATTAAATTAAAAGATGGATTTATTATTAGTTGAGTAGAATTATTGTGAGAGTAGAGTTAGAGAAGATGAAGGAGAAAAACATGAAAATAATTTTTTTTTTTCTCCAATTCACCCCCTTTGAGTATTCAAATAATGGATTTTATCAACCACAACCTGGAGGAAGAGTATTTGGGTGAACAAGTATGTTCCAAACTTAGATAATGTATGTTGAATTGGTAAAAACTTCCCCAAAAATGTAAAATTCTGAACTTGATTTTGAACAGTTCGGTTATTTTATATGAAGAACAAGTAACCGAACTCATCTGAAGGTGTAGTTCGGTTGCTTTGTGAGGATGAACAAGTAAACGAACTCATCTGAATGTGTAGTTCGGTTGCCTTGGGAGATAAACAAGTAACCTAACTAGTTTGAAGGTGTAGTTCGGTTGCTTGATCCAAAAACCCAGGTTACCGAACTCCAAATTAATGGAAGCTCGACATGCGGCGTTATATTTCGGTTGGTTCGCAACTAACCGAACTTTACGTACAAATAAATTTTAACCAAGTGTATAAGGTTCGGTTGGTTAGCAAACTGCATGTTTTTGCGATCCAACCGAACTAAGTTTAATAAGTTCGGTTGTTTCGCAAACTTGAGATCAATTGCACAACCAACCGAACTTAACAAACAAAAATTTCTTATGTTTTTAACCGTAGAGTTCGGTTACATGGAAGTTTTAAGATTTTTGCGAAATAACCGAACAAAGTTGATAGAGTTCGGTTATAAAAGAAATAAAAATAATGGGAAAAACAAGTAAGGTTCGGTTACATGGAAACTTTTTTTTTCTTATGTTTTTAACCCTAGAGTTCGGTTACATGGCAGTTTTATACATTTATGCGAAACAACCAAACTCGTCGGTTCAATAACATAGTTATAAAGCATATAAAACCGAACTCATCCTGAAGGTGTAGTTCGGTTGCTTTGTGAGGATGAACAAGTAACCGAACTCATCTGAATGTGTAGTTCGGTTTCCTTGTGAGATGAACAAGTAACCGAACTCAACATTGTAACCTCCATTAAACCTCTCCACAACTTCCATTTTCAACTCATTTTGATGATTACTTCTCATTTTTTTCAACCAAAAACAAACGACAAGTAATGGGTTTGTGAGAATATCTTTGCTAAAGATTTAAATTAAGCTATATATATATAGAGGTGGTGGTGGTTGTTGATGGTGGTGGTAATCGGTGGTTGGTGGTGGTGATAATCAGAGGTGGTGGTGGTGGTAATCGGCGGTGGTGGTGGGAGGAGGTGGTGGTGGTAATCGGCGACGGTGGGCGGTGGTGATGGTCGGAGGTGGTGGTAGTAGTAATCGGCGGTGATGGGCGGTGGTGGTGGGAGGAGGTGGTGGTTATATATAGAGTGGGAGAAATGTTGTTATTAGGTTGGTTTTAAATTAAATTAGGTTAAGGGTAGGTTAGTAATTTCAACGCATTAAGACACCCCTTATAACTAGAGGGAAGGTGGCCTAATAAGACCATGGTCCCCTCAAAAAAACCATGGTCCCCAAAAAATGGTTCCTAGAAAAGCTATACCATCTTTTGAATTTGTGTGGCCTGTTACTGTTGAATTTGTCTCGTCTGTTAATGCTGATACCGTCCAAAACAATAGAGATGACAACACTGATATGAAATGAACAAGATTCACATTCGGACTCTTCATGATGCTGCCAATCAAGTTATAGCTGAGAATATGTAAGGAACAAACAAAGAAATGACAATAGCACTTGATCATTTATTCACTTGACATATTTATAGCCTTAATTTATAGCTTCATAATCTGGTCTAGTAATTATGACCAAATAAATTTTAGTTTAAGTTTCTATTTATCTTTTGATTATTATCAACTTGATTGAAGAATTATTTAAGCTGGTGAATATTCCTTAAATTAGTATGTCCAAGAGTTCAAGTTGCATGGGTTTAGAACTTAAAAGAATATAACTCCATGTGATTATGTTCTCGATTCCATATGTGGAGCAGTAATCGACCTATTTTGTTTAAATTCACAAAGCGTTGACAACCGAACGGGTTGTTACATATATTCGATATGAACTGTTATGTTTTCATTGTTTTTGTTCAGCATGACGAGGAGTTGTTATAATTTTGGACCAATATCACAACCAGTAATTGATTACAGATATTAAGCTTGGTAATAAAGTAGATTCTGTCGACTACAATCATGCTTAACGAAACCTAATGTACCAGCTGGTTTGCCCGAGTGGTTAAGGGGGAAGACTTAAGATCTTCTGCACATAAGTGCGCATGGGTTCGAACCCCATAGCCAGCATTTACTATATGGGTATGTTCAAATCCATTTTTTCTTTTCATTTCTTGTTACACTTTTTTGTTGGTTCCCCAGTTCATTCATTTCATATTAAATTCACAATGGGTCTGTTCAAATCCATTTTCATTTCTTGTTACACTTTTTTATTAATTGGTTCTCAAATCCATCATCATATATCAAACTTCTTGTGGGTTACTTGTTACACTTTTTTATTAATTGGTACCCAAATCCATTATCATATATTAAACTTCTTCTGGGTTAGAAATGATTCCCAGATCTATTATCATTTCATTTTATACATTTTCTGGGTTAGAAAGTAGAGGAACCATTTTTTGGGACCAGCCTTTTTTGGGGACCATTGTTTTATTTTAGGTAAGATATTAGAAGTAATTATAGGTCAACCCTTATCTAGATATTTATGATAATACCTAAATTACCCTCTCATTATTTTTGGTTAATGATTAGTTAGTGTTAATATTAGTTAGTGTGATTAGTGAAATGATTTTGAATAAAGATTTGAGATTAAAAAATCAGATTTTTTAAAAACGAAGTAGAATTATTGAGAGAGAAAAATTAGAGAAGATGAAGAACACAAACATGGAAAATAAATTTTTTTTTGAGTTCACTAATCTAGACTATTCAAGTGATGATTCAATTGATGATAGCTCATCTGAATCTTCATCTCCTTCCTCTCCTAGAGTATATGTCAATCTTCACAATGATCCGGGGATATGGATTATTTCTTAGATGGTGAATGTATTCTTCCCCAAAGCCAATATCAAGATGGTGAAAACGATGGATTTTACCAACCACAACCGGAGGAAGACTATTTGGGTATCCAGTATGCTCTAAACTTAGATAATGTTGGTTGAATTGGTCCAAATATTCAAAACAATGTGAATTTTTAGAGTAGATTTGTGCTTGTTCGGTTACCTTGTGTGAAGAAGATGTAACCGAACTCTTCTGAAAGTGTAGTTCGGTTACTTTTTCTGAACACACAGGTTACCGAACTCTCCATTAAGGAGGTTTTTTGAAGTTCGGTTAACAGAGTAGTAACCGAACTCTTTAAATAGGATTACGGTGTTATGTTCGGTTTGGCCAAATGTTACCGAACTTTAGGGTCTATAAGTTCGGTTAGTTTGCAACCGATGAGGTAACCGAACTTATGAAAAATAAGATTTCACATTAGTGTATAAAGTTCGGCTGGTTCGCAAACTTCATACCAACCCACTATCTAACCGAACTTACGTACAATAAATTTTTGAATTTATTGTACGTAAGTTCGGTTAGTTGTCAACTTACTTAACAAACCGAACTATGAGTTCGGTTATCCCGATAAAATTATCATATAACCGAACTTTAGGGTCCATGAGTTCAATTGGTTCGCAAACTTCATACCAACCCACTATCTAACCGAACTTACGTACAATAAAATTTTGATTTAGTGTACGTAAAGTTCGGTTAGTTGTCAACTTACTTGACAAACCGAACTATGAGTTCGGTTATCCCGATAAAATTATCATATAACCGGACTTAAGTGAAGATAAAATTATCATATAACCGGACTTTAGGGACCATGAGTTCGGTTAGTTCGCAAACTTCATACCAACCCACTATGTAACCGAACTTACGTACAATAAAATTTTGATTTAGTGTACGTAAAGTTCGGTTAGTTGTCAAATTGCTTGACAAACCGAACTTGGAGTTCGGTTTTCCCGATAAAATTATCATGTAACCGAACTTTTTTCAGATTGCAATTGATGTGGTTCCATTTCTTGTAGATTGAATGTTAACCTATACCAACGGATAATCAACCTTCTCCGGTTGGCATGCTGTTTGAAGATACATCTAATCACTATGTCAACGATTTGGTTTTGATGAAACTATTGATGCAAAGAATTGGGCTAGAGACCATGCCAAGAAAGACATGTGCGTATTAGTTTTGAATGGAAAAAAAAGCCAAACTCGTTTTGAAATGGTTTGTGAGAGAATTGGAGATCCCAATGTTAGTCACAAGAAGAAGGGTTATGTGTATAAAGGAAAGACGACGAGGAAGAACACAGCGTGCTCAAAGAAAATTAAATGTCCGTTCAAGCTAGTATTTAGTAAGTGCAAAAAAAAGAATGGATGGGTTCTATCTATGGATAAGGTGGAAGGTCATCATAACCACCCTCGTCCGGATGATCTTGAAGGACATGCAATGGCCGTATGGCTCACTCCTCAAGAAATGGAGAAAATAGCTAAATTTAGGAGAATGGGAATTTCACCACTTAACATGCTTCGCTTACTAAAGGATGATAACAAGGATAATGTATCATCTTTGACGACCATTTACAATGCAATTGAGACAATTAAAAGGAATGAATGGAAGGATAGAAAAGTGATGCAACAATTGTTTTTTTGCGCTAAAGAGAAAGGCTACGCGGTTCAAAAGAAGGTAGGTCCGGAAGATGAAATAAAGCATCTCTTCATTGCGCATCCGAAGAGTGTTCAATTGGCTCAATCCTTCCATAAAGTTCTTATAATGGATTTCACTTACAAGACTAACAAATACAAGATGCCATTGTTGAACATTGTTGGTCGTACCTCGAAGAAGTCACCGTTTGACGTTGCTTTTTGTTTTCTAGAAGATGAGCAAGAACCAAGTTACACTTGGGCGCTACAACAAGTGAAGGCCATATACCGAGATGATGATATCCCCGCGGTTATAGTGACGGACAACGATGTAGCATTAATGAACGCAATAGAAAGAGTCTTCCCATTAGCACATAATATGCTTTGTACGTTCCATATATGGTGTAATGTGATGAATAGGTGCAAGCCTCAAATTTGTCCACCAAAGAGGAAAGCATTTGAAGAGATTAGTAAGCTACCGGAAGATGAACAATCGGATGAAAAAGAGGAATTCAATATACAATACACTATAAATCACGCTAAATGGGTTTCTTTCTCTGTTGAATGGGAGTCATTGACTTGGTCTCTCACCGAAGAAGAGTATAATCTAAATCTTGCGGCATTTCTCGAACATTGGTCTAGCCCCGAATATCCCGAGGATATTGTAACGTATGTGGTTAAGCAATGGTTGGAACCGCACAAAGAGCGTTTCGTTTATGCATTTACCAACCACCATAAACACTTTGGGAATCAAGCGACAAGTTTGGTAGAATCAGCTCACCACCGGTTGAAGAAAAATCTTTTTGGATGTGTCGATAATTTTGTGATTGTGTTTAACGCAATGGAGAATTACTTCAACCGCGAGATTGATAGAATTAAAGAGAAGTTTCAAAAAAGCCGCATTATGAAGTACAAAAAGATTGTAGACAAAGGTGGTAACATCAAGAATATGGCGGACCTTCGGTTGTTCATGGGACTCCATTTCAATGTTTCACGTGCTTACATTAAGAGGTTAATGGTAGAGGTGAATTTGATTGAAATATGGGGAACCAAGCCGGACGAGGTGTGTGATTGCAACATGATGAAGTCTATGGGATTACCTTGTCGCCATATGATAGTTAAGTATGAACATGGCATAATCCCTCTAAGCGATATAGATCCATATTGGCAACAATTAAGTTTTGTCCCTCCTCCAAAGGGCGATGTCGGAGAAGAGTTTGGTGACAATGAGATGGGAAGAATCGTTATCGAGATGTACCGGAACATGAACAAACTCGAAAAGCAAATCTTTTGGGATGACATGCGGCCAATTGTTTATCCACACACTTCGAAGAATGTGCACGAACCGAAAAAGGCAAGGGCAAAGTAGGCCAATCACCAAAGAAACAAAAAAAACAAGTAAGAGAATATGCAAAGGTGTTGGCTAAGAGGAAAAGTGAAATGCCACCTTTTACTAGAGACCCTAGTGGGCATGAGCATACCGCGGCGAAGTATTAAGAAGATTCTAAGAAAAGGTCTAGGAATATTGTGGAAAAGGGAGAAACAAGTGAACGGGATATGAAGAAAAAAGGACCGATATTACGCTCGCAACCAACCACACCTACTCCATCGGAACGTAGCCAACCAATTCAACGAGACGTGAAGCTTAAGGCTCCAATATGTCGCATCCAATAAAGAAGTCGACCAATTGATGATACATCAACTTTTGTTGATAGAAGGTACTTGGAAGAGCTACCTCCATATATTAGAAAGTACGTCATATCCACCGATGACGTCCCTCCCCGATGGTAATTGCGGATTCCATGTTGTCGTACAACAACTAGGGCCTTTCACCAAGGTGCGAAGTCTGTATAATGATAATAAAATCACTTATGTCCGTCAAAGGATGTTGATAAAGCTAAAGGACAACTCGGAATTTTACAAGCGAATGTTGTCCGATGGGGATGCTAGTCTCAATGTGAAGTTTGTTAGGTATCAAAGGCGTCTCCACGTGGGGGATCCAATCACAAGGGATCATTGGATGGGCATGCCGATATGTGGGCACTTAATCGCCGAAGCATTCAATTGCGTGGTTCACTATTTCTCAAAAGGTAATAGTTTCACATACACTCCGAAAACAAAAATATGTGTCGAGCAACTTAAACGTAGGAGAGTGGTGATTGCGCTTGTTAACAACAACCATTTTATAGGCCTCCTGGTTAGAAGACGATTGTCCACCGCCTCCGATATGCGGAAACTCTTATTGGCATGGATTTAACCCCGACACAATGTTGGGATGGTGCATTATGTACGAGCATAACATAGAGATGTGGAATACTTTGAATGATTCGGAAAAAATCATACACGAGGGTGCAGTTTCCCTTGCGGATGATTAAATGTACCATTAATTAAACTAAGTATGCTTTGAACATCAACATAAGAATCAAAGATTTTTTTTTTTGGAATTAGTTCTTATTTTTGGTTTATGCTTTGAACATTTTCATAAGAATAAGAGAGGAGACTCATTATTTTGGAACTTTTTTTTTTTTTTTTTTTTCATATTGGAACTTAATACATGACATCGCCGAACAGTGAGACATCAAGACTTAAATTCGGTTAGGAAATGAAATTAGAGGACATTTCCGAACTAAAACTAAAGCTACATAACATTTAATATCCGAAACGTGTTATGAAAAAGTCTTTAAGGAGGCGGAAATGATATTCATATTTGAAATCCTTTCTCTTCCATCTTCGCCATTCGTTTTTTGATGTTAAAATGATTTCGGAGAATCCTTCACCCCTAAGTCGATACCGCCTTACAATACGAAATAAAGCCATAAATTCTACAACTCTAGCTCTAATATTTTCGAATCGAATGAACAAAGCTATATGATCACGGTTATGAGGGTTTGTTGTGTCCGAAGCGAAATTTCTCATGAATTTTCCCCAATAACTTTGACTCATAATACCATTCATTCTTCGTTCTTCACCCCTCTTTGGATAGTATAGTATGTAGTTTCGCAAAGAGATAGATCTTCATCTAGAGTAAATTTAGGAGTAGTGGCTGCCATTTTTAGAAGATTTTGAGACAAAATGTTAACTATGAGACACATATATATACCATCATGTATAACGGCTATAAAAATAGCCGTTACTTGAAATTGGTGTCATTCAAATTTCAAAATACATAGTTCGGTTACATAACAAATGCATCGAGATTACCGAACTCATCGGTTCGGTTGGATCTGTAAATCGTAGGTAACCGAACAATGCAAACCACCAAATTTCAAAAGTTATAGTGTAATGTTCGATTACCTGTAGAATAATACCAGGTAACCAAACATTACACTGTTGCTTTTGAAAGATTTAGCTGTTGTGAGTTCGGTTAGATTGCAAAATCAGCAAACCAACCGAACTTTTGGACCATCGAGTTCGGTTACCGCAAAATAATACCAGTAACCGAACATTACACCTGAACTTTTGAAATTTTCTTGTTATGAGTTCGGTTGGAATGCCTTTTCTACAGGTAATCGAATCAGATAGTTCTAATACTCGCAAAATAATACCAGTAAATCAACATTACACTGTAAATTTTGAAATTTTCTTTTTATGAGTTTGGTTAGATTTCCTTTTCTTCAGGTAACTGAACATGTGAGTTCGGTTGGATGCAAAAACATTCCAGGTAACCGAATACAGCTCTGTAACTTCTGTTTTTTTTTTGGTAGCTTAGTTCGGTTAGATTTGAAATTGGAGAACCAACCGAACTGAAGAACATGGGAGTTCGGTTGTTTACGAGATTTAGTCTCTTAACCGAACTACCTAATTGTTTCTTAAAAATTTGAATGTAATGAAACACTTAACCGTCAAATAGCCAAACTAATCCCTTAGAACACAAATTAAAAACCAAATTATGAAATTTATTTACTAATCCACATCACTAAATGTTGGAAGCACACGAACATAAGGAAACAAACTACCAAATCCGCCATAAAAAAGTATTCCAAATATAAGGAACCAAACTACCAAATCCGCAATTAAAAAGTCTTCCAAACATAAGAAACCAAAGTAATAATTGTTGCAATCACTCATTTACCATGACCACTACCAGAAACTTTTCTACTCTTGCGATTAGGAGCTTTAGGTCGTCCTTCGTCACTAGGAGTGTCATCTCCACTGCTTTGTTGTTCAACCATCCTACTTGAACCTTCCCCTTCTCAGCGACTCCTCTTTGACGGCATGGTTTGGCTTGGATCATCCTGGCTTGTATCGACAAGGTTGGGATTAAAAACATTAGTTATTTGGTTTTAGAGGTCTGTTTGTTCTCGAGTATCCATCGGCTCTCCAATCCGGATTTTTGCCATCATTTTCTTCAACAATTTAGCACTTTCCTTCACCTATTCTCATCAAAAACATAAGTAACTATTATTTTTCAATACTTCATAACATTTTGAAAAACAAAAAATAAGAGTAAATTTCTTACCGCCGAATTCCACAAGATCAAGGCCTCATCACCACACATAGGGGTATGCTTCATAATTTTCTTAGCCTCTTTCTCCACTGCCTTCGCTTTTGTTTTCTCAGCACGGGCTTGTTGGAAAGTGTTTATTACACGAGGATGAGAAAATGTTCATACCATTCCATATATCCTCGTCAATGCGGCATTTGGCTCATCAAACGAATCTTGTAACTCTTCAACTGGAACAAGATAATCCCCAAAGTTCTTTCAGTGGTCCACTGATGGAGTAGGATCGTATTTGGGGGTGAAATTCATCTCAGTGTTCTTAGTTCCATGCTTCTTCACCTTGAGAAAATTGTCTTAATACTCTTCGAGGATTATACATTGTACAACCTGCAGGATGAAACAACGGTCCATTATACGCCGCAACAGGTGAGAAATCAATAACCTCAACATCCTCCTCGTCTTCATCTGATGGAATGGTGTAAAGATGGAAAACCACATCTTCCACGGTTAACTTATCCAATGTCTCCCTCATCTCCAACACCTTTTTTCTTTTCTTTTTCCCGTGAGTTCAAAAATTCATATTTACCACCGTAGGCTTCCCATAAGGCCAAGGAGTGTGAGCATGAGACAATTGAAGTTTAGGGAAGTGGTCGTACACCCAAACCTATAAGAAGAGGCAACAAATAATACATTCGCAATATGATTAGTAATTATACACGTTCATTCACTTGAAACACACAAACGATAATTTAACGGGGTACATGAACAAGGGTGTATAAGCCTCCAAAATATAGACTCTTAAGCCTCGAAGCTTTTCTGAGTTCCTCTTGAACGAATGAAAGCACCACAATCCCCCAACAAAGAGTTGTTCACCTCATCCGGGGGTCCAATAGCCGGAGGTAATGAGCATTTACCACGTGACCTGAACTGTCAGGGAAGAAAATGGTTCCTAGTTTATATAACAAATAAGCAGTCACATGGTGCTTAACCTTCTCCTATGTCATCACCAACTTTCCTCGAGCAACCAAATCTTTCGTCCTTGAAAACTCATCAAACAAGGTTTTGAGCTTGATCTTTTTCAACTTCTTCTTGTACGTGCGGTCTGCCTCAAACTCATTATACTCATCACCTTCCTTAGGCTCTTTGTTAGCTCGTCTAAACTCACATTGTGCCTTTTTATCGCTCCATCCTAGACACCTTTGGACTAGCTTTTCAAGAAGTTCATAACTCATCGAGGGATCGTAGCCATCTCGAAAACTTGTTCCTGTAATTTGTAGGGCTGTGATTCTAAAAAAATCATTCGGAGTTATTGCCATCTCACCAAAAGGTAGATGAAAGGTATCCGTCTCTGGATAAGACCTCTTGGAAAATGCAGTAACAGTGACAGCATCAAATTTTTGGTGCGCATGTTGTATCACGTTCCATAGTACACAGTCAAATACCGCTAAGCGGACCTCATCACACTCATTTTCTATATTCCATATCTTGTTCTTTTGACGTTTCAAAACACGAACAACATTAGTATGATCCTACAAAAGAAACATCATATCTTATATACTAATATATAGAAAAGAACAATATATGTCAAAATATAACAAAAAGACTGAGAAATCTTGATGGTTAAGATTGAAACATACCTTTGTCGCAAAGATCTTAGCAGCCCATGAGTTTTTGTAGCCCATCAATACCTCCCCTCCATCTCTTGGAGTACCATAAGTTGGATTCTTTGGAGGAAAACACAAATTGTCATCAGGAATGTATGAATATCTAGCACAAGGCGTTTTAGGCGTCTTTCTAGGTTTCTTTCCCAAAATTTCTACTTTTGCCTCTTCCTCTTCGACTTCCTCTTCATCCAAGTCCTCATCTAATTCAACATCATCCTTATCTCCATCTTCCTCGTCTTTGTCACCCTCATTTCCTCCTCCTCCAGCTGGTTCACCATCATCATTGTCTCCCTCATTTCCCCCTTCTATTGGTTCACCATCATTGGCACCCTCATTTCTTTCTCCTTCAGCTGGTTCACCATCATTGGCACCCTCATTTCCTCCTCCTTCAGCAGGTTCACCTTCTCCACCTTGATGTTGTTCTTCATTGCCCATCGCTTCCACGATCTCTTCATTAACTTGTTGGATTACGTTGTCAACATTATCTCTATTAACACCATCTTGGATGACAACACACAATAATGACCCACCTCTATACTTAGAATTTTTGGTTCCACGGTGATCGGCATCACAATGTACTTTGCCTCGAGGGGTGGGAGTTCTAATATCTTCTAGTAAAGGTTTGTTTGATTTTTTGCCTCTTCCACTAATCAAGAAAACAAAAGATATTAGCTTAACCGCTGAATGATTCACTAAACAGATGCAAAATAAGGGTTCTCAGCGTAAGGTTTGGTTAATAGCAAAAGTTCACGAAAAATAGGCCAACTCTAATTTTGTGTTCCATAGTATAGTTCGGTTACCAAAATTTTTTGGAGAACAAACCGAACTCAATATTGGTAAATGTTAATGAAGAGTTCGGTTTGTCAAAAAAATTTCGAACAAACCGAACTCAACATTGGTAAATGTTAATGAAGAGTTCGGTTTGTCAAAAAAATTTTCGAACAAACCGAACTCAACATGTTTCAACTAATGAAGAGTTCGGTTTGTCAAGATTTTTTGTCAAGAGTTCGGTTACATTTTTTTTTTCGGTGAAGTTCGGTTACTGAATAGTTTTAGATTTTTATGCGAACAAACCGAACACAATAGCACAGTTCGGTTACATGTGAAAAACCAAATTGTTGTAAAATTTGCTAAGTTCGGTTAGAAAATTTTTTTAGGCCTCTTTGCGAACCGAACTGTTCTTCGTGTTCTTCCTAGAGAACCGAACTGTTCTTCGCAGTTCTGTTAGCTAGTTTTGAAACCTAGAGAACCGAACCGTTCTTCGTGTTCTTCCTTTCAGGAAGTTCGGTTAACAAAATAGGGTTTTTTAGAAACTCGACCTAACCGAACTATGCACTGTAACTTCCATTTGAACCCTATTTTCATGATTTCTATTCAATTAAACGAATCAAAATCAAATTAAAAGTAATGGGTTTGTTGCAAAATACTTGCGAATCGGTCCGATGTGAGAATCGGGCTTACGCAATGACGTCTATTATACTGGATTATGGCTTCACTTGGTAGTTCCACCTCTTTATGAATCTCAAAATCACTCGGCTGATTTTCTAGATGTCCCAATCGAGGACCTTCTCCTTGAAGTGTTTTGGTTTGCTTTCGAAGAACCATTCTTATGTTCGATTGATTAATCGACGATGAAAATTTTATGAATCGACGATTAATCGATGAAGACGATGTTGAAATGGGGAAGAAGAAAAGAACAAGAGGGAGAACTGTTTTCTCCTCAAAACTGTTTTTTTTTTTTTTTAGGTTTAGGTTTTGTTTTAGATAAAGTTAGAGGCAGTTATTAGGTTAGGGTTAATTTTAATTAGGGTAATGGGCAAATTAGTAATCTCATGATTTTTAGGACATCCCTTAACATTGTAGGGTAGGGGGCCTTATAAAACAATGGTCCAAAAAAAAATTCTGGTCCCCAAAAAACGGTTCAAGTAAAGCTTAGACATGCTCTTCATGTTACACTTTTTTTGTTAGTTCCCAAATCCATTATCATTTCATATTACACTTTTTCTGGGTTAGAAAGTAAAGTTTAGACATGTTGTTCATGTTTCACTTTATCATTTCATATTACACTTTCTCTGGGTTAGAAAGTAAAGCTTAATTAGACATGCTCTTAAATTAAGTCATTGAGATGAGGCGGCAACCACCGTGTTATATGGTTGGATTAAGTTTAATGCAGAGGAAGCTATTTGGAAAACCCAGGTCAAGTATGGTGTGAGGTTTACTGGCTTCATAATAATAGTCGTCTTTTTCTTCATCATGCCTAGCTATGTAGGTCTTCAACCTTTTCAAAAACTCGATAGTTTCAATATCAATATCACCCTAGCTATGTTTTTCTTTTCGAATTCTTCTTATTTTTCTTTGGTGTTTGAGTGTTACTATATGGTAAGTAGTTTTTTAAGGATAACTTTACTAAATATTTTTTATCATGTATTTGTGGGTACGCGACATATTTATTTATTTTACACGACACAACTTTTTCCATTTTGTGGGTATAAAATATGCACCCATTCCCCCTTTCTAGAGGTGTAAAACGTGCCGGTCCGGCACAACCCATCCTACGAAATCACGTGCTTAGCGTGTTGTGCCGGAAATTAAGACGTGTTGTGTTGTGATGTGCTAGAAAAATAAACGTGTTGTGCCGTGCTGGGCACATTTATTTTATGTTAAATATTTTCCAAATATTTAGGTATTATATGTGTTGTTATGAAAATAAGTCAACGTAACGACAACAAAATGTCAATAATTGGCTAGAATAAAGGCTCTTTTGTGAAATATACACAAAATGTGGTGTGTTGTGCCATGTTGTGTAGTATTTTATGAACCCACGGTTGGGGGATATCAAAACTAATTGGGGGATATAGCTACATGACAAAAACTAGATCCATATATCAAATCTGGGTCACCCCTTATGTAATTATTTTTTTAATTCCTAATCTAGCCCTCACTAATCAGGTTTAGTGGTTAATAATAATTAGGAAAATCTTAAGTATTTGGGGGATAGATTAGTGTGTATTTTTATTTGAATTTGTTTGAGGTGAGAGTAGAAGGTGGGAAAAATATTTTTGAGTTGAAATTTTTTTGTGAAAATGGAAGATGATTGTGAAGAGAGAATTGCTGCTAAGAGGTTGAAAATTTGATTTTTTTTTCTTTGAATCCACCATTTTTTTACAGCTGAAAAAGCTCGGTGCCGGCATGGTATTCAACCAAAAACCCATGCCGGCATTTGTTGGAAATTTTCATAAATGTTTGCCACTCAAAATTTTCTGGTTTTGATCTTCAAAACCTATTTTTTTTGGTCTCGGCACAGTCGGTTAATTCTCGAGCATGCCGGTACCTATGCCGGCATAGTATGATGCAAAAATTTTATGCCGGCACATGATGTAAAGTATCCAGAAAATTGATTTTTTTTTTCACTTGACTAGCGGAATTGATAGATTTATATCGAGCATGCCGGCATTTAGTTCCGGCATTGAATTCATCAATTCCGGCATGGTCTTCATCACTTCCGGCATGGTCTTCATCACTTCCGTCATGGTCTTCATCACTTCCGACATGGTCTTTATCATTTCCGACATGGTCTTCTTCACTTCCGGCGTGGTCTTCATCACTTCCGGCATGGTCTTCATCACTTCCGAACGTGAAAAAAAATAAATCGTTTTCGAAGTGAAGAGCCGACAGAGAAGGAGAAGAGAATTTGAAAGGGAATGGGGAAAATTTAGAATTTGAAAGGGAATGGGGAACATTTGGGTTTCAAAGATTTAACCCTAAAAGAGATTAATAAGAAGTGGAGCTGGAAATGGGAGATATGTTTTTGTTTTTTGATTTTAAGTTTTTTAATTTTTATTATCAGGGAAGGGTGTTTTAGTATTTTCTCCCCAAAAAACACCCCTTAGCAGACACCTTTGGTTGGGGAAGTAATTCATATCCCCCAATTGTGGGTTCTATTTTATACATATTATGACGTGATTTCTTAACGTGTTGTGTTGTGTTGTGCCATGCCACGTGCTTATACGTGCCGCGTGTTGTGTTGGGTTGTTGTGCCGATTAGTCTAACCCAGCCCGTCCCATGAAACTAACGTGTTGTGCCGTGCTGGGCTAAGTCACATGCTTGGCTAGGCTGTGATCAAATTCGAACGTGTTGTGCAGGGCTGTGCTCGTGCTGGCACATCCCAATTTACCCATTTACCCCTTTCCTTCTTTTTTGTGAAATCTCCTTCTTCTAGAAATCCTGAAAAATTCACCACTCTTTTGTCTGATTTTCTTGGCAACACTGTATATTATCGATATCACTCTACTATAAAGGTAAAGTCATTGGGTAATGATAATGACACCAGTGATGCACCAATTTCTTTAACGATCAAAAACGAAAACCTTCAGATATTATTGACTACTAGGTGTTTTTTTTACGGGAATTTTTAAGGTATTTTAATAGAATTATTTATAACAAAATTCCCTAATCTTGGAATTGTTATTATCAATTGTCTAGTAAGGACTCAGAAATACAAGCATGACGAATGAAATGTGTGAAGAAAAGGATAACATAACCCACCATTAACAAGCATGACCAATGGAATACATAAAAATTGGAATTAAAATTCCGAGCACGATTGGTGTTGTTATCTTGTTACCACTGTTGGTTGATGTTTCTTCATCTATTACTAATCATTTAGAAAGTAAAGCTTAATTAGACATGCTCTTAAATTAAGTCATTGAGATGAGGCGGCAACCACCCACTACGGGAAAATTAGTAATCTACAACTGTAGATTGACAACTCGTAAATTAAAAGTTGTAAAATGTAGTATGTTTTACAACTTTTTCCAACAAAAGCGTTGTGAAAGTAAAATATGTCCAACTCTTAGGACCAACGAGTTCCTAAGAGTAGTGACGAGAATCGTAACCACAACTTGTTGTGTGAAAAGGGTTGCGAGAGAAGTGACCACCTTTAGAATTTACGACTCATATCCTAAAGGTAGTGAATGATTTTAAAACAACACTAATAAGAGTCGTTGAAGATAAGAAAAAAGAAAATTTAAAAATGTTCTTGTAGAGAATCGAACCCAAGCTTACTAGGTGTTAGTACAAGACGTCAACCATCCCGCCGGATTCACAATCTTGGTAGATTTGTGCTTTTTCTTTTAATCAACATTCACAACCTTTACAAGAGTTGTAAAATGATAAATTGACTTTTAAAAAAAAATGAGGCTAAGGTGAATCGAACTCAACCTCCTCTCGTCTAAGACTTGGATTTCAACCACCCTTCCACATTTACATGCATGTCTGCTTATATTTTACATTTACTTTTATAAAAAAAGTGATAAGGAAAAAACATGTTAAGGAAAAGAAATAAATGGACGGTTATGATGTAAATGGATGGTTATGATGGGAGATGGAAAAGATAAGAAGAAAAGAGTAAATAGACCTTCTACAACCCCTTAAGAGTCGTTGTAAAGGTATAAACAATTCTGCTAAATTTTTCTCACTTACGCAAAAAATTCCCACTTACGCTAAATTTTATTCACTTCGCAAAAAAACTTCTCACTTCTCGCTAAATTTTCTCACTTCATCGCTATTGACAACCTTTATAAGAGTTGTCGTTGAGGTATAAACACTTATGCTAAATTTTTCTCACTTCGACTAAGAATATTCCCATGGAATCTTACCCGTAAATGGGTGGATTCATCGTCTTTCCAAACTTTCGGACTTATAGTAGTCCGCTCATGGCCAAGTTTTGATCCCTAGTGCAAGTTTCTTTTTCAAAGTTGATTTAATTTGTATGTGTTTAAGGTTTATGAGAATATTCCCATGGGATCTTACCCGTAAATGGTTGGATTCATCGTCTTTGCAAACTTTCAGATTTATAGTAGTCCGCTCATGGCTAGGTTTCGATCCCGGAGCCAGTTTCTTTCTCAAAGTTGACGAATTTGTGTGTGTTTAAGGTTTCTGAGAATATTCCCATGGAATCTTACCCGTAAATGGTTAGATTCATCTTCTTTGCGAACTTTCAGGCTTATATTAGTCCGCTCATGGCCAGGTTTCGATCTCGAAGCCAATTTCTTTCTCGAAGTTGACGAATTTGTGTATTGTTGAAGGTTTCTGAGAATATTCCCATGGAATCTTACCCGTAAATTGTTGTATTCATCGTTCTTACGAACTCTCAGGCTTATAGTAGTCCGCTCATGGCCAGGTTTCGATCTCGGAGCCAGTTTTTTTCTCAAAGTTGACGAATTTGTGTGTGTTTAAGGTTTCTGAGAATATTCCCAAGGAATCTTACCCATAAATGGTTGTATTCATCGTCTTTGCGAACTTTCAGACTTATAGTAGTCCACTCATGGCTAGGTTTCGATCTCGGAGCCAGGGTTTGCATACAATATGCTAGAATAGGGCTGGTTTAATGTTTTGGGGAATATTCCAAAGGAATCTTACCTGTAAATGGATGGATTCATCATTCTTACCAAGTTTCCGACTTATAGTAGTCCACTCCCGACCAGGTTTCGATCTCGGAGCCATGATATGCATACAGTATGCCAGAATAGGGTTTGTTGAAGGTTCCAGAGAATATTTCGAAGGAATCTTACTTGTAAATGGATGGATTCATCGTTCTTACCAAGTTTCCGAATTATAGTAGTCCACTCCCGACCAGGTTTCGATCTCGGAGCCAATGTACGCATACAATATGCCAGAATAGGGTTTGTTTAAGGTTTCAGAGAATATTCCGAAAGAATCTTACTTGTAAATGGATGGATTCATCGTTCTTACCAAGTTTCCGAATTATAGTAGTCCACTGCCGACCAGGTTTCGATCTCGGAACCAAGGTACACATACAATATGCCAGAATAGGGTTTGTTTAAGGTTTCGGGGAATATTCCAAAAGAATCTTACCTACATATGTATGGATTCATCATTTTTACCAAGTTTCCGACTTATTGTAGTCCACTTCCGACCAGGTTTCGATCTCGGAGCCATGGTAAGCATACAATATGCCAGAATAGGGTTTGTTTAAGGTTTCAGATAATATTTTGAAGGAATCTTACCTGTAAATTGATGGATTCATCGTTGTTACCAAGTTTCTGAATTATAGTAGTCCACTCCCGACCTGGTTTCGATCTCGGAACCAAGGTACGCATACAATATGCCAGAATAGGGTTTTTTTAAGGTTTCAGGAATATTCTGAAGGAATCTTACCTGTAACTGGATGGATTCATCATTCTTACCAAGTTTCCGACTTATAGTAGTCCACTCCCACCGTGTTTCGATCTCGGAGCCAACGTACGCATACAATATACCGAATAGGGTTTGTTTAAGGTTTCGAATATTCTCAAGGAATCCTACCATGAATCGGATGGATTCATCATTCTTACCAAGTTTCCAACTTATAGTAGTCCACTCCCGACCAGGTTTCGATCTCGGAGCCAAGGTACGCATACAATATGCCAGAATAGGGTTTGTTTAAGGTTTCGGGAATATTCTGAAAGAATCTTACCTGTAACTGGATGGATTCATTATTCTTACCAAGTTTCCGACTTATAGTAGTCCACTCCCGATCAGGTTTCGATCTCGGAGCCAATGAACGCATACAATATACCAGAATAGGGTTTGTTTAAGGTTTCAGAGAATATTTCGAAGGAATCTTACATGTAAATGGATGGATTCATCATTCTTACCAAGTTTATGACTTATATTAGTCCACTCCCGACCAGGTTTCGATCTCGGAGCCAATGTATGCATACAATATACCAGAATATGGTTTGTTTAAGGTTTCATAGAATATTTCGAAGGAATCTTACCTGTAAATTGATGGATTCATCGTTCTTACGAAGTTTCCGACTTATAGTAGCCCACTCACGGCCAGATTTCGATCTCGGAGCCAGGGTTTGCATACAATATGCCAGAATAGGGTTTGTTTAATGTTTAAGATAATATTTCGAAGGAATCTTACCTGTAAATGGATGGATTCATCGTTTTTACGAAGTTTTCGACTTATAGTAGTTCTCTGCAGGCTAGGTTTCGATCTCATAGCCAAGGTATGCATACAATATGCTAGAATAGGGTTTGTTTAAGGTTTCGGGGAATATTCCGAAAGAATCTTACCTACATATGGATGGATTCATCATTTTTACCAAGTTTCCGACTTATTGTAGTCCACTTCCGACCAGGTTTCGATCTCGGAGCCATGGTAAGCATATAATATGCCAGAATAGGGTTTGTTTAAGGTTTCAGATAATATTTCGAAGGAATCATCCTGTAAATTTATGGATTCATCGTTGTTACCAAGTTTCTGAATTATAGTAGCCCACTCTCGACCTGGTTTCGATCTCGGAACCAAGGTACGCATACAATATGCCAGAATAGGGTTTGTTTAAGGTTTCAGATAATATTTCGAAGGAATCTTACCTGTAAATTTATGGATTCATCGTTGTTACCAAGTTTCTGAATTATAGTAGTCCACTCCCGACCTGGTTTCGATCTCGGAACCAAAGTACGCATACAATATGCTAGAATAGGGTTTGTTTAAGGTTTCGGGAATATTCTAAAGGAATCCTACCTGTAACTGCATGGATTCATCATTCTTACCAAGTTTCCGACTTATAGTAGTCCACTCCCAACCAGGTTTCGATCTCGGAGCCAAGGTACGCATACAATATGCCAGAATAGGGTTTATTTAAGGTTTCGGGAATATTATGAAGGAATCTTACCTGTAACTGGATGGATTCATCATTCTTACCAAGTTTCCGACTTATAGTAGTCCACTCCCAACCAGGTTTCGATCTCGGAGCCAATGTACACATACAATATACCAGAATAGGGTTTGTTTAAGGTTTCAGAGAATATTTCGAAGGAATCTTACCTGTAAATGGATGGATTCATCATTCTTACCAAGTTTCCGACTTATAGTAGTCCACTCCCGACCAGGTTTCGATCTCGGAGCCAATGTACGCATACAATATACCAGAATAGGGTTTGTTTAAGGTTTCAGAGAATATTTCGAAGGAATCTTACCTGTAAATTGATGGATTCATCGTTCTTACGAAGTTTCCGACTTATAGTTGCCCACTCACGGCCAGATTTCGATCTCGGAGCCACGGTTTGCATACAATATGCCAGAATAGGGTTTGTTTAATGTTTCAGGGAATATTCCAAAGGAATCTTACCTGTAAATGGATGGATTCATCGTTTTTACGAAGTTTCCGACTTATAGTAGTTCTCTGCAGGCTAGGTTTCGATCTCATAGCCAAGGTATGCATACAATATGCCAGAATAGGGTTTGTTTAAGGTTTCGGAGAATATTCTGAAGGAATCTTACCTATAAATGGATGGATTCATCATTCTTACTAAGTTTGAAGTCAGAACCCTCCCGAAGCTTCTAAGTTCATAATTTGTATGTCGTTATACCACGTTTGAAGTTAGAATCAACACTGAGCTTCATATTTATCGATTTTGATGATGTATCATGCTAAGTTTGAAGTCAGAACCCTCCCGAAGCTTCTTGGTTCATAGTTTGTAAGTCGTTATACCACATTTGAAGTTCGAATCAACACTGAGCTTCATATTTATCGATTTCGATGATGTATCATGCTAAGTTTGAAGTCAGAACCCTCCCGGAGCTTCTTGGCTCATAGTTTTTATGTTATTATACCACATTTGAAGTTCGACTCAACACTGAGCTTCATATTTATCGATTTGGATGAGGTATCCAGCTAAGTTTGAAGTCAGAACCATCCTGAATTTCGTGGTCCATCTCTAGTAATCTTATAACCTGAGTTTACCAGTGTGAACTAAAGCTACTTCATGACTTGTATGAGTTGTAAAAATTACTTCATGACCTATGCGACTATTCGAAATTCAAACCGGAAGCACAAAGAGAAAGCACAAAAACACAAAGACAAAGCACAAAGAAACACACCAATTATCGAATTCATTTTCATTTTCCCGATTCATTCTTATACATTTTTTGGAGTTTTTTTTTTCAGAATGCCGATAACAATGTCCTAAATTTATTAATATTTTTTTTGGATTTTTTTTCATGTCGAATATTGATAACAAAACCGAATACATGAGTTCGTATTAGCACAAAGAAAAACACACTTGTTTCTCAATCCGTATGAGCATCCCAAATACAATATCAACCGTCAAGATCTTTTTCTTGATCCGTATGAGGGGATCAAACTAAACGTGGTCCGTCGATCATTTTAATTTTCATTCTTGGTTGTATCATCTCCATTTCTTGATTCACTCGACCCATCTTAGTTCTCATCTGCAATTTCCAGTGAAAATCATCACAACCTCGATCCACGTAAACTCATCAATGGAATACCTCGGATCCAGGCTTCTACAAACCCTAAATCAAACCCAACTTCAAATCGTAATCTTCTACCGATTTATTCTTTCACTGATTCAATCTCAGGACCCCTTTCAATTCTTCATTCAACATCTAACCTAGCCATAAGAATCGTACATCTCCATCCCTGAACATCGAATCAACAACAAAAAATTCATTATCTCCTCCATCTCTGATCAAAGTTTCTTAATTATGGGTTCGATTTGTAGATTTGGTGCTGCTGCTGCTAGAATCAAGATGAAAAGTGAACTGTAGTTAGGGTTTGAACAAGAAATTGGAGATGAAGATTTTGACTGAACTGTAGGTGGAATTGATTACAGAAAAGAAGGAATCGAAATGGGTGATGTCGGCTGAGTAGAGAAGAACTAAAGGGTTCCGTATGTGATTTGAATGCTTAGATTATTGGAAGAAGAAATGTTAAGTGGGTTGAGCAGGTTGTGAAATGAAGAGTATGGTTGTCTGTGTTGGTGGTGTGTGGTCTGGTAAGCTTGAGACGCTGGTAATGAAGTCTGTAATATGGGAGATGGCTTGTCTTGAGACAGATGGTGGAGTTTTCCGTGGTGATTGTATTGGATGAACATGGCAGAATGGAGAAATCAGTTGCAGCTGTAATTGCAATAAACAAGGTGGTGGCTGAAAGACAAGAATGGAGTTAGCTGAGTCTGTTGCTGAACTAGAGTTGAGTGCTATCCATGGTCAAATATGTGCAAGAATGGAATGTTGATGTTACAGGGTATTAACTTGATGCAGAGAATGAGATGGATATGAAATCGGCAGTAGGGGCTTGGTTGTGTTCATGGGGTTTGTTCATGACTATTCTTATTAACGAGGTTAGATTTACAGAACGTTGATTAGAGTTTCGATTTAGGTATTTGTCAATTCCACATACGCCATCGATCTACAGAAGAAGTAGGAATTTAAGATTCACAGAATATGGATTAGAGTTTCAATTTTGGGGTTTTGAGTACCGACGACTGCTGCAATTGGGAATCTGAGATCCTATGGGAGTACTAGGAACTCCCACTACTGAAGATTTCCTTTCATCTTTGTTTGTTTAAATTTGATTTCCTTTTTTTGTTCTTTATTATAGTTATCTTTTTATCTTTTTTTTTCTGTTCCAATTTTGATGATGCATAAGGGGTGTTTGATGTTTGTTCAATGCCGTGAATGCTTTTTGTCTCCTCCATTTTCAATTGCGTTTTAAATTACATCAAAACAAAACTTGAGCATAACCTTTTTTGTTCACCAAGACTTTATTTTTTTACTTATATTAGAAAGACCAAAGCACAGATGTATAAGTGATTTTAGTCGAAATCAATAGTGTAATTCGAGTTTTAACTTAAGGCAATCATAGTTTTTCTTTCATTTCTTTGTTTACCAACATTTACCAACATTGTTGCGCTTTCGGACACTTAGTAGTTTCAACATTTTTTGATGGGCATACATTTGATATGAATCACACAAGCAATATGCCATCGGTTTGTATCATGTTTATATGAACTTATTGACTTCACCTTTGCGAACTCTCTTTCTAAGGCAGGTGGTACCGATTGCCTTAACTTAAAATGAATCTCATAATGAAAAATGAGCATGTGTTGTGATTAACTAGGTTAACCAAAGGCACTCTTATCCTACCTTATGGTTCTTTGGAGTCGTTGTTTACCCCACATCCGACCGACTTTAACCTTTTAGCTCTCATGAGCT
The DNA here is from genome assembly GCA_023531295.1 of Papaver armeniacum. NCBI lineage: Eukaryota > Viridiplantae > Streptophyta > Magnoliopsida > Ranunculales > Papaveraceae > Papaver > Papaver armeniacum. The sequence continues at coordinate 836,846 of JAJJWW010014642.1, read as the reverse complement.
ATGGTCTTTATTTCTAGCTAATAGCATGTGATGAGAAATGTGAAATTTTATTACAAAGAGAATTTGAATTGTCATATCAATATTTTGTTAAGCAATGTTTGGGTTGCGATGGATCAAACAAAATGTGGATTCTAGCATCATGACAAAAAGAGGAGAGTTACAAGTTAAACTTTGCAAGGGGAAGCAAAGGATAATGTAGTGTTTGGTACATATGTTAAAGATTATCGTTGCCCATTCATGGGTCTTCACCAGATCATATTTTAAACAAATGAATTATGTGAAAACAATTAAAGACTGCACATTTATATGAGAATATTCTTCAAGATAGTCCTCCGCGAGATGTTTATGTTCATTAGTCAATTATAGAAGTGTAGAAATTTAACCGTGTCTTTGGTGTATCAATTACATAGGGTATTTAGTCCAAAGTTTATCTCTAGCTTGCTTGGTTTTGCACATGAGATCTCATTAGTTGTAGCAGATTTAGAAATTTGTACAACATATATTATTCAGTCCCGTTCCTGGACTCTATTTTGTTTTATGAGCTAATTTCTGCTTGCTTACAGGCTATATTTTGCGACATTGGAAAACCTCTCATTAAGAATCTGTGTACTGAGTAGTCAACCTGCTTGCTTACAGGCTATATTTTGCGACATTGGAAAACCTCTCATTAAGAATCAGTATCTTGAGTAGTCAACATATGATTGTTCCCGTAATGATGGAAGTTGGAACTTGCATCCAGCAAAGTTTCTACCATTAGAGAGATTCCTTGTGTAACCTATGATCTGTAAGTTTCTCTGTATGCTTGTATTTCTCTATTATTTGATAGTCGTCTCTGTACTAAAAGTCTAAAATGATTTCTTGCTTCTTGCTTAAAATGGATATTTTGTCCATGGCTACTACTACAAATCATTGTCATCATTATCAATCTTCACAATCTCTTTCCATTTAACAAGTATGTATTGAATTTTATACTAAGTTGTTTGCTTATTTTGAAACAGGATGATTGGCTCCAATGATGCTTCAACATGTAAGGTACCTTTTATAATTATGAAATCTATGTTGCTTATGATTTGAAAAATATACTAGTGTCTGAATGCTTGCATTGGATTGATAGCAGAACCAATGGATCAAAGCACAAATGCTTTCTCTCAGCACAATATGTTGTTCCGACTTCTGAACTAGAAGCGATAATGGTGATTACATCTCTTTACTCTTCCCTTTGCTTCTCTCTGTAACTATCTTTCTGTTTGGATTCTGCTTCAGTTACTTATTTGATTTTTCATTTGGTTTTACGTTTTGCAGCCTTGAAAAAAGATGACACACAACAGACCCATCGACCCCTAACTGGATCCTTAAGAGAACTGATCAGGTTTATTTTAAACCTTGTCTTCCTACCTCGTTATTCATTTATGTACTTCATAATTTATACTTTCTTTTTTGGACTATCTTTTCAGGAGTTTCTCCATTGGTGTCTTGAAGTATTCCTGAAAGTCTCACCTACTTGGCTCGAAATCATCCAAATGTGGCAAAGCTTTTGCTCCAGCTCGAGCTGCCTCGTTCTCCTGCAAGAGAGTTGCATTGATCAGGGGCGTGGAAAAGCTGTGATGGTTATGGAAGAGGATGATACGCAGCATCAGGAAGGGGATGTGTCGATTGTCTTGCTTTTGAGTTTGTTGAATCTTCCACTTTATTTGAGGAGCATTGCTCATCTTGAACAAGTAAGCAAGCTTCTGCATTTTGCTAATACCATTGAAATCCCCTAGATATAATTACTGATGATCCGTGTTGTCTTTCTTCTATTTGTTTTTCAGTTGCTAAATTTATTGAAAGTTGTCATTGATAATGCTGAAAGTAACTCCAACATGTCTAATACGACAAAAGTATCGCCTACTGAGCAGTACCGCCTCGGCCCCCGAAATAGTGGTCAATTCTGTGGGGTTAAATTTTGATGTGCAGGTTTCCTCTTCTAGTGATGCTATGCCAACCAAAAGTGAAACCTCTAAACCTTCCACATCTTCTCATGCAAATAAAGAATGTGACGTTCACTGTGTACTACTTGGCCTACCACAAGCTGAACTCAGGCTTTTATGCTCTTTGCTTGCACATGATGGGTACGATCTAACTCTTGATTCTATTTGTTTTATGGGAACCTGCATATACTGTCCCCATCTTCCCATTACTTATAACACTTTTTTTTAGTATTGCAGTTTATCAGACAATGCTTATGCTCTTGCCGGTGAGGTTTTAAAGAAGTCGGTGGCTATTGCTCCAACTTATTGCCATTTATTTATCAGAGAGTTAGCAACTTCAGTGGAAAACCTTTCTAGACCTACCATTGGTGAATTGCAAGTATTCGGAGAAGCAGAAACGACACTTTTTAGCTCAACTTCCAATGATGGTACTGCAATCCTGAGGGTTCTACAAGCACTAAGCTCTCTTGTTGCATGCTTGCAAGAGAAGGAGAAAGATCCGAAGGAAAAGATCGGGACAGATACTCAAACTCAGGTGCGGGGATAAATTCAGTTTCCGGATCTCTTATGGTTGGAGTTCATTTGCATAAGCAAGATAGAAAGCTACTCGGATACTTCTCTTGCTTTATTCCCTGCATCCAGAAGCTTTGTCACCCACGACAGCAAGTGCAGTATCCCCATTTCCCCAGTACCCGAATGTGTTGCCATATATTGAATCCTTCTTTGTAGCATGTGAGAAGTTAGATCCTTTACAAGCTGGAGCCGCAATGATCTCTCTCTCGCTGCTTGGGACTTCTGCAACTGAAGAGGCCACAACTTCCTCCGGACAGCAGAGGATAACTTCGGTTTCCAATGCAAAAGGTGAAGAGAAAAATGCTGCATTTGTGAAGTTCTCATAAATGAATGACTCAAGAGACTTGTTCTTTCTTTGTTTATGTGTTGGAATGATATTTTGAATGAATCATTTTAATTGTTTACATTTGAATGAATGCTTTGGTATATTTTGAAAATATTTTGAATGCTATTTTATGAAAATAATGGTTGTCATACTTGTTTCTCGCTACACATCGTATTTGTTGTGAAACAATGCACTTTGGATTGTGGAAACAAACTTCTACTACACATACAAAGGTTGTCATACACGTTTCTGCTACACAAGTTAAGGGTTGTGAATAACATGTCTTACTACTATAATCTTGGGTTGTCATACGAGTTTCTGCTACACAAGTAAACCGTTTGTGAATATGATGTCATACTACTATGAACTTGGTTGTGATATGAGTTTCTCCTATACATATTTTTGTTGTGTAAGAAGTACTTACAACCCAAGTAATAATTGTGAAACACGTCTTACACTACGCTTCCATAAGTTGTGATATGGGTTTCTCGCTACACTACCCTCTTGTTGTGAAACACTTGGTTGGGAAAGTCCTACAACCATAATAATAGTTGGGAGAATGGTATATACACAACCATTATATTGGTTGTGTTAGATATTTCTAAGACTTATAACTTTGTTGTGAAACAAATTATTACAACCTCTTGATGAGTTGTGTGAGATGTTGCCCAGTAATTTGGATTAAGTATCACAACCGAAGAAAGTGTTGTATAATATTGAACCACAACCAAGTTTACGACTCTATCTTACGAGTTGCAAACAATTGAAGACTTTCTACACCCCCCCCCCTTGTGCAACCTATCGATAAACGTCGTCTTATGTGGTACCACAACTGATTTCCGGGGTAGTTAATCGCTGTTTTTCCCGTAGTGACCGTGTTCTATGGTTGGATTAAGTTTAATGCAGAGGAAGCTATTTGGAAAACCCAGGTCAAGTATGGTGTGAGGTTTACTGGCTTCATAATAATAGTTTTTTTTTTTTGTATTTTAAAATGTCTTTATAAGAATCTAGATGGGAGCTTAGCATAAGTTGGGCTCCTACACCTTTTTGAATGGCTAAACCTATTCTAATGAAAAATAAATTACCAACATTAATATTTACATCATGCCTAGCTATGTAGGTCTTCGACCTTTTCAAAAACTCGATAGTTTCAATATCAATCTCACCCTAGTTATGTTTTTCTTTTCCAATTCTTTTTATTTTTCTTTTGCGTTTGAGTATCACTATATGGTAAGTATTTTTTTAAGGATAACTTTATTAAATATTTTTTATCATGTATTTGTGGGTACGCGACGTATTTATTTATTTTACACGACACAACTTTTTCCATTTTGTGGGTATAAAATATGCACCCATTCCCCCTTTCTTGAGGTGTAAAACGTGCCGGTCCGGCACAGCTCATCCTACGAAATCCCGTGCTTAGCGTGTTGTGTGTCGTGCTGTGTTGTGCCGGAAATTAAGACGTGTTGTGTTGTGATGTGCCAGAAAAATAAACGTGTTATGCCGTGCTGGGCACATTTATTTTATGTTAATTTTTTTCCAAATATTTAGGTATTATATGTGTTGTTATGAAAATAAGTCAACATAACGATAACAAAATGTCAATAATTGGCTAGAATAAAGGCTCTTTTGTGAAATATACACAAAATGTGGTGTTTTGTGCCATGTTGTGTAGTATTTTATACATATTATGACATGATTTCTTAACGTGTTGTGTTGTGCCATGCCACGTGCTTATCCGTGCCGCATGCTGTGTTGGGTTGTTGGGCCGATTAGTCTAACCCAGCCCGTCCCATGAAACTAACGTGTTGTGCCGTGCTGGGCTAAGTCACGTGCTTGGATGGGCTGTGATCAAATTCTAACGTGTTGTGCTGGGCTGTGCTCGTGCTGGCACATCCCAATTTACACATCTACCCCTTTCCTTCTTTTTTTGTGAAATCTCCCTTCTTCTAGAAATCCTGAAAAATTCACCACTCTTTTGTCTGATTTTCTCGGCATAACACTCATATATTTTCGATATCACTCTACTATAAAGGTAAAGTCATTGAGTGATGATAATGATACCAGTGATGCACCAATTTCTTTAACGATCAAAAACGAAAACCTTCGGATATTATTGACTACTAGGTGTTTTTTTTTAAGGGAACTATTAAGGTATTTTAATAGAATTATTTATAACAAAATTCCCTAATTTTGGAATTGTTATTATCAATTGTCTAGTAAGGACTCAGAAATACAAGCATGACCAATGAAATGTGTGAAGAAAAGGATAACATAACCCACCATTAACAAGCATGACCAATGGAATACATAAAAATTGGAATTAAAATTCCGAGCACGATTGGTGTTGTTTTCTTGTTACCACTGTTGGTTGATGTTTCTTCATCTATTACTGGCGAAGTTTTTGTCCCTTTTGTGGTCGGGCATACGTCTTTATCAGAAAAACACAACTCATTCATTCCCTCTCCCGTCAACCTAAATCAGAAAAAACTGAATTACTTCAATAGAATATAACTTGATTAATTCACTCTATCAACTATCAACGATGTGAATATTTTTCAATGCTGAATTTCACTTACGTCAAATTTAACGTTCCTTCCTTCGATTTTTTCCTTAATGAAGTTGGCACTGTTCCAGTGAAAAAGTTATTCGCCAAATTCCTACAAGCATTCAAAATAAAAACAATTGATTGATAAATACATATATACATTTCATAAGATTTTTCTTTATTATGCTTCAAAAAAAAAAAAAAAAAAAAGATTTTTCTTTATGAAAACTAGAAGTTTTCTTAACAAGTGAGAAAAATCCATTTCCTCCTATAAAAAGCGGAAAATGGGTCATTTGTCCAAAAAAAATTAAAACACGGTTCAAATGGACGAGTAAAAAATTTTATGGGTGAAATGGACACAAAAAAAATAGCAAAGATGAAACTGGATTCATCCCGGCTTAAACTTAAAAAATAGGGAGGATGAAACTGGATGCATCCTGTAAATTAAAAATAAAAAAATATTTGAAAATGGGCGGGGATGAAACCGGTTACATCCCTGCATATTTTTAAATTTTTGTCCATTTAAACAGTATCAAAATCTAACTGTCTTTTTCACCCAGGAAATTTTAATTTTGGTCTTTTTAACCAATTTTGTGTATAAAAAGCGGACATGAAAAGTAGAAATTATTCACTAGAAAAAAGAAAAACAAAACTTACAGCACTTTAAGTTTAGGGAAGTCGGCAAGAAAATCAGGAAACTCTTGTCCCAGAATATTATCGCTTAAGTCTCTGTAAAAAAAAATGAACAACCATTACAAAGAAAGATAATTAAATTAGCAAGGTAGTTTTATGTTGTATTTTTTTCTGAACAATATACATAATTTAATTTCTCACATGATTTCAAGTGCATCCAGGGCACTAAAATCGTAGAGATCTCCAATATATAGTGCTCCAGAATGGTGTAGATTTCTGTAAAGGAGTTCGCAATAAAGATCAAAATATACACATACATGTTTTACTAGGTTTATAAAAATTGACTAGACAAACAGGAAAAGACAGAAAAAGGGATACAAGTGAAGATTTTTTCATACAATGCTGTTACTCGAGGGGTATCATCGGAGCTACAGTTAACCCATGAATATGGCTCAGGAAGACAAGGATCAGGTTGATCATCCGTTGCTAAAGACCCATAATTATCTATCAACAACTGTATCGCCTTCACTGATACATAATCATTCAAACAATTTAAAACAGGAAAACGAATTAAAAGGGAATGCTGATAATTAATCATTTGAATTAAAAAAAAAATAATCCTTCACCTAAAATGAAGAAAAAGGAGTAACACATGAGACTAGAAAGCTATACCATCATTTGAATTTGTTAATGCCGATACCGTCGTAAACAATAGAAATGGCAAAGATAATACTGATATGAAATGAACAAGATTCACATTAGTTCTCTTCATGATGCTATCAACCAAGTTGTAGCTGAGAAGAATATGATATGAACCAAGTTGTTGATTAGAAAGAAATGACTAGTACTTGATTGTTTATCCACATGATGTATTTATAGCCTTAATTAATTAATCTTCACTTCGTTAAAGGTTTTGACCAAATTAATATAAAATGAAGTTTGAATTTGTTTTCAGTAATTATCAAGTTGATTGGAGAATTATTTAAGTTGTTGAATTTTCTTGTCCAAGTTGCATGGGTTCAATGTTAGCAGAACTTGTTCAGAATTTTCCTGTCCAAGTTGCATGGTTTAAATTAATTGTCAACTCTTGTTCAGAAATTCAAAAAATACATCTCCATGTGAAGGCTCTTAACTCAAAGTCCATAAGTCCAATACATGGGTAAGTTCGCAGGATCCGGTTATCTCAATAATTCCTTATGTCGAGAAGTAATTGACCTGTCTAAATTCGCAATGCATTGACAAACCTAACGGTTGGTAATATGTTGGATCTAATCTTTTACATTTTCATTGTTTTTATTCAACATGATTACGAATTCATACTTGAATCTTCCTACTTGCATATCTTAAACTATATACTAGTTATGTATTCGAAATTTTGTATCCAATAAAGAAGCATTTGTTTTCAAATTTACAGCTAAAATTATTATGCAATCAAAAATGGAATTGTTGGCATGCGACGGATAGTTTTTTCCGATCATGGAGGTAGATTCTACCTAATGGGACGACTTATAGGCCACAATAATTGAACCAAAGTCATGGACCATAATTCTTACCTTAAGGCCGATCATGCATGGGGGTTTTCATTGACTGATCTAAGGCGAAAAAATGGAGGACAAATTCTCGATCTGACTTTATAATCCATTTTTACAAAGGTAAATGTGTAATATTCGACTATTCGTTGTCAGCTTCTCTGGGGCTAAACGGTAACAAGTTTTGTACAAGTATTTTGACATTAAAAAGTCAAATGTATCATGTATGGCGGTTGTTTTACATCGTCAATATATTTCACAAATGCTCTACAATATGTATGTTCAACAATTACAATTTACAAAGTCTTGCTTCGGAGAAAAAAAAAAAAGAATGAAGAAATATCACAAAAAATTCAAAACAACAAGTTGGCACCAATTAAGCTCCCATTCTATTAGCTGAAATAGCTCGGTGCATTTGTTGATCAGTTTTTACTCCCTGTTCATTGCAACAATCGCCGAGTCTTGATAGTTCACACCGTTCTTCACTTAGGTAACAGTGGATTGGGACTCATCGTATTTCCATACATGAGTATTGCAGGCTCAGAGGTCCCATTCTTTTGCACTATACACATAAAAGCACATAAGATACAAATTGAGCAATGATTTACGGATCGGAGAAAAAAAGAAAAAAAAAACTACTTGTATGAATTTGTATAGATAAAAGCCGTGTGAGTTTGAACCTGCTGCTGCAGCGGCCTTTCTCTTCCGATGAATTATATAAAGATATGTACAGATAGCCAAGAAAATCAGAAAAATCGGAATCAAAGTCCCGAGCGCAATAGCTAGTGTTGTTTTTTTCTTTTTCCTACTTTTCACTTTTGCTGTTTTTTTCTTTTTACCACTTTTGGCTGATGCTGTTTTTTTACTTTTACCACTTTTCGCTAGTATTCGCCTATATGTTCCCCAATATTTTCTGTAAATGGATTCACACTTCACATTAACGATCAAAAATATTTAGATGTTGACTAGGTTTATAAGAATACGGGAAATGACAAAAGAGAAAGGATACAGCTGAAGATTTTGTCATACAATGCTGTTATTCGAGGAGTATCATCTAAGCTACAGTTAACCCATGGATATGGTTCAGAAAGACAAGGATCATCTTGATCATCCGTTGATAAATGCCCAAGCGAAGGATAATTCTCAATTAACAACTGTATCGCTTCCACTGATAAATATGTAATCATTCAAACAATTTAGAACAGGAAACAAATTAAAGAAGAATATGGACTCATTCACCTAAATGAAGAAAAAGAGTAACACATGAGACTAGAAAGCTATACCATCATTTGGATTTGTGTGGCCTGTTAGTATTGAATTTTTTTCGTCTGTTAACGCCGATACCGTCAAAAACAACAGAGATGAAAAAAACAATAACAAGTGAACACAATTCGCATTAGTATTCTTCATAACGCTATCAACCAAGCTGTGTAGATGAAGGAAATGTACTTGATCACTATCACATAAAATTTTTATAAACAGGAAACAAAATAAGCTTTATTTGGTTAAGCTTTTCATCAATTTAATTTATGATTATGCTTGAATTTGTCTTAATTATTAATTATATCAACTTGATTGGAGAATTATTTAAGGTGATGAATTTTTAATTTTCCTGAATTAGTATGTCCAAGTTGGGATCGTGGGACTCACTCTCACCTTTTTGACAAAAGGTTTCAACAAAACTTCCATGTCGTAGAGTATTTTTCATTTTCATGTAACGGTGTTAAACTTCATGAAATGGCATATAGTCTGACTAGAAATGTTATACAGCTTTAAAAGTGTAATTTTTTTTTTTTTCAAATGAAAAAGTTTTATATTAAAAGGAAAAATTCCAAGAAAACATAAACTAGGGGATTTACATATTGATAGTATCCTCCCAGTTAAAAGGAATGTTATTACAACTCGCGAATCTAAACGTCTCTTTATTACAAAACCAAAGAATAATCGTCTGTTTAATCTTGTATGTGAGTTCTATAACAGACATTCGACGAGATCCAAAAACTCTCTGATTCCCAAAACTCTCTGATTCCTTCAAAGTGTAAATTTGAAGTGCTCATTTAAGGAGTAAAATAAAAGAGATTCTGTTCATCTACCGTATAAGTTATCAATTTTTGTTTTTAACTATTGAGAGAGCTTCAAATTTTCAGGACCAATGATAAATATGTGGCAAATCAAATTTCTTATGTTGAAAGGTATGGTGTATATTTGATATTATTCTTGTTTCCATAGCATGTATATTATGTTTTGATTAGTTTGTATTTTTCCTTGTCTTGTTTTCTTTTATTACGCTAACAACTATGTATAAGAACTTGTTGTAATCTACTCTTTCGTCACAATGAATAGAAATATTTTACCATAATATACATGGTATGACTAACTTTGCCTCTTATACAATTTTACATTTCTATATTTGAGAAAAGCCGATTGATCAAGCCATATAATATTAGAATATGGCATCCAACTCAAAACCAATTGGCAATGAGTGGAGTGGTCCTAATTATTATAAACCACAGGATCTTAGATAACCCAGATAATATGGGACTAATAATAATCTCAACACGCCCCTCACGTGTAGCCTCGCTGGGTCTAACATGTGGACAATAAATCGGGTGATGCTGAATAAAGGTGCAGTCAAATGAATCGACACAAATAGCCTGCTCTGATACCATGTTACAATATGGGCATCCAACTCAAAAAAATTGGCTTTGAGTTGGATGCCCATATTATAACATGGTTTTGTCTGATGTTACTATGTACAGGAGTTTGGTCGGGAGTCTCCAGTATCTCTCTACGACAAGACCGAAAATTGCCTTTGCAGTTCATAAGGCATGTCAATTTATGCATAAACCTACAAAGCACATTTGGTTCTTGTTACACATATACTTCGCTACTTGCACCGTACATCTACTTTTGGTATTCTTCTTCGCTTCGAACAAAATTTGCAGCTTAGTTTCTCAGCATATACTGATGCTGATTGGGCGAGTGACCATCTTGATCGTCGTTTGACAAGTGGATGTTGTGTTTATCTTGGTTCTAATCTTATTTCTTGAAGTTCTCATAAGCAATGTACAGTTTCCCAGTCAAGTACCGAATCTGAGTATTGTGGTTTGGTTATTGCAACTGCTGAATTAATGTGGACTGAATCTCTTCTTCGAGAACTAAAGGTTTCTATTCAATTTCCTCCCGCTCTTTGGTGTGACAATTTGGGAGCTACCTATCTCACAATGAATCCGGTGTTTCATGGTCGCACAAAACACATAGAAATTGATTATCATTTTGTTCGTGAGAGAGTTCAAGGTGGTCAGGCTGTTGTTCATTTTTTTTCATCTAAACATCAAGTTGCTGATATCATTTTGTTTCATTTTGCAGACTACGCTCTAAGCTTAATGTCATTGATAAGACGCTTAGATCGAGGGGGGTGTTGGACATATAACAAACGTGACTTGACAAGTCACGTCTTTTGTAACTTTCCTTTGTTATAGTATATATGTTGTATATGTAATATCTAGGAAATCTATGCATGTCTTATATTCTGTGTATCTAAAGGAATATCTTTTGTAATCTTTAACAACATAAATATACAGTTGTTCTTTGTGTTTCTCATCCATTGAGAACACCTAAGTCTCAACTTATAAAACATAACATTTAACAACTTAAATCAAGAAACTAGATGGAAAATTAAACGTGAATTGAAAATGAAATTCTTATATGGGATTCTTTTTCTTTTTCTTAATTGAAACTTAGGATTTCTTTAAATTAATATTCTCCGAAAAAACTAGGCAACCTTATTGAAATTAAATTTATCAAGTCCCATCAATAAAAAATTAAAAGGAAAACACCTATCGTATATAATAAAATATTTTAGTGCGAGACTTTCGTTTTTATTTTAGCAAAAAAAAGATCAATAAATCAACTAAAAAGCAAGAAAACCTTTAAGTTCATGTATTACTAGTACGTCCGTTGCCACGGTGGGAGGGCCGACCGAAAAAGAATCTGAACAGGGGTTCGTCATGATTACTTTCACCCGTTTAAAAAGTGATACTTTCGCCCGTTTCGAAAAAGTGATACTGTCTGTTTCAGAAAAAGTGATACTTTCGCCCCGTTTCAGAAAAAGTGATACTTTTCCAAACCTAAGAAAAGTATCACTTTTTCCAAACGGCAGCGAAAGTATCACTTTTCCCAAACAGAGCGAAAGTTTCACTTTTTCCCTAAACGGGTTGTGAAAGTATCACTTTTTCAGAAACGGAAAATTAGTCGATCCATAAACCAAAATATGGTTGCATGATGTGTTATGCATCCTTTGTGGTGGTTTGCATAATGGCTATGCATTCAATTTTCGAGAATTGTGCCTAAAATTAAAGTATCATTTTTCTTGAAACGGAGGGAGTACATCGTTTTATTAGTTGGAACGGAAAATTAGTTGATGCATAAACCAAAATTTTGCTACATAAAGTATTATGTATCTTTTGTGGTGGTTTGCATAATGAATATACATTTAATTTTCTAAAATTGTGCCTAAAATGATAAATGCCTCCGAATTTTTCGTAAAAACTCTAAATTTGATATTGTTGTTTGTGCTCGTTGGATAGATTTTTTTATTAGCTTTCCAACAAGATAAAATTTGTAAAATTCCAAGGCACGGATTTTTAGATATGTTATATTAAAGTTTGATTTCCAATTATACCCCTAAAAAAATAGGATATATAAGGAGTTATAGTAAATTGACTAAAAGAGAGGATATTTTTGGTTTTTCAAGATGGACCATTCTCAATCTTTTTGTGGTAATTGACCACTTAGATTTACAAAAAAGTGGCCATATAAAGGACCTCCCTTGCTTCGCTCGGTCGGCCCAATAAGAAGCACATGAAGGAAGATTAGGAGGAGACCTCATTGTGAGAATTTCGTTACCATGCAAGTGTGAGAATTTCGCAGTTATTTTGATATTCTCTTCCAAATATATAACGGTGATGTAAAAGCATAATTGGGAAAAATGACGTTCTCTCGCTTTCTCTCTGCCATAACCGTTTTTCCAAAAAAAAAGATGAATCCTATTTTTTCTCCATCTTCTTCATCCTAATCCTAGATTTATTCGGGTTTAGATATGGATTTCATATCGTCCGAGCAAATCTAGATTGTTTTATTTACTAAATCCTGTTTAAATAAATAAAATCGCACTTGTTTGCGAAATCAGGATCTTAATTTCTGTATTCCTTTATGTTTTCAATAAATATTGTCTCTATGACAATTCTTTGTTATATGCTGTTTTAGTTCTCTATTACAACGATTTATCATTGTCCTTTGGGTTTTCTAATGGAGTCTGATGATATATTCAAGTACACCTTCAAAGATGACCAATTCTGGCGTGACGATGATCTAGATTCTTACAAAGTTGATCAATGGCTACTGGAATGGGTTGTAATGATATTTGGAGCAGATCATTCCTTTTATGAAGGATTATATCTTAATGAAAAAGAAGTTTTTAAATTGTTGAAGTCTAATGAGAAGACCATTGTTTGGATTACATCATTTATCTTTTTGATCAACTATTATGTACAATTGTTGTATTTCAGAAATTGAGATACATTATATTTTGTATTTCTTATGTTGTATTATTATGATGTACTTGAATTATCATGTTATCATGATTCCAATCGGTGGATCGGTGATTCTCCACCACTATGTATCCCTTCAAACCTCAATTTTAATGAGGTAATTTAATTAATTATGGATTTCAGGTTTGAAACCGATCTTTCCTTCAAAAAAATTAAAAAAAATTGGGCAAAATTAGTTATGCTTAACCTGGCAAGATAGTGTCAGAATCTCATTGGCGGGTACAGAGGGTACACGGCCTTTTGGGCACGGACAATCAGGAGCCTAGTAATTCTAGCAATTGTTTTTATAGGGCCGTTTTTTTTTTGTGAGCGATCCGTTTTTACCTCATTCCAAAATGAAGGCTCAAAGAGAATTTTTATACTTAAAGATGTGCAGCCGAATTATTCCGCATGAGAGAGAAAAGAGGTGGGCTCCATCCTTAAAATAGTCCCTGCAATTCTCCGCAGTGGGGCTACCGCTCCTCCGTGTTGTTTGGGGGCAAATGTGAAAACATTTCGACCATATTCTCTGTTAACTCCGAGAGTGTGCGGAATCTATTTTTATTTAGGATGTTAAAGCCTAAAGGAGCCATCCAAAAGTCCCGGCTGTGGGTATATATTTACCTATTTTGATGGACAATTCCCTCCGATAAATCGTAAGAGTGAGAATGAAACTAAAAAGTAACAATGGGACGGTAATCGATAGTAACAATCTGATATATGTTACTCCCTCCGTTCCTAATTAATAAGCTGGTTTTGTTTTTTTTAGAAATTTAAGAGAACTAATCATTGAAAGTGGTCCTCATGACACTTGTCAATAAAAGAAATGAAGTGAAATGGTCCCCATTACACTTGTCGTGAAGTAAAGTGAAATGGTCCACATGACGACACTCATACAAAGAAAAGAAGTTAAGAGAAAAGTGGTCCCAGAATACTAAAGTAACATTTGACTTTCCCAATTAGGAAATCAGTTTATTTTTTTGAAACATTTATTTATAGAAACCAGCCTATTATTTAGGAACAGAGGAAATATTAATTACCAAGGCGTTTTTCCTCATCAATAAAATTCTAAAACACACACACAAAAAAAAAAATCAACAATTACAAAGGATCGATTGGAAACAAGAAGTTGAGTTCACTTATAGCTCCAATTAAAGTAGCTTAAGCAGTTGGGCGTGTATGTTGGTCGGTGTTTGCTCCTTGATCATCCGGTAAAATGTTTTGCGCCGCATTCTCAAGGTCTTGAAGGTTCATTCCAGGCAGCAACGGATTGGGACTCATAGTATTTCCGTGCATAGGTTTTGTCCCATTCATTAGCCCTATATACAAATGAATGGTGCATATATATTAGACCCAATTAGGATGAAAAAACAATAAGACTAATATAGATTTAAGTTGCGAGTGTTTAAACCTGCTGCAGCAGCCGCCTTTCTCTTTTGATGTCTGGTAGCAAGAAATCCAACAATAGCCGAGAAAATCACAAACAATGGAATTAGAGTTCCGAGCACAATTGGTGTTGTTTTCTTTTTACCACTTTTTGGTGGCGTAGAAGTTAAACTAGTGGCTGATTTTTCGTCATCTGTTCCTGATGAAGAAGTTTCCTCACTTGTTCCCTGTGAAGTTTCGGCGGTATCTGTTCCTGGTGAAGTTTCCTCATCTGTTCCCGCCGGTGAAGTTCCTTTTCCCTTTCCTGTCACTGTTTTGGTTGGGCATACGTCTTCATCAGAATAACAAACATCCAGTCCCGACAACCTAAAACGGAAAAAAAGACAAATCAAATTTGATTCAAAGAAAATAACTTGAATAAGCCTTGCACATTAAATTAACAGTGACGTAAGTTCAGTTGAGTGACGATTTTCGCTTACATTAACGTTAGCGTTTTACTGTCGGATCTTTTCTTTAATGAAGTAGGTACTGTCCCATAGATAGAAGTACCCACCAAATACCTAAAAAGATCGAAAAACAAGCGATTCATAATTTACAGATAAAAATACACAAATGGGCATATGAGAATTCTGAATTCATTCCAAGTAGAAGTTAGTAGTACTCATTCGTGAGAGAAAGGAAAACTTACAGCACTTTTAGTTTAGGGAAGTTGGCAAGAAAATCAGGAAATTCCGCTGCCAAGAGGATATTAGCGCCTAAGTCTCTGCCAAAGTACATTAACCATTACGAAAAGAAGAATAATTTAATTTAATTAACAGATTCATTTCTATTTTGTGTGTTTTAGTGCACAAAGTTCAATTGCTCACATTTTTTCAAGTGCGTCCATGGCACTAAAATCAGGGACTTCTGTTCCAGATAATCCATATTCGTGGAGATCTCTGTAAATTAATCAGTTCATAGAAAAGATCAAGATCATAATATATAAAAATGATTAGACAAAGGCATACTGCTTTGCTATGGGCGGATATCAATCCAAAGATCCAACCGCAAGTATTGTCTCGTCTTTTATGGATCGGTACACGCCCCTAGTAAGAACGGTACCTACCTTTCATAATCATGGAAATGATAAATCAAAAATCAAAAGGTGGTGAGAGGAGATTTTTCCGTACATTTCTGTTACCCGAGGGGTATCATCGGAGCTACACTTAATCCATGAATGTGGTATGGGAAGACATGGATCATCTCCTACCACATATATAGAAAAAGTATCTACTAACAACTGTATCGCCAACACTGAAAATTTATCATTCAAACAAAACAGGGATCAAATTAAGAGATGTACTCATTCACCTGAAGTTAATGGAGAAAAAGAGTAAGATTTATACCATCAGTTGAATTCGTTTTCCCTGTTACTGTTGAACTTGTTTCATCATCTGTCTGTGCAGATACTGTCAAAAACAGTAGAGATGACAAAGACAATACTGATACTAAACGAGCAAGATTCACATATGACGTAGTCTTCATGATATATAATGATCTGCCAAGTTGAATACTGAGAATATGATATGAAACTAAGACATAGATGACTACTACTAGAGTCATATACTACTATTTATAGCCTTAATTAAGCTTTATTAATTCGGTTCAAGTGTTTGGCAATATTTTTAACAAATTAAGTTCGAAATTGTCCTAATAATAATTGGAGAACTAATTAGTTGGTGAATGCTGCAAGTTGCATGGGCTTAGAACATCATGTGAAGGTAATGGATATTCTAACGCGTTGATATTCCAGAGTTGCGGTGATTAAGCTTGTACATTTTCGAGCAATAATCGACCAGCTGTTTAAACTCACAACGCGTTGACATCCAAACACGAATCACGAATGGTTACATATTCGATCTGATCTGTTTTGTTTTCATTGTTTTTGTTCAACTTGATGAAGAGATCGAAGACTTTCTGGCTTTCGGGTGAGACATCATAAATGCTCCAGCAAGGGATTAAGTTAATGCCAATGTGTCTTCCTAGCTGCTATGTATTCTAACTATTGTGTTCGCTTCATTTTTGGGTTTTACCGTTTTGTACCTAATAAAACGATGGATTTCTTAAATTGGCAAGTTGACGTAAGTATAATACTATAAATTAAATGTTGTTAAAATTTTAACCAGTTCAAAGACCATCCAATTTTTTGTGCATATTCCTTGATGGAGTGTCCACCAAACAAAGCCATCATATTGGCTCATCTAAATTAGCAGTTAACTATATATCAAAAATTAGTTTTCTTTTCTTTTTATTCTTACACTAATCCAAAAATGTTAGAAAGATACAAAACTGATTTGGGTGCAATGGGTGCAAGAAATTGGGTTACGGATCATTTTTGCTAATGTTTAGCATCAAAAACAAATAAAAGATATTCCATCTGTTCCAATTTAGATGATGTTGTAAAGTTTTTCACACAGATTAAGAAACATCAAAGAGAAATTTTTTTCCCAAATCTGCCAATATTAATAATACCTTCCTAAAAATTTAAACCTCCTAGTTTTTTGTTTCTGGATTCTAATATAAATTATGAATCCCCATGTAATCCCACTTGGGATGACTAAATATCCTAAGAGCAACCGCAGTGGGCGACTAAACTCAAATATTTGGGTTGAGAACGAGACGTAGTGGGACGTACTATCGACCAAATCCCAGACTAAACCCAAATCCCAGACTATATTTGGTCGGGGACCAAAGACTAAACCCAAATATAGTCGAGCGTTGATATAATGTTCGCCCCAAAATCAAAGCGAACTTAAAGTTTACGCCTCACACCAAAGGGATAAAGTTTACGCCCCACACCAAAGTGGGGTTAAAGTTTACGCCCCTTTTTTTTCTTTGGTGGGGCGTTGATATAATGTCCGCCTGGTGTGGGGCGTGAACTTTATGTTCGCCCCACACCAGAGGACATTTATCAACGCCCCATTTTTTTTTTTAGTTTAGCCTGGGCGAACATAAAGTTTACGCCCACACCAAAGCGAACTTATAATTTACGCCCCACCGAATTTAGTCTTTTACCATTGTGTCACAGCACGGACTAAACCCAAATTTTGGTCTTTTTTCCCCTCTTTGGTCTTTGGTTATACTCGCACCACTGCAGTTGCTCTAAGATAATAGAGAATAGATTTAAAATCTTAAATTAGGTTTATTATGTCTCACTAATAACAAAAATTCATAACTTGCAAAATATAAGTCCGAATTTAATAAAATTTATATTTTTGGGAAGGATTTTAAATTATCTACAAAATAAGATCCATTGATATAGTAAATACAAAGTATATTTTTTTTTCGAAAAAAATTTGCTAGGATGAAACTGGTTGCATCCTGGCTTAAAACTAAAATAGAAAAAATTATTCAAAAAATAGCCAGGACGAAACTGGATGCATCCTGACTTACACTAATAAGAAAAATATTCAAAAAATTGCTCGGATGAAACCGTATCATCATGTGCTTTAGAGGAATCAAGTATCATCCTAGTTTAGATTTGGTTAAACTTGTTTTCATCCATGTTTAACTAGTATGCAACTGGTTTCATCTTGTTTTACATTTGGCTGAAATTATTTTCATCCATATTTTAACTAAGATGAAACTGGTTTCATCCAGGTTTAATCTGTGATTTACATGGTCTCACCCATGCATATACTAAGACATAACTGGTTTCATCCATGTTTAAACTATAATAATTTTTTTATCATGGTTTAATCTATTGTGTACATGGTTTAATCCATGTTTAAACTAGAATAAAATGATTTCAAAGTCACCATTAACCCATCTGGTTGCCATTAGCCCTTTTCGTTATAACTCCATCAACGAAAGTCTAAGCCAATTACTGATAATTTGATGCGGACTCAACTAACAACAACATCATATCACAAGGATTAAAGCATTACTGATAATTGCTAGCGGTATTGTGATAATTGGGCACTGGTATTGTGCTACGTAATCATTGATTCATTATAACTGATCATTGGGCACTGGTATTGTGCTGCGTAATCATTCAGGTACCTGCCAAGAAATTAGAGGAACATACTCTTATGGAGCATTGAGTGCGGAGGAAGGGGAGTGTTGTGCTGTTCGTGAAGCTTTGCGCTGGGCACAGGATAAACAACTCACGAAGATTCAAGTGGCTGCATAAAACATTATTCAATCCATTACTAGAGATGTGCTATTTATCCAGTGGGAAAAAAGGAACATTATTAAGGAAATCAAACACCTAGCTTCAAGTTTTTGGCTATGTAGTTTCTATTTTATTAGAAGAGATGATAATCAAGTTGCTCATCACATCTCCAGTTTTCTAGGGAGTCTAATAATTCATTAGTTGCTGATGACAATTTTTCAAAAGATATTTGTAATCTTTTAGATAAAGACATTAATCTTTCATCCACTTGAAAAAAAAAAAAATAAATAAATAAATTCCTTTGAACTTTCAGTTTTAATTTTTTTCCACTAAAGTACTAACGCCCCATTCCAAACTTGAGCTTTTACCTGTTGATTTATGATAAGCTCTGGGAATTTGCACAAGATTTGTCTACCGATTCTCCGTTGTCTAGACCATCTAATCATTCGAGACATTTAGTTATATTAAACATCAAACTTTGCTATCGAGCAGTACATACTAATAATATCTCTTGAGCCACCGTCTTTCTTACTCTTTTTCTCGAGATGTCGCTACTATAACAAATTTCGATTGTGTGATTTTACAAAGTTTAATGGAGAAAAGGAATTCATGTTTGGGGGGCTAAATTTTTTTTCCAACAGACGTACCATGAAATTAAAAAGAGAATATGATAGTGGAAAAATAGATAGCGAAACTACAACAATAGAGGTTGAGAAAGTAACATAAACGAAAAATAAATGAATAATAAGATGACCACTGCCATAACCCTGCAAATCCACCAAACAAACTTGGTTAGCAAAGGAGAGGAACTCAAAAGGGCTTAAAATTGCCTAATGGAAAGAAGAGCCCAAGGTCCTAAGCTATATGAGGAAGGAGGAAAGAAAAGAAGTCATAGACCATCAAGTGCCATTCAGAAAACTATTTACGAGGGAGGAAAGAAGTAAAGATTTCAAGTTCCTAAGCTACATGAGAAGATGTTAAAATTTGATTACAATAGAAAGATTATCATCGCATTTTAGTATGTCCAAGTTGGGATCGGGGGACTCACTCCCACCCTTTTGACAAAAGGTTTCAACAAACTTCTATGCGGTAGAGTACTTTTCATCTAACGGTGTTAAAACTTCATGACATGGGATATAGCCCGACTAGAATTGTAACATTATTGTATCAATGGACTAAGTTCATGCCTGAATTTTCCTGCTTGCATTTTTTTTTTTTTGCTCGATTCTTCCTGCTTGCATATTTTAAACATATTATGTATTCCAATTTTTCTATCCAAGAAAGAAGTTCTTTTTTTGATACGAAAAGAACAAAATTAATTATAAAAAAACAAAAATGTCACCAAATATATTAGAACAAGGTCCATGTATGCCCGTGCAAAATGCACGGGCTAGTTCATAAATTGATTTATGTTTTCTAAGGGTCCTCCGGTGGTGACCTTTCTGGTGCCTTTACTTGGAGTTTTCTTGTCATGTAATTATGCTTTGAAGCTTAACCAACCAAACCTCAAAGTTTATCATTAAAATAATGTTTTGTGAACATGCAGAATGCTTCATTCACTTTTCCTATATACTACTTCTTCTCTAAATTAACAAAGTGTTGCCTTTGCATAACTTCCTTAGTATTTGTTGCAGATTTGCAACAACAACAATAATCTTCACCCAATCCTGAACTAAATCTCTTATTACCACTGACCCACTCAACAGGACTTGGAAGAAGTGTGACGATCCAACTTCTGGATCTCATTGTCCAGTGCGACAAAAACAACGGAACTTGTGTTATCTTCCACTTCAGAGAGCAGCAGGAACCTGGCGGCTAAAAACAACTGGTCAACTCGCTAGTAAAATAACAATTGGATAGGCATCCGAGACTGGAATGATATAGTATATTCTGGTGGCACTTCACGTTGCAATGGGTACGTCCAATTTAGTGTCGCATCTTGTTCACGAAAGGTCACCCCTCTCATCATCCACTACTATCTTGCTACACCAAGACAGGAAATTGACAAACCAAAAAGAAGGATATACAATTCAATTTAGTACTACATAATAGGTTCTACATATTGATCGACAGACCGCAGACAATTTCCCAAGAATAATCTCATAACCATTGCCTGCATACATGCATAGACACTTAAGCTTATAGCTGTGGTAGGAGCAGCTTTCACATGGTACCTAATTGTTTGTTATTTTTCCCTGGGTCCCTGATCTCACCTGGCCATTTCCACAATGGACGCTGTCGGATTCCACAATACCGATTCTTCCTGTCGTGAAACAATATAGTCACACACAGTAAGTGCTTAATTTTAAAACAAATAATTGGTACGTAAGCATTATAAATGAAATGGTAGAAATTGTTTTCTATACAAAAAGTACATGATGCTTGTTATTATCAAATCTGTTCTAAAGTAAGTCAGTGGTAGTTTCTCAAAAAGCACACGTCATACCTCTCCTAAACATAAATCCAATCCTCCTCTTCCGAGTAAATTCTCATCACTAAATGAACTTGGTGCTTCGTCCATGATTTAGAGCCAGTAGAAATAAACTGAACGTAACCTTTTATTACATAAAACCGTATCTAACCATTCTTACTGAAATTTGTCTTGGTTTAATAAGTTGACCAAATATTTTTTTCGCTCCATCTGAACCAAAACATGTTTTGGTGTTAAAAGGTTGACCAAAACTTGTCATCCCTCCATCTGAATAAAGCATGTCTTCTCAAATTGTCTAAACCTCAGTAAGTCCTCGGCAAACCATCTTGTGAAATGAGACTTAAAAATACTGTACTATACGACTTGAGTGACCTGATTCTGTTGGCGTTTCGTCGATCAAATTGACACCTTGGATTGGTGCACATGTTGCATATCAAGCCCCGTTGAATGTTTCTCTGTATCAATGAAAAGGAGTAAGCTTTACTTCAAAAAAAAAAATGAATATCAATCGAAAAGAGTATATATTTTTCAGCATATCCAATCCAAACACCCAGAAAGTAATAGTGAGATTCAAGAATAGATACAAAGGGAATTCATTCTTAATACAATGCAAAGACTAATAAGTTCTTTGTGAAAAATTGCATCTTAACAATCCATTAATAGATTTTCGGTTAACAAACCTCTATTTTGTGCGAGCAATTTTTCAGGTACCATATCAGATTGAATATGTTTTGATGAGATATGATAAGTCTTTTTTTCTGTACAATTTTGCTATGAAGCTTCGGAACACAACTATCATGATTGAAGAACTATTCTCTTTTCAGCAATTCATCAAATATTGAGTTTGAAATGACTGAAACCAAAACAAAGAATCGGAAATTGAAAAAATAGGCTGGCTTAAGAGAAAGAATTTATAGTCATGGACGGAGATGTCAGATCATAATTGGATTCCAAATAGCCGGTGATTTCAAGATGCAACGTTTGGAACGGTAGGTATTCAAATCCTTCATGAAAAAAAACTGTGACAGTTTTGTACCGAACTGTTTGAAACTGTCGTGCCTTTTCAAATTCCAACTCTCTTCAAAGGGTGGCTTCTGACGTGGCTTCTTAACTTTTGGCTTCTGACGTGGCTTCTTAACTTTTGAGTATTTGTAAGGCTGAATATGGTATGGACACGTCAGCAAAGTTATTCTCCTTTATATAATAAGGAATTGATACGGGCATCCAACTCAAAACCAATTGGCAATGAGTGGAGAGGCCCTATTAGATTATAAACCGCAGGATCTTAAATAACCCAACCATGTGGGACTAATAATCTCAACACGCTCCCTCACGTGTAGCCTCAGCGGGTCTTACAAACACGTGGACAATTAATCTCAACACGCCCCCTCACGTGTAGCCTCGGCGGGTCTTACAAACACGTGGACAATTAATCTCAACAAAATATAACACCAAAGTTACAAAAAAAGAAAGAAATAGGAAACAACACAACATGCCCACGAAGGAGCAACTCAATACACTCTCAAAAAGAAACATCAAACACAAGCCCCAAACAAGAATCTACCTAAGATCCTTCACAAACAAGAAAAAGTATTTGATTTACAAATATACAAAACTGAATTCAACCCTAAAAAATAATCAACAAAGATTCAAAAATAATAGCTCGCTCCAATTTAAGCTTGGGCAGTCGGGTTTACTTGTTGGACACTCCATGATGATCATCCGGTATATAACATTTTGAGCCCCAATCGAGAGTTCCATTTCTTTGCCCTGTACACTAAAAGTTTGGTGTGTTCAAACCTGCTGCTGCACTAGCAGCCTTTCTCTTTCGTTTATAAGCTAGAAATCCACTAATAATAGCGATAATCAAAAAAACCGGAATTAAAATTCCGAGCACAATGGACACCGTATTTTTTTTACGTGGCGGTGGATTAAACCTAAGTATAGGTGTTCCCCCACTTGTTTCCTTTGGGCATACGTCTTCATCAGAATAACACAGGTTTGTCCCCCATGACGACAACCTAAAACAGAAAGAACCCAAATCAAGTTTAACAAGTTGGATAATCTTTAACAGTTAAATAATGACATGAACACAGTTTCACGGCGGTTCTCACTTACGTCAAGTTTAGCGTCTTATTTTCCGATCTTTCCAGTAGCGAAGTAGGTACCGTCCCACTCCAAGGGACAGCCGCCAAATTCCTACAGGGAATAAAACGGAAAACAATTGCTTCAATTAAAATCTCTACATGGTAAAAAATTGATCCCGGAAAGAAAAGTAAAAAGTACTTACAATACTTTCAGTTTAGGGAAGTTGGCAAGAAAATCGGGAAATTCGATAGTCAAGCGGGTATTAAGGCTCAAGTCTCTGCAAAATTTATTAGCCATTAAAGAAAGAAATTTAATCAACAAGTTAATTTCTTTTTTTGTGTTTCTACCTCACAAAATACACAAAACTTGATCCCTTACATTTTTTCAAGTGCATCCATGGCAATAAAATCTGGGAGATGTGATCCGGATAACATTTGAGCTAGATTTCTGTAAATTAGTTCAAAAGTATAATCATTTTCATGTCGACTTAGGTGAATGGCTATATAAGAATGATTAGAGAAAGAAGGGGTAAGTGAGGATTTTCCATACAATTCTTTTACCCGAGGGGTATCACCGGAGCTACAGTTAACCCATGAAAATGGTTTAGGAAGACATGGATCACCGGTGGACGCTTGTATAAAAAAAGTATCTACTAACAACTTTATCGCAACCACTGATAGATTATCATTCAAAACATATAGAACAGGGATCAAATTATGGGATGTGAGAAAGGAGGAAACAGAGTAATAAATGGGACTAGAAAGCTATACCATCAGCTGAATTGGTTTTTCCTGTAACAGTTGAATTTTGCTGTGCAGATACTGTCAGAAACAGTAGAGATGACAAAGACAATACTAATAAGAAACGAACAAGATTCACATTGGTACTGTTCATGATGTTATCAGCCAATTATGGTTTACCTAATAATATCGAATGGAGTTATGAACAAAGAAAGAAATGACCAGAACTACTACTTTATCTGTATCATTAGATGGGATATCTATAGCCCTTCTAATTGGGTTTGAATTAGCCTTCTAATTGGCACTTTCCTTCTATTACGTTTTCATTGTTTTTGCTCAACTTGATGAGGAGTTGGAAGACTTCGTTGCTTCTGGGTGATAAGACACAATTGTAAGTCATCTACTTGCATAAAATTAAAATATGATATTAACAAATTATGTAATCGCGAGTGGAATTATGGGTCAGGTGGTCGACTTTGGCTAGCGATGGGACAAAGTTATAGGCAACAATACATATTATACAACTGTGCATATTTTGGTGCAAAATTCAAGTTTTCAGTTAGTTACTCGCTTACTTGGGGCCAAGAGAGGTGAAAAGGTAGATTTTTGGCCGAGGTGGTAAATTTGGGTAACAAAGACGGACTTCAGGATACATGTGTAAATTGGGCCATGCCAGTACGGGCACAGCCCAGCCCAGTGCATGAATTAGCCCAGCACGGCACAACACGTTAGCTTAATATGATGTGCAGGGCCAGGATAATCAGCAAGTGGCACAGCGCATCACGTGGCACAGATAAGCACATGTCATAGCACGACACAACACGCTAACAAAACGCGTCATAACATGTATAAAATGCTGCACAATACGGTACAATACAACACATTTTGTTGTATACTTCACAAAAGAGTATCTATTCTAACCTTTTTTGACAATAAAAACACAAGAGAATTATTCCGGTTAGCGAAGTCTCTCCTTATACGACGTATAGGAGGATTATTCAAGTTGGCGAAGTCTCTTTAGATAAATATGTCAAGTTGCTTGGCTTTCTTATAATGTGACCATATTGGATGTTTTGCTGCTTCAAAGTTCATAAGTCAAATATCGCCGTTCCATGTCCGGTTTCTTTTCTATCAGTTATAAAGAATTCATTTGTGTTTGATCCAACAGGCTACAGGCAAGACAGCATGTTGAGAATAGTCCACATTATCTGGATTTCTTGGTTCATGCAGTACTCTTGAATCGATCATGTTATGATCAGCAAATTAAGGTGTGGCTGAGAATATGAAATGAAGTTATGAACAAAGAAATAAATGACTACAACTTTATCTGTATCATAAGATGGGCTATGTATAGCCTTAATTGAGCTACACCATTTTGACCAGATTATTTTAGTATTAGGTTTGATTTAGTCTTCTGATTGGAGAATTATTTAAGTTGGTGAACGTCTGCCTGCCCTTTCCTCAAATGAGTATATATATCCAATTTGCATGGGTTTAGAACTTCACAATATGTCTATAGGTAATCTGCTGGCTCAAAAAATATATAGTGACTCAAATACCACGTTCTTTTGCATCTGAACTGTTACTTTTTCATTGTTTTTGTGCAACTTGGCGAGGAGTTTGAAATAACTTGTTACTTATTTATTTATTTTTTTTGTAACCGGGGGATTGTTGGAAATGACTTGGTTAACATGGTTTAAAACTTTTTCACTTCTGGCTTCACTCTACTTTCGTATTCCTCATATCCAAAACTGACTCCCCAACCAACCCTATCCATTTCAGACTCATTTCTTTATGTAACACCACCTATAAAATCATATCCAAACTCATAGCAAAAAGACTCAAACCCCTGTTACCCAAACTCATATCTTCCTTTCAATCTGCTTTTATACATGGAAGGCAAATCTCTGATAATATAGTCATAGCACATGAAGTGATCCATCATATGAATACAAGATATGAGAAGAAATGAGATAAATATTCAATGGGAATCATAATAGATACAACCAAGGCTTTTGACAGAGTTAATTGGAGTTTCCTCCTAGCTATTATGAAAAAAAAAGGGTTTTAGTGACAAGTGGTCCAATCTCATACTAATACTACTCTGGCTGTTCTGGTGAATGGAGCCCCCAGGGAATTCTTTAATCCTTCTAGAGGTCTCAGACAGGGAGACCATCTGTCTCCATATCTCTTTATGTTCTGCATGGAAGCTTTATCCATAAACTTAATGCAAGCTGAGACAGATGGTCTCATTCATGGGATAAGAATATGCTCTAATGCCCTTCAATAAACCATGATGATGATTGTTTGGTCTTATATAAAGCCAACATCAAGACAAATTATCAACTTCTTCAAATCTGGAATTTTTTCCAGCAAAAACACAGACCCTGACATTACTACCAACATTAGCTCTTTCGTCCAAGTTCAACAAATTGATCCTAAGGATTAATACATGGATTCCCCTATTTTCACCCAAAAAAACTAATGGATGTTTCATCATCAATAAACTTCACAAATATATAAGCACTAAATTCGATGCTTAAAATTATTCAATAAATATAAAGTTGGCTCCAATTTAAGCTTGAACAGCCGGGTGAATTTGTTCGTCAATGTTTACTTCCTGATGATCATCAGGCATAATATTTTGCGCCGCAATCCCAGGGTCTTGATAGTTTACTCCAGGCAGTGATGGAATATTGGGACTCATCGTGTCTGCATTCGTGGGTGTTCCCGAACCTGGGGTCTCATTCATTTGCCCTGTGCACATAAAGCATGCATTTTAGACCAAATCTGAACAACAATTTGGGTTTACAAAGTTGGACTAATATACAGGATTAAAGTTGAGTGTGAAACCTGCAGCTGCAGCAGCCTTTCTCTTCTGATGATTGATAGCGAGAAATCCAACAATAGCCCAGAAAATCGCAAAAATTGGAATTATAGTTCCGAGCACAATTGACACCGTTTTCTTTTTACGACTCTTTTTTAATGGCGTTGGAGTAGAACTAGTGGTTGATGTTCCCCCATCTGTTTCGTTTGGGCATTCATCTTCATCAGAATAACACCAATTTATTATTAGAGTCGGCAACCTAAAACGAGAAAAAAGACAAATCAAATATAGCTTGAACAGTCTTTAAAGATTAATTCAATTAGCGGTGACATGAATTCAGTTTGGTGACGGTTTTCGCTTACATCAACGTTAGCATTTGATTGTCCGATCTTTTCTTTAATGAAGTAGGTACTGTCCCACTCAAAGAGATACCCGCCAAATACCTACAATGAAAAGAAGAACAACTTGCTCATAATTCACAGATATTCAATGTTCATATTCACAAAAGATCATATACTGTATTCTGTAAATGGTAGAAATTCATCCAAAGTTCATCGGGGAAAGACAAAGAAAACTCACAAAACTTTCAGTTTAGGGAAGTTGGCAACAAAATCAGGGAAATCCAGTAGTATCAAGTTGTAATTACCGGTTAAGTCTCTGCCAAAATTTGTCCACCATTACAAGAAGAGATTATTAAATAAAATTAACAGATTAATTTCTTTTCTTTTTGTGTGTTTTAGTGAACAATGTTTAATTTCTCACATTTTTTCAAGTGCATCCATGGCTTTTGTAAAAGGCAAGTGCAGGCCTGGCGCCTCCAAAATATGCCTAAACCTGATTTTTCTAAAAAAAGGCGTAAAAAAGGCGCTCGCTGGGCTTGGCGCCTCGCCTTGCCTAGCGCCTTTTACAACATAGATCCATGGCACTAAAATCTGGGAGTTCTACTGCTCCTTGTATCACTGATGGCATATAACCAAGATTTCTGTAAAAGATTTCACATTAAAGATCAAAAATATTGACATGTTGAATAGGACAATAACAAAAAACTAAATGAACTAGAAATGGTAAAGAAGATATAAGTGAAGATATCGTCATACATTGCTGTTACTCGTGGGGTATCATCAGAGCTGCATTTAACCCATGAATATGCTTTACAAGGATCACCCTCTGAGTAAACCTTAAGAGAAGGAAAGGTATTTACTAACAACGCCAACCCTTCCACTGAAAAAAGGAATAAACAGATTAATTAACTGAGATGTATATATTCATTCACCTGAAATGGAGAAAAAGGGCAATACGAGATTTATAAATATCAATAAGAAGTTAGTAAGACATAAGACTGCAGATATATACCATCCATTGAGTTTGTTTCCCCTGTTTGTGCTGATACCGTCAAAAACATTATTAGAGATGACAAAAACAATAGTAATGATAAATGAACAAGATTCACGATAGCACTCTTCATGATATTATCAACCAATTACAATACTAAAAAACTATGATATGAACAAAGAATGAAAGGACTAGTACTACTTGATCAGTGTCATATGACATGCTATTTATAGCCTTAATTAGGCTTCAGTTGGTTTAAGTTTTTGACCAATTTAATCTATGATTAGGTATGAATTAGTCGTAGCTTGAAAATTAGTATTTAACAATATATAATTAATGCATGTCAAATGAGTATATATGTCCAAGTTGCATGGGTTTCGAACATAACAATATATAATTAATGCATCTGAAGGTAATCTCTTGGCTCAAAAAATAAAATAAGTCAAGTACCGGCATACGTTCCATGATCTGGTTGTTATAATATTCGAACATTTATTGATGGATTCCAGAGTTGCGTTGATTAGGCTTGTACATACATAATTCTGTTCTCATCCTTATGTCGAGCAATAATCGACCAGTTTAAATCCACGACGCGCTAACGACGGAACGGATGGTTACATATTCGATCTGATCTGTTACATTTGCATTGTTTTTGTTCAACTTGATGTACAGTTAAAAGACTTTTTCTGGCTTCTGGGTGACAAATCAGAAATATTGCAATGGATTAAGTTCATGCCTCAATCTTCCTACTGGCAGAAAATTAAATTAAACTATAAATTATGATTTCCAAATTTTCTAATCCAAAAAAAATAAATATATATAATTCAAATTCACTGCAAACTTATTATTATGTAATTGAGACTGGGATTGTTTGGTCACGTGGCCGCCTTTGGCTAGAATCGGGACAACTATAAGGCCAAAAGTGTACTCACAACTGCGCGTATTTTGATTCCCGATCAAATAGTTGCGCACCATGCTTAGGGTCCACCAGTATCGAGGGAAGTATTGGGTGTGAAAGTATAGATTTTTGGTCGAACTTGTAACTTTTTGGTTGGACATCACCGGATTCTCCGCGATCCCTTTCATTTCATTCTTGATTCAGTTAGGCTTTGGGTTCCGCAGCTTGTAGTGCAGATTTTGAGGTCACGGTAAAGAATTTGAGACGCATCGGTTTATTTTAGGATAAGTTGCAAAATTTGAGGTGCAAGATAGATTAGGGGTCATGTGGAAGATTGCATATCATGGGTAGATTTTAAGCAGAACTGCAAATTACGGCACGAGACATACAATGTGCCACAATACTAGATAAGCAGCTGAACAAATATATTTGAGAAATTTTTGTAAATGAGTATATCCCTCCCGATCTTTCTCAAACTCTTTCATAAGTTGGGAATGCAGGCTATATCACTAGCCACTTCTCCAGATACTGTTTTCCACACTGTCCCCTAAACTAAAACATCATGGAACTTATTGGAACGTGGGGTTCCCACTGTCTAATAGGTTTTGACTTTTTATATTCTGTTCCAGGGCCATATATGTAACTCACCAGAGATATCTTTGTCAACTCTGTAGGTACGCCGCATCATATTTTATGTAAGATGGTACTCGACATGAAAAAGTCCAATCTTTGGGTGTATACGAATATACGATCATACACAACTCCCTATACTTGTTATGAACTCCCAAGGCATTTTTCCTCATCAATAAATTGCACAGCAAGCATATAAAAAATATTCAACAATTACAAAGGATTGGAATACAACAAGTTGACTAAATTAAGCTCCAATTAAAGTAGCTTAAACAGTTGGGTGCGTTTGTCGGTCGGTGTTAACTCCTTGATCGTCCGGTAAAATGTTTTCCGCTGCACCCTCAAGGTCCTGGAAGTTCCCATTCGTTTGCCCTATACACATAAATCATGCATATTGATATTAGACCTATATTGAGGAATCATTTAAGATTATAAAACAATTAGGATAATAATGTGTTGATTGAGGTTGTAATGGTTTGAACCTGCAGCCGCGGCAGCCTTTCTCTTTTGATGATTGATCGCTAGAAATCCTACAATAGCCCAAAAAATCACAAAAATTGGAATTCCAGTTCCAAGTGCAATTGGCACCGTTTTCTTTTTACTGTTTTTTGTTCGCGTAGGAGTAAAACTATTAGTGGTTGATGTTTCTTCAACTGTACTCCCCGGTGAAGTTTCCCCATCTGTTCCCGGTGAATTTCCTGTTCCTGTCCCTGTCTCTGTCTGAGCTGGGCATACGGCTTCATCTGAGAAACACAAACCTGTTGCCGGCAGCCTAAAAAAAAAAGACCGATCAAATTTGATTTTATGAACAATCTTTAAAAATTAACAGTGACAGGAAAACTCAGTTCAATGACGATTGTTCACTTACATCAACTTTAGCGTTTTATTGTCCGATCTTTTCTTTAATGACATAGGTACTGTCCCAAAGAAAGGAGTACCCACCAAATACCTAAAAGGAATAAAAATTAAAACAATTGATTCACAAACTACAGGAAAATATACACAAAAGAACATGTCATAAATTCATTTCGAAGTAGAATTAGGAAAACTTACAGCACTTTGAGTTTGGGGAAGTCGGCAAGAAAATCAGGAAATTCTATGTTCCAAAGGGTATTACCGCCTATGTCTCTGCCAAACCATGACAACAACAGAATAATTAAATTATAACAGAATAATTTGTTTTTTGTGTGTGTGTTTTAGTGTAGAAGGTTTAATTGCTCACAGTTTTTCAAGTGCATCCATGGCACTAATATCTGGCATAGGTGATCCACCAAATCTAAGAGAACCGTGGAGATTTCTGTAAAATGGTTCAGATAAAAGTTCATAAATTTTAATTAAGAAATGGCATGACAAATGTGAAATGCTATATCAAGAAGGGATGAGTGGAGATTTTATCATACATTTCTGTTATTCGAGGGGTATCATCAGAGCTACAACTAATCCATGAATATGGTGTAGGAAGACATGGATCACCGACGCGGTCTAACACAAATCCATAAGTATCTACTAACGACTTCATCGCCAACACTGATAATTTGATCATTCAAACAATTTAAAACAGGGATCAAACTAAGAGATGTACTCATTCACCGAAGTTAATGGGGAAAAAGACATGAGACTAGAAAGCTATACCATCATCCGAATTTGTTTCGCCTGTCACCGTTGAATTTGTTTCATCTGTCTGTGCAGACACCGTCAAGAACAATAGAGATGACAAAAACAATACTGATAATAAAAGGATAATATTCACATTAGCACTCTTCATGGTATTATCAATAACTAAGCACAATAGTACTGAGAATATGATATGAACAGAGAAAGAAATGACTACTACTTGATCGGTATCTTATGATATGCTATTTATAGCTTTAATTAAGCTTCATTTGGTCTAAGTTTTTGACCAAATAAATTATTTTACTATTAAGTTTGAATTTGTGTTAATAATTGGAGAATTAATTAAGTTGGTGAATGAATGTACGTTCCAAGTTGCATGGGTTTGGAACACCACCATGTGAAGGTAATCTTGACGGATCAGCTGCGTTGATTAATTCCTTATGTATGTCGAACAGGAGTTGACCTGTTTACAATTCACAACGCATTGACAACGCATGCAAGGGATGGTTACATACTGTATGCGATCTGATCTGTTTTGATTTCATTGTTTTTGTTCCACTTGACGAGGATTTCAAAGACTTTGTGGCTTTTGGGTGATAAATCATAAATGAAGCAAGGGATATAGTTAATGCATATCTTCATACCTACATTTCAGCTTAAACTGTCGTGTTCGTATCAATTTTTATTAGAGTTTGATTAGTTAAATCTAGAAGATGACGGCAGTAATATACTACAACTGTTGACAAATTCAAAAACCATTACAGCATCTCCAACGGGACTCTCTTCACTTCCTATTTTGAAGGCCACATAGGATTTTATCACATTTTGAGAAAAAAACGTCTCCAACGGAATCCTCTAAAGATAATGTGAACATGATGTGGAAGGCGGTTATCATTACATCCTCTACATGATCCTCGGGTTTTAAAGGATCTGTTGTAGGATGTGAAGAATCCTAATCAACAATTTCATTCTAAAATAAATACTAAAACGGTTAAGCTTTAAAAGCACAAAATATTTTGACAAATAATCTTGATACACGTGTACTAATTATTCACTTGAAGCCTAACCCGTTGGAGAAGGTATCTTTTCCCCTCCTAAAATTAGGGAATTTCAATGTTAAAAATGTCTTCAAGAGAATAACACGCAGGAAAGACCCCGAGGATTCGTTCGAGATGCTCTTATACTTGATTACCGTTACTTTTCTTTCTTTCTTTTTTTTTTTTTTTTTTTTTTTGATGGAAAAGGAAATTTTATTGACTAGCAAATATAGTACAATAGATTCATAATTTCATCTTTGTATAGATCATGCTAGAATCCCGGATCTTTTGCTGCAGTTTGGACGCTATATGTTGTATATATTTTATCCTTACTTCTTTAACTATAAAGTCTGCAGCTGAATTATATTTCCTTTTAATATCCAGGACATTATAATTTGATTACAGTTACTGATCATCACGGTAAGAAGTTCACTCTGCTGATTGTGTACAGTTGGCGTGTAATTTGGGCAGGCATCCCTTAACTTGTTTAACAGTAGGCCCAGCCAACCTAACACATTTGTTAAACAATATCCTGATTCCTGATCATAATGGTGAAAGGTAGGAACTTTTTTTATCTATACACTCTTCAAATCCTTTCAATGTTAGTATATTTAAAATAAAACTTATAACTTATACTTCCAAGCCAAATTATATGTTGGTAGTTTTCTAACATAATTTATTATGTTAGAAAAACAAGCTATCCACTATGGGCGAGAACAGTATCTTTCCGGATGGATGCCCGTATCGTTCCCTAATAGATTAGATGTGGATGAAATTTTTGAAATTCAACGGATTGGGTTCAGATGTAATCTTGAAAATCCGTTGGACACCCATACCCGATGGATCAAGGAAATTTATATATAGTTTTTAGAAAATGTACAGATAGTTTAGGAATTCTTAAAGTGTTTATTTGGAGTGTTGTCCATGGCACTTCTATATCTATTATATACAAGTATAAAATGTATAGGTTCTATAAAAATTCATTTATGTTAGCCTTTTTTTTTTCATTATAAATTTTAACTAAAACAAATCCACTGCATTATGCGTACACAATCCCTGTTTCAAGATATGGGCCTTTAAAAGACCTTGCCAGCACACCAAATACACACTTTCTCAACTGTGATCGACTAGTGGCGACCTGGATCCTTGATGGTTCATTCGTGCGTCCATTGGATGCAAACCCGTTAGATGTTGGACTAGATGCGGATGACAAATTTAAAATTCGTAGTTAATTGGATACAATACGGATGAGTTAAAAACTGGCGCATACCGTTCCATGCTCACCCCTAGTATCCATGCCCTGACCAAGCATGTTAATTAATTTGGGCAAGTGGAAACTGCTTCCAACCCTTTTTTCTTATTAGTTTTTCCATTCTGAAGCCCACTTATTCAAAAACTCACTGGGACATGGGAGACCATTTTTTGTGGGAACTTCAGAGGCCCATTATGTATAGATTTTGCGATTATTGTTGTTAAAAGGTCTAATTTGGATGGGTTTTTGATGGAGGCGCTTTCTGATGGGGTACGGGGGACAAATAAGAAGTTAGCAAGTATTTTTCATATTAATTGATTACAACAAATTCTATTTACAAATATATAAAATAAGTGTATTTTTGGATAAAACATTCGTCATATTAATTGGTTATATATATTTTATACCTCTCCGTCCCAAATTAATTGAGTTATTTGTAGTTTGCATAATTATTAGGGCAACAAGAAAAGGAGACTATGTTTAAGTACTTTTTACAATTATACCCTTATGGATAATGACTAGTAAAACTTAGAAATGATTTAGCTCTTAAACTATACCACGGTTTTTCGTAAACTTTATACCATTGAAAAGCATTTTAAAACACATATGTAATGAATATAAACATGGCTATTAAATTATACATATTTCTTATAGTAACAATAATCAAATAAAAGGGTAGTTTTAGAAATACCACTTGATTAGTGAGATAGCTCAATTATTTGTGGGACGAAATTTAAAGCCAATTAGCTCAATTATTTAGGACGGAGGGAGCATTTGATATTTTTGGAAACAGAATTAATTGATCGATTAATATGAAATACACTTGTCAGCTTATGAGTTGTCCCCCATGCCCTCATTAAAAAGAAAAAATCCATCAAATTGCCCTTTTTTAATAGAAGCGGATATAAGTCTATCCTTTGGGGTATAATTGTGGAATAAAGTTTTACAAAACCTACATATGACTTTATAATGCTTTCAAAGAGATCCACACAACGGAAATATTGACAATGCCTTCAAATTTGAGTTGTTCTAGACAGGATACCTGAGGTGATTGTACTTTTTTAGGAAAATAAATCGTTTTAGTGGTTGAATAACCCAATCCATGGGTACATCAACAGAAATACTATGTAATGTGTTGGGAGCGTTATTTACAGATTGCACATGTCATTCAAGATGCATAAAACCAAATTTACGGATAAATAAACTAAGAACAAACTAAAATGCAGTTGCATAACTCGTTATGGTGGATGTAGAATTTTATTTTGCATTTGTTGTGGCACTACATAATTCGTTGATAACGAGAGAGAAGCCGTTGCAAAAATAAGTAACACAAATAACATAGATGGGCTTATAATTTTACGAAAACATCTGTGGTAGCCCAAAATTAGTACTACCAATTTGTTGTCTAACACTGTCTAAACTTGGATACTTCTTCTTTCTTTTCTTTTTTTTTGAAATTTAGAGATAGGAATTATGAAGGATAATGGTTTACATGACTCTCATCCTCTTGAAGTTGTACATGAATGTTGCTAAGAGGAGCTAATAGCCAGACACTACTTATATTTTCCACTCTTGCAAGTTTTGACAGAACATCTGCCATTTTATTTCTTTCTTTTGGCACGTAACTACATAGCCAGAGAAGTAAACTTTTAATATGTAAAACGAGATTGTGAATTCACCAATCACTGCTTAAGTGATCCTTGATGACTGCATCCACGCCAAGCTATGAGTTCATTTCAATGAGTACCTTCACTAGTCCAATATCCTTTGCCTATTTCATTGCTTCCCATAATCATCTACACTCAGCTTTCTCTGCAACATTGACTTCAGCTAGGTAGATGCTTTAAACCCACTGTGTCAAAAGAAGTTAAGCCCAAGCACTTTTTTTTATCAATGACAGGTTCTACAACCCATACCTAATTCCAAAAATACGACCCTTTTACAAAATATGGCTTCAATGGAATATATGAGTTATTAGAGTGTAATTTCACTTTTAGCGGCAACAGGTATCGCTTACCATATTCCATGAAGGTAACATATTAGTTATCCTATATAAATGAATAATATATTATGTTTTCTATGTGCTATTTATTTTGGGATCAACAAGGATAGACTGCACTTGTGCAACAACATTAATACCAATACTCGGAAGTACATTGGGATTAGCCTCGAACAATTGTGTCTGGTATTGTTTGAAGGAGCGGACTGAGGAAGAGTTTAAAAGATATGGGTACCTCGATGCTGAGATTATTAGTCCCACATTGTCTGATTATCTAAGATTCTGCGGTTTATAATCCTTTGGGCCACCCCTCTTATTACCAATTGGTTTTGAGTTGGATGCCAATTTTCTAACATGGTATCATAGCAGGCCTATTTGTGTCAAGTCACCTTTACTCCGCGTCACCCAATTTATTGTTCACGTGTTAGACCCAGCGAGACTACACGTGAGGTGGCATGTTGAGATTATTAGTCCCACATTGTCTGGGTATAATCTAAGATCCTGCGGTTTATAATCCTTAGGGCCTCTCAACTTATTGTCAATTGGTTTTGAATTGGATGCCCATATTCGTACACACAGACTTCCGAAAAGGAAGTTGTTGGACAGAATAAATCTTATTTAGGTTTATATATCTTTCTTCTTTGGACCTTCTGTTGTTTGTTACAAACAATTTTTCATATGCCTTGCAAACGGTTGTGGATCATAATGTTATTTTCACGTGATGTGTTTGTGGTCATTACTCATTAGACAACTCTTCACGCCCTAATTAAGGCTTTAACAAGTTTCCTGTACACTTTTAGGCTTCACTGGTTGGATTCTTCACTTGCATAGTAATGTATGTGAATTGATACCATTACAGCAATGATCAATTACGAGACTAATATGGGACTGGGACTTGTAATATAATCAAATAATGTACAATGTGAGCCACAAATAATATTACCTACCGGCTACCAAGGCATTTCTCCTCATCAATTTCAAAACTATACAGAATCAAGGTTTAGAAAGTAATCACAATTAATTACTCCCTCCGTCCCACTATTAGATGACCTACTTGGTCTAAGATCTTGTCCCATCATTAGTTGACCTATTTCACTAATCAAGGGGATATCTCTAAAACTACCCTTTTGATGGATTATCGGTATCATAAGAAATATGTATAATTTGATATTCATGTTTATACTTGTTACGTAGGTGTTTTAAAATGATTTTCAACGAAAAATCAAAATCTATGGTATAGTTTGAGAGATAAATGATTTCTAAATTTTACAAATTATTATTCATAAGGGTATAGTTGTAAAAAATACTTAAAAACACTCATTTCATTCATTGCCTTAAGAATTGTGCAAACTTCAACTAGGTCATCTAATAGTGGGACGGAGGGAGTATTATTTTTTGTAAACCCAACAATGAATCGGTGCCAACTTAACCTCCAGCTCGAACTGACTGAACAGTCGGGTGCGTCGCTCAGTATCTAATTCACAGGCATTGCCAGCCCAGAGATCCCATTTGTTTGCCCTACACACATAAATCATCCATATTAGTCTTATTAACTTGAGCCACCATTTAGGTTAAGAAAAATTTAGACATAATATACAGATTCTAGTCGTGAGTGTTAAACCTGATGCTGCTGCAGCCTTTCTATTCCGATGTTTGATTATTAGAACAATAACCAGGAATATCACAAAAGCTAGAATTAGAATTCCAACTCCCATTGCGATTCGTACCCCGATTCTAACCCCAACATTTGGCGTTTCATTACTACTTCTCGCTCCTGGGGAAGTTCCTAATCCTGTTCCTGTTTCAGTTCCGCATGATTTTTTATCGGAGAAACACAACTTGTTCACATTTGGTCCCGTTAACCTAAAACGAAAAAAAGAAGAAGATATATCAAATTTGATTTTTAAGGAAATGTCTTTCTTGAATAATCTTTGCACTGTCACTTATCTCCTTCCACTTACGTTAACTTGATTACACCTGCATCTGATTTGTCCATTAACGAAATAGGCACTGTTCCATAGAAATAGTTATTAGCCAGATTCCTACGAGTAATTAACAAAAACGAACAAGTTAGGCAATAATAATACAAAGACTTCATCAAATCATAAAAATATACGGTAAAAAGTTATTAAGTTCAATACAAAAAATGACGAAGAAAAGGAAAAACTTACAACACTCCTAGTTTAGGGAATTCGGCAAGAAAATCTGGAAATTCTATTAACAACATCAAGTTATCGCTTAAGTCTCTGCCGAACGTTATTTACCATGGAAAAAAAATAAAAATAAATAATTAGACCGGACAAAATAAATTCATCTATTGGTTTCAGTACGCAAATATTCTAAAAATTAAAAACTCACATGATTTCAAGTGCATCCATGGCACTAAAATCCGGGAGAGATGACGACATCAATCCCTGGTTAGAGAGTATCCTGTAAACGTTAATTAGGTGAATACGACTCATGGCTGCACGAAAATAATACATAAGGAGAACAATTGAAAAGGAGTATCTTACAATGCTGTCACCCGAGGTCTAACATCGTAGCTACACTCAAGCCATGAATATGGTTTAGGAAGACATGGATCACGGGTAATTATTGGCCTTAGTTCTTGAAAAGTTGTAAGCAGCAACCCGATAGCCTCCACTGATAAATAATCAGTCAAACAATTTACAAAAACGAAACCAATTTAAAAGAGATGCCATCCACCGTAAAATAAACGATAAACAAAAAAACTGAGAGAGCGAGGAACAAAATACGCTAGTAATTAACACATGAAATTACCATCTTTTGAATTAGTTTGTGAAGAAACTGTCAGGAGTAGAGATGCAAGAGACAATGCTGATAAGACTTGAATGAGATTGGCCTTGGTATTCTTCATGATATTCTCAACCTAAGTTATGAACAAAGAAGAGTTGAAAGAGATTATTGTTAGGACAAGATAACAAAAAGAAATATCCTATATAGGAGAATTATCGGAGTTGGCGAAGGCTTATTGGACGAATGTATATGTCCAAGTCAAATATCGACGTTCTATCCAGTTATTTTATAATGCCGAGCAGCAGTTGTTCACAACACATTGACAACGGATCGGATGGTTACAGATTTGCTCGGATCTGTTACGTTTCCATCGTTTTTGTTCAACGTGATGAGGAGTTAGAAGACTTTGTGGCTTTTCTAGCAATGTGTATTAAGTTCACTAGATTTGTGCCTGTGCTTCGCACCGGGCTTAATGAACTTCTTTTACTTCGATTTATTTACTACCAAATGAACTGACCCAGGAAATTATAGTGGGAAAGAAAACAAAAATAAAAAAAACTAAAGGGAACATTATCTATATACCCCTACTATGAGACCCATAGCAAATATACCCTTTTGAACTTTACGAATACTCTAAGCATGATACATTACTAAAATGCCCTATTTTATATAATGTATATATAAAAAAACGATTACCACTAACCACTATTCAACAACAACAACAACAACAAAAAAAAAAAAAAAAAAAAAAAAAAAAAATTCTATTGTCCGCCATCACCACTGTCCACCACCGCCACCAACACCGATGACCACCACCACCGCCGCCAACCACCACCACCGTCCACCACCGCCAACCACCACCACCGCCAACCACCACCACTGTCCACCACCGATGACCACCGTCGCCGCCAACCACCACCACTGTCCACCACCAACCACCACCACCGCCAACCAGCACCGCCATTTTCCTCCTCCACCGCCGCCAACCACCACCGCCAACTACCACCACCGACAACCAGCACCATTGTACACCACCGACATCCACTACCCACCATCGCCACCAACCACCACCACCACTTTCATCCACCGCCACCAATCACTACCAGCAACCACCAACTCCACCACCATCATCTAGAGGCAACTTGCTGAAAGTTGTCGCCAAATCTGGAGGCAACTTGCTGAAGTTGTCTTCAATAATGGAGGCAACTAGCTCAAGTTGTCTCCACATATGGAAGGAACTAGGACAAGTTGTCTCCAAATTATGAAAAGTATACACAAAAAATCAACCCGGCGTGAGTCAAACACGCATCATCTGACATGGAGTCAGTCGTGCTATCGTTGCACCACAAGTTTGTTAATGCAAAATGACATACAAAATCACATCCAAATAAATATACTACAGCTACTGATGTATAAAACTACACAGATGTTGATGGTCTGTAACATATACATACCTAGTAGTTTGCGCGTATCCAACACAAGTTCATATTGTCTGTCGCAATTACACCCACCACAACTCAAACCACCACCAAACAACACCTTATCCTCCATCTCTACTACTGCAACTCATATTGAGTTCCTGCTGAACTTCCTAAGAATTCATTTATCCTCTTGACTTTTATATGTATAAGATAACTTCAGATGAATGAATGGACCCAAAAACATAACCCAGTTGCCTCCAAACACTAATCAACTAGCTCAAGTTGCCTCCAACCTGGAATCAACTAGCTCAAGTTGCGTTCAAAAGTGAAAGCAACTTTCTCAAGTTGTCTCCAAAAAAATGAAGCAACTAGCTCAAGTTGTCTCCAATAATGGAAGCAACTTGGTCAAGTTGTCTCCAATAGTTTGACGTATCCAACACAAGTCCACTGCAACAAACCATTACATCTAACACAACAAAACCACCTCCACTGCAACAAACCACCTCCACTTCATTCAAACACTGACCCTGTAATATTGCAATTTCAGTTCCACCATTTCCACTACCACAAACACTATGCAGCTTCATGTCACTCTCTGTTGCAGTTCAAGACCACCATACCCAAGACTCCATCAGCTATCCCAGTTCATGTACATTATCATAACAACCTGCCATTGTATGTACCTACATCTTCTTGTTATTTCTCAGTTCATCTCATGTGCTTCCAACAGCGTCACTAACTCCATCTTTTCTTGCACCTGTATCTCATACTCAATCTCATTCATTCTCAGCTCTGCACTGCCTCCAACAGTCCACAACTTCCCTGTAATATGCAGTATCACCAAGTATTAAGCAGCATCACTGACTCCATTTTAGAATCAGAATATCGCAACATCAATATCCTCGTGAAGACATGAACGACACACTGCGAAGACGTCGCAGATTGGTTATAGGAATGATGCAACAAATGACGATAGCCTAAACACGAGAAATATGTGAATACCTAACGAGATTAAGGAGTGTTGCGAGATTTAACATTTAAATACTTGCGAGAATATTGCAAGCCAGATCCGAAAATAAAGGATAGCTTAGCTGTCATCCATTATGTAATGTCCTATATAAAGGACCGAGTAGACTTAACAAAGAGAGAGATCTTTTTGAGAGTGAGGAGATAGTTTTGAGGAGAGAGAAAGCCTAGAGTAGCCGTTGTATTCTTGGTTTCATTTCCTTCTTGTGAAATTTCTAAATCCAATTAATGAAAAGTGTGATTGTTGATCTTAAAATGAGTTGATTATTATAAATTCTTGTGAGGGATGTATTGTAGGAATTCCTGCAACTACATAATGGCGCTAGAAACAGGGATTGAAGAAAAAGATTAAAGATTTTTATTAAGATTGTTCAAATCAAGAAAATGATGAAACAAATGGATAAATCAATTAAAGTAGAGAAAACTAAAATCAAGGAATGTAACAAAAGGTTGGAGTGTAGTTTGATCACAA
Source organism: Papaver armeniacum (assembly GCA_023531295.1). NCBI lineage: Eukaryota > Viridiplantae > Streptophyta > Magnoliopsida > Ranunculales > Papaveraceae > Papaver > Papaver armeniacum. The sequence goes on along the minus strand of JAJJWW010014642.1, from coordinate 795,614 downwards.
AAACAATGATTAATGAATTCCATGAGAACATCAGAGGGAGAATACATAAACGAGATTTTGAAGGAAAGAAAATTGTGGTGGCGGAGAAGACATCATCTTTGAGAGATTGTGAAAAACAGAATATTACGTTCACAGCAGCAGAGATAGCAAAAGAAAATTTGAGTCACACATCTCCTTTGGTAATCACAGTAACCACACAGAAAGAAAAAGAGAAATCAGCAAAAACTATGGAAGAATGGAAATAAACAGAATTTTGGTGGATACAGGGAGTTCGGTGGATATAATATTTTACCATACATACAAATAAATGGGGTATAAAAATGAAGAGATGTCTCCTTCAACGTATCATCTTCATGGCTTTGGCAAATCTGCAACAAAACCAAAAGGGGAAATAGAGATGCGAAATTTGATAGGAGAGATTGAAACACGAATACCATTATGTGTGGTGGATATGGAATCGCCATACAACATGTTGTTGGGAAGGCCATGGTTACACGCAATTAAAGTTGTAGCATCAACATTATATCAATGTATTAAATTCCCTATGCCGAGTGCTATTGGTGAAATTAGAGGGGATGTTGATAAAGCAAAATTATGTTATCAGATTGAAGTGAAGCAGTGTGAAGGACGTGCTGAGAAGCGGAAAAGTAGCAGAAAAATGACGAAGGAGGAAAAGAAAGAAGAAGAATTTAGAACTTACATGATAAGAGCAAAGGAAGGAAAATGAATACCTAGCGAAATTTCAGAAGAAGGGAATGGACTTGCGAAGGAGATAAAGGAACCAACACCTATGAGAGAACCTGAGGCCAGTTACACCGCAGCGGAACCAACAAAGGAAGTGAATATTGGAACCAAAGAAGAATCTAAAATACTAAAAATTGGAACTAAGATGGAGGAAGATGAAGAAGAAAGAACTATTAATCTGTTGCGAGAATATAAAGATATTTTCACATGGAACATGGATGAGAAGCCGGGAATAGATCCGACTGTGGCGTGTCATAAACTGGAGATTGACAAAAATGCAAGACCATTCAAACAAAGAATCAGAAAGATCGCAACAACGTATCATCCCCAAATAGAAGAAGAGTTGAAGAAGATGCTTGATGCAGGAATCATAAGACAAGCAAAATATCCGGAGTGGATCAAACATGGTAGTGGTTCCAAATAAGAATAAAGGGATAATAATTTGTACAGATTTTACTAATCTAAATAAAGGTTGTCCGAAAGACAGCTTTCCATTACCAGATATTCCACAAATGGTAGAATCAGCAGCGGGAAATGACATAATATCTTCTCTAGATGGATACAAAGGCTACAATCAAATCCCTCTCACTGAAGAAGATCAAGAACATACTGCTTTTTTCACTCCAAGAGGATTATACAGTTATACAAAAATTCCATTTGGGTTGCGAAATGCTGGAGCAACATATCAAAGGATGGTAGAGAAATTGTTTGCGAAGTGAATACACAAAACATTAGAGGTGTATGTAGATGACATGTTAATAAAAAGTAAAGAAGCAAAGGATCACGTCCAAGATTTGAGGGAAATTTTTGAACAAATGAGGCAATTTAACATCAAAGTAAATCCAGAGAAGTATATCTTTGGAGTTGCATCAGGGAAATTTTTAGGCTACATTGTATCAAAAGAAGGAATACAAGTTGATCCAGCGAAGGTGCAAGCAATTCGTGACATGCCAACACCAGCGAAATTAAAAGATGTACAGAAGTTAAACGGACTCTTAGCTTCGCTAGGGAGATTTGTTTCGCGATCATCAGATAAATGCAAATATTTTTTCAACATACTCAAAATGGGCACGAAGTTTAGATGGACGGATGAATGCGAGAAAGATTTGCAAGGGATAAAAGAACATCTGATGAATATATCTATTTTGCAAAAGGCAGAACCAGGAGAAGAATTATTAATCTATCTTGCGACAACTTCTCACGCATAAAGTGCTGTGCTATTACGAGTAGATGCAGGAGTTGAGAAACCAATCTATTACATCAGCAAAACCTTCAATGCCGCAGATAAAAATTATTCAAAAATTGAAAAATTAATTTTGGCATTAGTGTATGCAACATTCAAGCTTCGCATATATTTTCAGGCACATACAATAAGGGTATTTACAAAGGTACCCATTTCAAAATCAAATATGAAGTATTATCTTCACCCAAATCACAAGTTGTCGCACATTTCCTAACAGAATTTCCTCTAGAAGATGATGAAGCTGTGGAGGAAATGATGGATGTGGAAGAAGAATATGGAAATCCAAGAGATCTATTGACAGAGCCAAATAGATGGGAAGTGTTGGTGGATGGATCATAAAATGGGGAAGGTAACAGAATTGGAATTGTTTTGATTTCGCCAGAGGGCATTAAAATGGATTTTTCTTTCAGACTGGAGTTTACATCCACCAATAATGAAACGAAATATGAAGCTGTGATACATGCTCTGAAATTCATAATAGAAATGAAGTTGGAAAATGTGAGAATCACAAGTGACTCACAGCTAGTCATTCGACAAATAAAAGGAGAATACACTAAATGAACCATATTTGAAGAAATATAAGAAACTTGTTGAAGAATTGTCAGTGAAAATCACAAAAATAAAATGGAGACATTTATTAATGAAAGATAATAGGCTTGCCTATGCTTTCGCTTTTATTTCAAGTATGATGACATACCCAACTGCGAGGTGCATAAAGATACAGATCTTATCACCATCAATCAATAAAGAAGAAGAAGAAGAGGTAGATGTAATGATAATAGAAGATGGCGGAACCAATATCTAAGATTGGAGAGCAGAACTCCAAGCATATTTGATGAAAGGTGAACACCAAGAAATAAATTGGAAGCACACAAATTAAAGATCCGTGCGACAAATTATGAATTAAGAGATGGAGTATTGTATCGGAGATCCTTCAATGGACCATCACTCAGATGTTTGACACGGAAAGAAGGAGAAGAAGTGTTAAAAATGTTACATAGTGGGGATGTTGGCAATCACAGCGGTGGAAGATCTTTGGCATACAAAGCAAAAATGCAAGGTTATTACTGTCCGTATATGCATGAAGATGCGAAACAAGTATCAAGACGTTGCGAAGATTGTCAAGGACACGTAAACAAAATACATTCACCTGGAGCACCATTAACATCCTCAACAAGTGTATGGCCTTTTGGAAAATGGGGTTTAGACATTGTGGGACCGTTTTTACCAGGATCTGGACAAAGAAGATATCTAATTGTCGCTACAGCTAATTTCACAAAATGGGCAGAAGTAAAGGCAATACAACACATTCGTGACAAAGACATTTTTACATTCATATTCGAAAATATTATTTGCAGATTTGGAATTCCCGCACAATTGGTATCTGACAATGGGAAACAGTTTGAAGGGCAGAACATAATATAACTACTTAATGCATTTAAGATAAAATGTGGGAAGTCAACCCCTCTATATCCACAGGCCAATGGACAGGCATAAGCAACAAATAAGACAAATCGCAGATATATTGAAGAAAAAATTAGAAGGGCATCATAGAGCATGGTGAGAAAAAGTGCATAATGAAGTATGGGCTTACAACACAACCAGGCGAGAAGCTACGAGAATGTCACCTTTTTGTTTAACATATGGAATGGAGGCTGTGCTACCAACAGAAGTTATTATTCCTACAACAAAGAGAGAAGCTTGGGAGAAAAATCTTAGTGCGATTATGATTTTAACCAAATTAGATGAATTAGAAGAAAAAAGAGAAAGGGCTCTACAGCATATGGAAAACTACCAGCGAAGATTAGACCGAGAATACAATAAACGTGTTAAAACACGAGATTTTCAACCAGGTGACTTGGTGCTGTGAGAAACACTAATATATCAACGAGAAAATAGTGGAAAGCTAGCAAGAAAATGGGATGGGCCTTACATCATCAAGGAGATAATTGGAACAGGGGCATATAGATTAATGGATCCTGATGGTAAAGATGTGGGTCATAGACTTGACAGACCATGGAATAGATTATACTTGAAGAGGTACTACCCTTAAAGATTCTGGGAAAGAATAGACTGCGAGAGATGTATGATTGAAATTTATATGAAGATCTTATGAAAGAATAATTGCAAGATTATACAAAGAAAGAATAACAAGAGATAATCAAACATTAATGAGATACTAGAAAGAGGCGAACCTACTATGGCGTACACCCTAGTTCGCGAAATCAAATTTTCGCAAGAGGCAAATGTAAGACCTAAAGTGCGTCATAGAAGGGGGTACCTATTGCATGGCTCAGCGAAAAGGTTACACCGCCCCTGGAATCTGAGTCATGGAGATTTGGGGTGAATAAAGACCATCCAGGAGAGGTACCTTGGATTGTAACCATAAGACCTATCGGCAAAAGGGATAAGAGGCTGCAAAAAAAACTGGTTGTTGTTAAGACAGGATGGGAGGAGCGAGCTAGCCTTGTATGGCAGAAGTACGCCTCCTTGAAGGGGCAACCAGGGGGAAGATAAGGGCGGCACCCTCCATTAGGGAGATGATAAGTGTCTTAAGATGCAAATGTCATGAGGCTTTTCACCTATGGGAGTATCAAAGCTTATCATATTTGTGCGACAATCCTGAAGAGGCAATAATATAAAAGAAAAGATAAGACGAGATCAATGGGTCATTGCATGCAAATGTAAAGACGTCATGCGATTTCGTCGCAAGACGGCAATGTCATGGGACTTTATTTTCGCAAGAATATTTAGACATGTCATATTGTCGCAACAAAATTGATAAAAGAAAAAGTTAAGTCAAGATCAATGGGTTTCTGCATGAAAGTGTTGAGACGTCCTGCGATTTTGTCGCAATGACAAGAGGTGGCAAAATAAGACCTTTAACTAGGAAGGCAAAATAAGACCACATAAGAAAAGGAATAAGCAAATAAGCTTGCGAAAATGATTATATGTAAACAAATAAGTTTGCGAATATATACATGGAAATGAGGCAGCGAAAACAACAAATAAGTATTACTCAGAATCTCTCAGAGGTATTGTTCAGAATCTCTCAGGAGTATTGTTCAGAATCTCTCATGGATCTTTCATCGCAAGAAATATAATGAGAGGCAGTATGGGAATTGTTAAACAACAAGCATTATCTTTCTCGCTAGTAACTGGAATAATAAAAAAGTAAATACATCTCAAAGATGACTGCAGTACACGGCTTCATCTGAAAAACACAAACCTGTTGCCGGCAACCTAAAAAAAGAAAAAAGAAAAATAAAAGACGGATTAAATTTTAGCCGTATAACTTGAACAATCTTTACAGATATTAACAGTGACAGGAAAACTCGGTTCAATAATTTCAATGACGATGTTCACTTACATCAACTTTAGCGTTTTATTGTCCGATCTTTTCTTTAACGACATAGGTACTGTCCCATAGAAAGGAGTACCCACCAAATACCTAAAAGGAATAAAAATTAAAACAATTGATTCACAAACTACATGAAAATATACAGAAAAGAACATGTCAGAAATCCATTTCGAAGTAGAATTAGGAAAACTTACAAAGACTTTGAGTTTGGGGAAGTCGGCAAGAAAATCAGGAAATTCTATGTTCCAAAGGGTATTACCCCCTATGTCTCTGCCAAACCATGACAACAACAGAATAATTTGTTTTGTGTGTGTGTGTTTTAGTGTAGAAGGTTTAATTGCTCACGGTTTTCAAGTGCATCCATGGCACTAATATCTGGCATGAGGAAATACCCGAAACTGTGACTGAAATGTGCATTTCTTCCAAAAGTGTGACTGATTTGAAAATTCTTCCAAAAGTGTGACTGACTTTACCTAATACCCCAAGTACCCTTTATAGCCCGATGTCTACACATCAATAGCTTGATGTCCACATATTCATAGCCGATGCTACACATTATAGCTGATGTCCACATATTTATAGCCTGATGTCCACATATTTTATGAATAGTGTCTGATGTCTACACATCGAAACATGGATGTCTACTTTTATCCAACATATGATTATGCCTAGATTTTGGATGTCTACATATAATATCTACACATCAGACACTATTCATGGTGGGGTATCAGTGCTCGATATGTACACATCCTGACCCAATGTGTACACATCCTTACTCAATGTGTACACATCATTACCCGATATGTACACATCTGAGGACAAAATCCGGTATTTCCGTAAAAGACTAGGGCATACATGCCCGTTGACCAGTCATGGTCACACTTTTAGAAGAAATTTCAAATTGGTCATAATTTTGGAATAAACCCACTTTTCAGTCACACTTTTAATTAGGTAAAATCCCTATCTGGCATAGGTGATCCACCAAATCTAAGAGAACCGTGGAGATTTCTGTAAAATGGTTCAGATAAAAGTTCATAAATTTTAATTAAAAAATGGCATGACAAATGTGAAATGCTATATCAAGAAGGGATGAGTGGAGATTTTATCATACATTTCTGTTATTCGAGGGGTATCATCAGAGCTACAACTAATCCATGAATATGGTGTAGGAAGACATGGATCACCGACACGGTCTAACACAAATCCATAAGTATCTACTAACGACTTCATCGCCAACACTGATAATTTTATCATTCAAACAATTTAAAACAGGGATCAAACTAAGAGATGTACTCATTCACCGAAGTTAATGGGGAAACAGACATGAGACTAGAAAGCTATACCATCATCCGAATTTGTTTCGCCTGTTACTGTTGAATTTGTTTCGGCTGTTACTGTTGAATTTGTTTCAACTGTCTGTGCAGACACCGTCAAGAACAAAAGAGATGACAAAGACAATACTGATAATAAACGAATAATATTCACATTCGCACTCTCCATGGTATTACTATTATCAATAACTAAGCACAATAGTACTGAGAATATGATATGAACAAAGAAAGAAATGACTACTACTTGATCAGTATCTTATGATATGCTATTTATAGCTTCATTTGGTCCAAGTTTTTGACCAAATTAATTATTTTACTATTAAGTTTGAATTTGTGTTAATAATTGGAGAATTAATTAAGTTGGTGAATGAATGTACGTTCCAAGTTGCATGGGTTTGGAACACCACCATGTGAAGGTAATCTTGACGGATCAGCTGCGTTGATTAATTCCTTATGTATGTCGAACAAGAGTTGACCTGTTTACAATTCACAACGCATTGACAACGCATGCAAGGGATGGTTACATACTGTATGCGATCTGATCTGTTTTGATTTCATTGTTTTTGTTCAACTTGATGAGGAGTTCGAAGACTTTTTGGCATTGCGCTGATATATATCATAAATGCAGCAGCTAGGGATAAACTTAATGGCATATCTTATTATTTTTAATTATTTGTTCGGATTTCCATATTTGCTTGACGTCGCTTTTGCACCCAATGGCATGCCCAAGTACATGAAAGGTAGTTTGTCAATGGCACAACCAAATTCCGAAGCCCAAAAAAAAATCTCATGCACATCTCCAATTGATATAAGTCTAGTCTTGGATGTATTGACCTTTAAGCCCGCAATGTATTCAAAACATTTAAGAGCCAAAAAAAGGTTATGAAGTTCTTCTCTGCTGTGATCAACGAAGAAAATGGTATTATCAGCATAATGCAAATGGTTTACAGTAATACTTGAAGGTGATATCGAGAATCCACTGAACAAATTAAGACTTATTGCTCTATCCATATATCTTGAAAAGCCCTTCATGGCTTTATTGAAAAGAAATGGTGAGACTGGACATCCTTGTCGAACACCACGAGAGCTAGAGAAATAACCGAATGAAGAGCCATTAATTAACACATAAAAAATGGAAGTTGAGTAACAAAACCTTAGCTACTTGCATAAATTTTTGCCGAAACGCATTTTGTTTAAGACAAACTCCAGATACTTCCAATTAATCCAGTCGAAAACTTTTTCAAGGTCTATTTTGCATATGATTCCTGCCTTACCTGATCTCAATCTTGAATCGACCAACTCATCTGCGATTAAGGTACCATCGATGATTTTCCTACCTTCAATATAAGCACACTGCACATGGGATATGAGCTTATCCATTACTAAATTGAGTCTTGTAGCTAACACCTTTGCGATGATTTTATAAACACTTGTAAGTAGGCAAATTGGCCTACAGTCCTTAATGGTTTCAACATAATATTTCTTGGGAACAAGGGTGATGAACGTAGAGTTATCCTTGGCATCAATATGTCCAGATGAGCAAAAGTCATTCACCGTGTTCATTATGTCCTCTTTTAAAAAGATCCAACAATTTTTGAAAAGAATTATTGGGAAAACATCCGGACCGGGCGCTTTGTCGTTTCCAAGATTCTGAATAGCCTGCCATATATACTTCATCTTCGGAGAAATTTGATTCTAAGATTTCACTTTATTGAGCATTTATCTTGTCAAAATCAATACTTGTAGTGACGATATGATTAACTCTTCCTTTGAGAATAAGTTGATGTAGTAATCCACAATATGTTGTTGAAGTGTATTCTTGTCATCCACCAATTCTCCATTAATGTAAAGTTGTTTTATTCTATTATGTCTTCTTCGTGTCGAAGCTTTGCTCATGAAAAAAGTGGTATTTCTATCCGAGATGATATTGTTGATCTCCTCCTCGGATAATGTATTATCCTCAGCAATGTTGTCAAGCGCTTGAATTTCAGATTAGATGTCATTCAGTCTCGTATTAGTGTGCTTGAAAACCTCTTTATTCAATATCCGTAGATTTTATTTGAAAACTTTTAATTTCAGCCAAAGCACAATACTTGGAGAACTTGCAAAATCAAAACACAACCACCAATCTTCTAGTAAGTTTAAAAATCCATTCTCTAGGAACCACATTGCTTCAAACCTAAAAGGACTAGGTCCCCAACTAGGATCTGAAATTTCTAATAAGATTTGAATATGGTCATAGGTTGGCCTGGCTCTGGCAAGTTGTGAAATGAACGGAAATTGGGTTTCGAATGATGGAGAGACTAGGAATCTGTCAAGCCTGCACATCACCAGATTTGTTTGTCCATTGGACCACGTAAACCTTGCGCCTTTAAGTGGAAGATCAATCCAATTATGTAGCTCAATAAACTTACTAAATTGAGTCATACTCCTTGTAATCCTGGTGCAATTCTTCTTTTCATCACATTTTATGATTGCGTTGAAGTCTCCTCCTATTCACCATGGAAGATCCCATAATCTACATGCAGTATCCATCTCAACCCAGAATTCTTTTCTTTCCACCAGGTTATTTGGTTCGTACATTAGTCTCCAACTAAAGTTATCTGACTTGTTTGTGCAAGAAATCGATAATGTATATTCTCCCTTGAGTGAGTCATTAACCTCGATAAAATCTTTATCCCACATAATAAACATACCACCCGAACTTCCAAATGATTATTGAAAAGTCCAACCTACATTTTTGTATACACATTTCTGATTGATATCATGTTCCATGCATTGCATCATTTTTAGTTTCCTGGAGCATGACAATAGGATCTCTAATTAGTTGGATCATATTGTGGACTACTAACTGTCTGTTGGAGTAGTTTAAACCTCACACATTCCAGTTTAGAATGGAGAGACTCATTGAGAAGGGTGATTATCCCTTGATTTTGCTGATCTTCTTTAAGAGCCAAAAAAAGTTTATGAAGTTCTTCTCTGTTGTGATCAACGAAGAAAATGGTATCATCAGCAAAATGCAAATGGTTTACGGTAATACCTGAAGGTGATATCGAGAATCGACTGAACAAATTAAGACTTGATGCTCTATCCATATATCTTGAGAAGCCCTTCATGGCTTTATTGAAAAGAAGCGGTGATATTGGACATCCTTGTCGAACACCACGAGAGCTAGACAAATAACCGAATGAAGAGCCATTAATTAACACAGAAAAAATGGAAGTTGAGTAATAAAACCTTAGCCACTTGCATAATTTTTTGCCGAAACCCATTTTGTTTAAGACAAACTCGAGATACTTCCAATTAATCCAGTCGAAAACTTTTTCAAGGTCTATTTGGCATATGATTCCTGCCTTACCTGATCTCAATCTTGAATCGACTAACTCATCTGCGATTAAGGTACTATTTATGGGTAAAAATCATTTCCGCCGATTTCGGTAAATTCGGTAGGTGAGTGAGAAAATGGTTTAACCCTAAATAAATGTGCTGCACGTGAGCACTTTATAGATTCGAGAGATCAATCTGTACAAGTTCGGCCTAAACCAAGAAATGGCCGTTCCAGACTTGCTTCGGTCACAAAGTGGAGGAGAAGGGTTGATTTGGGGAGGGAAGCAAAGAAAGGTGTTGAGACCAGAATAATTCTGGGAGAGTAGTGTCTCGACTTGTATCAAAAAGTGAAAGCTTCGGAAGCTTGCAAGAGATGAAAGCTTTTTTGAAGAGCTTGCAAAGTTTCCTTTTCTGAGAGTGTTGTGTTTTTCTCCTGACTGAGACTTGTTGTCTGGTGGAAATAGGTAAGACCTATTTATACAAGTCGAGATTGAAACGTACCCTGGCCTCATGAAGGAAGACAAGAAAGGGTGAAATAATGGGAGGAGGTGGTAACCGCATGGTGTTTATGGGTGAAAACGTTTTCACCATTATTTCCTCATTTATTTGACCGCTTTATTCCTATTCACGCTTTCTTAATATGAGCGTAGTGTACACTGCATGCTGTGATCGCCAAACCAAGACCCTGGAAAGCATATCCAAGTTTGTGTTGATGTCTCGAGTGTTGGTTGCACCTTGAGTGCAAGTGGCGCTGCTAGTGGCGCATGTGGCATGTGCCAATGGCATGTGCGGAATGCCTTTGTTGCGGGTTGCACCTTGAGTGCAAGTGGCAATGCCAGAGCTACTAGTGGCGTGTATGGCATGTGCGGAATACCTTGGTGGTAGGTTGTACGTTGAGTGTAAGTGGCAATGCCAGAGCTGCTAGTGGCGTGTGCGGAATGCCTTGGTGGTAGGTTGCACGGTTTGCAAGTTTGGCTACCAGCGTGGGTTTTGGCATGTGTCAATGGCACGCATGACCATTAGGGCTACGTCCTGGTAAGAAAAACTACCAGCGATGCATGTTGGCATGTGCCAATGGCATGCTCGGCCATTAGGGCCACGTCCTGGTAAGAAAGGCTACCAATGATGCGTGTTGGCATGTGCCAATGGAATGCTCGGCCATTAGGGCTACGACTGCAGTAAGAAAAGCTACCAAATGATGCGTGTCGGCATGTGCCAATGGCATATATGCTCGGCCATTAGTGGCCACGGCTTGGTAAGAAAAGCTACCAAGATGCGTGTTGGCATGTGCCAATGGCATGTCACCATTAGGGCCACGACTTGGTAAGAAAAGCTACCAAATGAGCGTGTTGGCATGTGTCAATGGCAGGCTCGGCCATTAGGGCCACGGCCTGGTAAGAAAAGCTACCAAATGATGCGTGTTGGCATGTGCCAATGGCATGCTTGGCCATTAAGGCCACTACTTGGTAAGAAAAGCTACCAGCGAGCATGTTGGCATGTGCCAATGGCATGCTCGGCCATTAGGGCCACGGCCTGGTAAGAAAAGCTATCAGCGATGCGTGTTGGCATGTGCCAATAGCAGGCCATTAGGGCCACGTCCTGGTAAGAAAAGCTACCAGTGATGCGTGTTGGCATGTGCCAATGGCATGCTCGGCCATTTTGCCCTAGGTTGCACGGTTTGTAAGCGTAGGCGCGGGCGCTACTTTGGCATGGCGCGGCTAGGGCCAAGTTAAGGGTGTTTGGCTTGGCGCGGCTAGGGCCAAGGTATGGTTGTTTGGCTTGGCGTCGTGCGACCAGCATGGCTAGGGCCAAGGCAGAGTGCGTTCGGCACGGCGCGGCTAGCTTGGGTTAGGTGTGGTTGGCATGATTTTCCATTGGAACGGAGGTGCGGCTAGCATGGTTGGCATGCTTTGGCGCATTTGGTGTGACTAGCATAGCTAGGTCCAAGGCAGAGTGCGTTTGGCATGGTGCGGGTAGCTTTGGCTAGGTGTGGCTGGCATGATTTTCCATTGGCACAGAGGTGCGGCTAGCATGGTTGGTATGCTTTAGCGCGTTCTGTGTGACTAGCATAGTTAGGGCCAAGGCAGTGTGCATTTGGCATGGCGCGGCTAGCTTGAGCTAGGTATGGCTGGCATGATTTTCCATTGGCACAGAGGTGCGGCTAATATGGTTGGCATGCTTTGGCGCGTTCGGTGTGACTAGCATAGCTAGGGCCAAGGCAGAGTGCGTTTGGCATGGCGCGGCTAGCTTGGGCTAGGTGTGGCTAGCATGATTTGCCATTGGCACAGAGGTGCGGCTAGGATGGTTGGCATGCTTTGGCGCGTTTGGTGTGACTAGCATAGCTAGGGCCAAGGCAGAGTGCGTTTGGCATGGCGCGGCTAGCTTGGGCTAGGTGTGAGTGGCATGATTTGACATTGGGACAAAGGTGTGGCTAGCATGGTTGGCATGCTTTGGCGCATTTGGTGTGACTAGCATAGCTAGGGCCAAGGCAGAGTGCGTTTGGCATGGCGCGTCTAGCTTGGGCTAGGTGTGGCTGGCATGATTTGCCATTGGCACAGAGGGGAATTAGGGTTTTGTTCGTTGTAACCCTAATTTGAATAAATACCCCCTATTAATTACTGTCTACATGCATTGAATGTTCTAATAAATGTGTCGCCGGTGATATTAGGTTATTCGGGGTTTTACGATTTTACCCTTTGTCTAAAAACCACCATCAACATTAAGTCCCCTGCTTAGCTCGGAACAGGAGCTTTGTTGCGAGGTAAGCATAAGATGGTGAGAAACTATCAAAAGTAAATCGTAAAGAAAATTGAGGAGGCTTGTCTGACCTTTATAAATAGGATTTGGAATCCTTGCCTCTGGCAGTTTTGCACAAATCGGGAGGTTGGCACGATTGGGGAGTCAACATCATTGAGAGACAGAAGCTAGGAGGCATTGAGAAGTTGGCGCGAGTTGGGAGACTGAGCGTGCTAGTTGGTGGGACCGACGCAAGGTGGGGAAGCTGAGTGTGCTAGCTGGCGCGACTTGGGCGGTCATTGGGAAGTTGGCGCAATTGGTGAGACCGGTGTGGCTTGGGCGGTACTGGGGAGTTGGCGCGACTGGTGGGACAGGTCCAACTTGGGCGACGTTGGGAAGTTGGGCGCCCTTGTGGGCCCTCATGATTTTTGGTAAAGGGAAATCCTTCCTTATTTCAGAATCTTCACGCCCATATATAAAATCCCTTTCTCTCATCTTGCACTTTGTTCTTTCATCTTTTCATGCTAGCGGCAGAGTCCCAAAGAGAACCGGCTTCCAGGTATGTCTTCCAGTACTTCTCTTGTTTCCCTTTTCATGTAGGTGCAAACCCTAAGAGTAGGCGTTTTTCTTTTATAATCCTTGCGATGATATTGCGCATATGATTTCTTGGCGTGCTTCTTGTAGAAAATATTGTATATATGCACCCAAGGGAAATACTGCATATATGATTTGAACCCGTAGACAAATGCTCCATATATAATTTTGAACCCGAAGAAGGATACCATGGACGCATTCGAGCCCATAGAAAATACTGCGTATATAGTTTTGAACTCGAAGAAGGATACCGCAGACGCACTTGAGCCCGTATAAAATACTGCGTATATAATTTTGAACCCGAAGAAGGATATTGCAGATGATGAGTGCTAAATAGTGCATATTTATACACCTTTTTATTGGCATTTTACTCATCTTTTGCGCTTAGAAATCAGATATTATCCCAGATTCTGTGTTTTCTTTGTTTTCAAGAATAAATATTTGTATTAATTAATTTTGTGTTTTTAGGTAATAAATAAAGTCCTGAGAAACTGAGGAGCTAAAGAGCGAAGAATTGAAGTCAAACATCTATGGAGCAGATAGCCAAAGCCCGCGCGCAAATCAGTTGCAACCCAACAAGGAAGACTTGGGCTAGAGCTACCCATGACCCGGATCCGATCCCGCTCACTCTGAGCCATTGAGATCTCCCTCAGATACATCCAACGGTCGCTCCATCATATACATCATCTCTTGATGCTCCGTGCAACACCAAATCGCTTCAAAAACCGCTTACCATCCTCGACCGTTCAGATCGTAGCCGCCTCATCCAACGCTCGCTCGGCCTGTCGATCGTCCGTTGATGTTCGTGCCTCACAGAAAAATTACCTACCCTATACCCCCACTCGAGCAAACCCTAATCTCTCCATCTTCTCTTTCTTCTCTTCTCTCCCGTCTCCATCAGAGCAGAGCTCTGCTCCGCCACCTCCTTCTTCACCCATACCTCCACCCGGAGACAACACCACCTCACCTCTCCTATCAAACACCATCACTCAACCACTCCATCATTACCGCCATCACTCTCTCTCTGTTTATCTCTTTCACAGCTTCTTTACAAACCTAGAAGCTAGGTTAAAGATAAATAGAGTTTAGGGTTTTCACCAACTCCGTTGCATGTTCGATTCAGAGGTCAGAGAAGCATGAGTAGAGCCAACAACCGAGATTCAGAGTATGGGTTCGATTATTTTTCATTTAATTTCTATTTTAAATTGAAATTAGGGTTGGAGATATTTGCTCTCTGCATGTATAAAAGAGAAGGAGCTGTGAGTGTGTGAGGGTTACGCCTGGATTAGCCAGAGCAGTCACTAGGTTAATTTTGTTCTTTGTTATGTTAATTTGATATTTTAATTTAGTTGTTAGGGTCTCCATGAAACCCTAATTTACAACTGTGTTCTTCATGCTCATGTATTGTCTTGAATGTTTGAATACTTTCTAGATGGAATTAATCTCAATATGATAGCACTTTGCTCTCACAGTGCATGCCAACGCCATGGATGCACTGTAGTTTGATTCACTCTGTGTTTGTTTATGCTACAACCCAAGTTTAAATTGATTATTATGTTCCTCGATTATTTGTACTGTAATTAGACAAGTAATACTTGGGAGATATACTTTAGTTGCGATTAACCCGTCAAGCGGAGAAACACTTTAGGTTAAGGCGACTTGACACCTTGCCTTTATCTAGCATAAGAATAAGAACAATGTCATGAGTAAAAGACACAGCGTAGGTTAGCGGTGGATTTAAGACCCTAGCAACACCTCTATCACTGTCTTATACCTTAGCTTAGGATCATACCATCACAACTCAGCCGTATCGGAAAAACATCTTATAAACACCCTTTTGTTACTCTGTCACACTAGAAATTCAGTTAGTAAGCCTTTGATCAATACAAGAGCACCACAAGTCTCTGTGGTTCGACTCGTACGTGCCCAGTTCTACAACCAAGACACCGTGCACTTGCGGTATCACCGTAGGCCATCATTTACATACACTTTCGAGGCCTACCAAGTTTTTGGCGCCGCTGCCGGGGACTTGGCGTGTGCCCTGTTGTTCTTCGGCTTTACTTTACTGCTTCTCACCTTGTACATAACTCATTTTTAATGTTACTTGTAGCCCTGTTGTAGAGTAACTTAGCATTGTAAGTTTATTTATCTGCATTGTAATTCTACCCTGTACATATTCATATTGTGTTAATTTTGTTTTAGTATAACTTAGTTTTGTAACTTGCATTTGTAACTTAGCTTAGTCATTGTAACTTAGCTTAGTCATTGGGCACCCTTGCTTTTGAAACTTGCTCATAACTTTACCTCATTCAGTGCTTTGCTCGTAGCTTAGCTCATCGTAGCACACTAGCTCGTTGCTTATTGCATAACATTGAGGACCGAACTTTGCTTGTTAAGCTAACAGTGCAAGTGGCAAGGCTGAGTCAACCCAAGAGGGAGGCGCATAAGGTGCAATTGAGCAAACCCTGCGACTTGTAAGGTGAGTGGTGCCTTGTGCTAATCAGTGCTTACCCCTGTCTTTGTAGCCTTTAGTCTTCATTCACCCTAAGCACCAGCTCCATTTGTTCTTGATTGAGCTTAAGCGCAAACCTTGTTGAGCCATATGTTGCATGTTTTAAAAGCTTAACCAGCTTTCATCCAGGCATTGCCGGTCTTGGGTATAACATTGCATTGAGCTTCACTTGTGAATCATCAACCCCTGTAGAGGCCGGCCAATATTGCCCGACCCTTTGCATGCTTTAATTCGAGATCCATCTACTCCCTTGTGTGAGCCTGTGTGAAATCACCTTGCTAGCCCCCGAAGGTCGCAAGTGTTGGGTCATAACTTGGAAGCCAAGTTAGCTGGGCATAACCCATTGACCAAAGGCACCTTGCACATTCTCTCGTATAGCCTTGTGCTTGTGCTGCCAAATCTACACACCCTGTGAGCCTTGTGAGCCATCCTTGCCCTGTGAGCCTTGTGAGCTACTTATGCATGCTAACATTGTGTATAACCTTAGCATCTGAATGACCCGAGCATAACCCCGACTCGTTAGGCCTCGCTTGCCTTGGCTTTAGCCCCGTTGTATGTTCCAGACTTGTCGTGTGCAAAACCTACTTTTTGAATTTGCTTGAGCATCCGCCCCGTCACCAGCCCCGTCAACCCCGTGGCCTTTGTGAATTGGTTTTAACATTGTGTGAACAATCGAGCCATAACTCGAATAACACCTGAGCTCACCCAAGAGTATTGCTATACTCTGTTAACTTGCTAGCCCCTGATCTACAAGTTTGAGCAAGCCCTGAGCTCAGCCCTGCTCCCTTGCTAGCCCCTGAAGCTGCAAGTTTGCGCCAAGTTGCAAACCCTGCTACCATCATTTGAGCATAACTTGTCTCACCTGAGCAAGACCCTGTCAATAGTTGCAAACCTGTGACAAATCTATGCTTAGCTTTGTACCTTGTATGCCATTAGCCCCGCGATTTGAGCAACCGAAGCTCTCGGTTGTGAGCTAAGTGAGGGCTGAATAAAAACTTTGACTCAGCCGAGTAAAAGTCTGACTAAGCTAAGTGAGTGAACTGGTTCTTGTTCACTGAGTTAAACCGGCAGAGTTGAGTTGACTCCCTGAATAGCTGAGTCAATCCTAACTCAGCGACTTACCGAGTTGAATCGGGTTGTTTATAACTGAAACCCAGTTCCACTGGGCTAACTAAACTCATAACTTGGGCTTACACCAAACCAGCCCACTAAACCCAACCTGGGCTAGCTAAACCCACATCTGTTGGGCTGAACATCAGCTGGGCTAACTGAACCCAACCTGGGCTGAAACAAACCAAACTGAGCCCATAGACTGCTGGGCTGGAGCTGGGCTTACACCAAACTGAGCCCACAAGAACACAAGCACCCTGGGCTGAGCTTTCTCACTGGGCTGCTTAGGCTAAACCTATTAGCTGGGCTGTGCAACCAATTGAGCCCACAAAACCTAGGCTTTGCACACAATTGCTGGGCTTCCTACAAAACCAAACCAAAACCCACATAAACCAAACTTTCCCACACAAACCAAATGAAACCCAACAAACCAAAAACCCAATAAACCAAACTTAGTCCACTTCACCGGGCTTTGAGTTCAATTTGAGAGCTAGACCATGTCGATTTTGGTCCGCATCCTGGGATGGAACAAATAAATCCCTTAGAGAGCTTGCTTACGGGCACCTATCACAGGGATGAACACCCCACATACCATAGTGACTTTAGAGAATTATATGGGCCTTCTCGTGGCCCCGATCTCACATACCCTAATCATTATGATCACATACATCATCCACCACAAAGTTGAAAATGAACAATTCTCTCATACCCAATCATCACTTTTAGATCAATTAGAAGCTCGACTATCTCGCTTTAAAAAGGCAATCGCTTTAGAAAGGCAATCTCATCGAATCTAGTTTTTCTAGGCAATATGAAATGCATGCTTGCACCTTATGTGGTGGCTTAGACCACCCTGCTGAGTACCTTGTTATATTCTCGCATGCTTTTAGACAATCCTAGGGAAAACCATGATAATCCAATGTACGAAGTGTCTAGAAGTGACTATTGGGACCATAATCAACCCGAACACATGCATCATTCACCACAAATGGGGAGATGAACAATTTTATACTCCCCAACTCCTAGTTTGCAATCAATAATGGAAACACTCTTGGAGCAAAATGCTAGGCTTGAAAGGAATGCAATGCATGACCATCCATATAGCAACATGTCCGAATTTCCTTCTCTAGTGAACCTCATGCACAACCATACAATGAATATCCATATGAGGAATGCATACCCACTAGTGAAGACTCTCCTTCAATAGAACAACTCAAGATGATTCTTCAAAGGAACCTAATTGAGTTACAAAATGATAGGATTGAAAATAGTGTTTCTAGTCTTACTCATGCAACTAACATTGAATATGAACCTAATCTAGAGGTAGATGAGTACACTAAAAATGCTACAATTTTGAATGGAGAGATGGATTTTTGCTATGATGATGATGATGATGATGATGAATATGAAGAGCATGTGTATTTTGAAAATGTAATAGAATCTTTAGGTTCGAGACATTAAGTGTCTCTCCCCCGAACCCTATGAATGATGCTTCTTCTGATATTCATGCATGTGATATTGAGGTGGAACCTGTGCAATTATCCTGTGAAAATGAACATGATTTACCCTCTTTTGACTTTAGGAAAGTGTGTGATGGTACAAATGATTTTAAAAATGAAAACAACCTAGATGTACCTAACCTCTCTCCTGAGTCACAAATTGAAACTCCTTCACCCAACCTAGGTGTAGTTTGTCACAAAATTGCAAAACCAACTTTTCCAAAGAAAATGCCTAACTTAGGCCTAGAACTTTGTGCTTCCCAAGTCCTCTTGGACTATTTTGCATCAAAGTATAACACTCTTAAGGAGCCACAGTTGGAATATGTATGTTCCACTTTGTTCTTAGCAAAACTCATTTTGAGTTAGACCTTTTGCATGATGTACCGTTAAAATTGCAAGATTTTGTGCTTTCAAACACACCCGTTCACAAGTTTAGGTTTGGGGAAAACTCCTTCACATTTGCAGTCTTACTTGCACTTTCATATTATATTTGTGTAAGACTGTTGATGTTTGTATATATTTTCTATTGGGTTGATCCTCAATTCTTTAGATTGTTGGTTTATGGTGCATTTTCATTGTATATATCCAGTAGGACTTGTTAAATTTTTCTTTTCTTGAATCGGTTGAGTCTTCTTGTGCATTTTTTTTTGTGCTAATCCGATATAATCACCACTGAGAATGTTGGATTTTGCCTTGAAGAATGAAGCTCAACCTTGCTCCCGCCGACATCCGGTAATCTCTTCCCTTTTCTCTTATCAAAGATAGTTCTCTCGGTATGTGACTGTTTAAATTTTTTCTATATGAAGACACATTGAGGACAATGTTTGATTTAGGTTTGGGGGTACATTTGCATTTGCATTTAGAGTTTTTAGCCTTTTATTTTACCTTTTATTTTCAAAAAAACAAAAAAAAAACAAAAAAAAAAAAAAAAAAAAATTCAAAAACTCTTTTTTTAAAAACCTCCAACTTTTAGAGATTTTAGAGTCACTAGCATGCTTTTAGCTATGTTTACATAGAGATTCTGACCAAATAATGTAACTTGGAAGTGCTTGGGAGAACACAATCGGGTTCCTTAGTTGATTAGAGCGTTAAAGTTGGATTTAACCATACCGGAGGGCGAATTAGGTGATGTTTAGATATTCGGTAGTAGAATTGTGATCACCCATAGTGGAGACTACCCATTTTACATCAAGTGAGGCACCAACCTTCAATTTTTGCAACTTTCTAGAAAAGTCATTAGAGTGTGTGTCACCGTACGTAAATTCCGGGTAGGAATGGTGAGCTACCCAACTTCGCACCAATTTCAGCACTACTTTTGATCTCTTGAGTGCTAGTTTTTGTCAATCATGAGGGTGACGTCTAAAGATGAAAACTCCTTTTAAATACCGATTTGTAGTTAGCATCATTCTCTCTCTCAATCAGTAAGAAGACCCATAGAAACACATCATCGTCAGCAACCGGAGCAGAATCAGAATATTGAAAGAAAAATTGATATAGTCCAAGGTTTATATGCAACAAAACAAAGAAAAGAAAATAGGATGAGAATTAATAAAATTTATAAGATCAAGTTGTGGAAAAATTGAGTGATAAAGTCCTTTGTCCATGGAGTTAGTTGTTTCATTATTTGTATTTTTATTTTCACTTACTATAAAAAAAAAAAAAAAAATATTGTAGTTTATTTTCTTATTTTTGCTACCACCATGGTAAAGAAGAGTTCAAAAAGAAAAATCCAAACAACAAGGAATTTGAGTAGAAAAGTCAAAAATTGTCAAGTTTTGTGAAGTTTAGAAGTTCGTCATCAACAATTGAAGACCGAAGACCGAAGATTGAAGACGTTTCTATGGTTTCTTATGAGAGAGTGATATTAATTGCCGATCGGGTGAGAAGGTAGTGAGTACTCCCACCCCTTGCTAATGATTGATTTTCCTTTCTTAGAGATCATCGAAAAAGATTCTTTTATCCACACTTCGTGGAGTCTCCGTTTTTATTTCGGAAGGTTATCCTTCTTACCTACAACGTGTGCGGGATTTCTCTCTTTACTCCTGCTGCACACATGAGAGACTAAAAAGCGATCTTTTGAGTGCAATTATCATAAAACCCTAATGGTGAGGCAGAAGTTGAGACTTATGATCACAATCGAATCCGAATTCTTTCATATGGTATGGTTACTTCTCGCTCAAAGACTTAAGGATGAGAAGGCGTTCTTTGGTAGTTCTAACTTCCTGTTACTAGCATGCGAAAACTCTATGTCCTCATAGCTTCTAGGATGCTTGAGACTCTCTTACACTCGAAGTTGGAGAAGGTTTTGTGGGTACACCTCTTGTAAACCCTCACGAGACTACAACTCGTCCACTAGGGACACCTAGGGTTTAAAGGCTTAGTGCATACGCTAAATGCATTCGAGAGACTGCGACAGGGGTATAGTTAGGATTTCTTAATTTACTCGTTTCACTTGAGGACAAGTAAAATTCAGGTTTGGGGTATTTGATGAGTGCTAAATAGTGCATATTTATACACCTTTTTATTGGCATTTTACTCATCTTTTGCGCTTAGAAATCGATATTATCCCAGTTCTCGTGTTTTCTTTGTTTTCAAGAATAAATATTTGTATTAATTAATTTTGTGTTTTAGGTAATAAATAAAGTCCTGAGAAACCGAGGAGCTAAAGAGCGAAGAATTGAAGTCAAACATCTATGGAGAAGATAGCCAAAGCCCGCGCAAAATCGGTTGCAACCCAACAAGGAAGACTTGGGCTAGAGCTACCCATGACCCGGATCCGAGCCCGCTCACTCGAGCCATTGAGATCTCCCCTCGGCCTACATCCAACGGTCGCTCCATCATATACATCATCTCTTGATGCTCCGTGCAACACCAAATCGCTTCAAAAACCGCTTACCATCCTCGACCGTTCAGATCGTAGCCGCCTCATCCAACGCTCGCTCGGCTGTCGTATCGTCTGTTGATGTTCGTGCCTCACAAAGAAAATTACCTACCCTATACCCCCACTCGAGCAAACCCTAATCTCTCCATCTTCTCTTTCTTCTCTTCTCTCCGTCTCCATCGTGAGCGAGCTCGCTCCGCCACCTCCTTCTTCACCCATACCTCCACCAGAGACAACACCACCTCACCTCTCCTATCAAACACCATCACTCAACCACTCCATCATTACCGCCATCACTCTCTCTCTGTTTATCTCTTTCACAGACTTCTTTACAAACCTAGAAGCTAGGTGAAAGATAAATAGAGTTTAGGGTTTTCACCAACTCCGTTGCATGTTCGATTCGGAGGTCGAGAAGCATGAGTAGAGCCAACAACCGAGATTCGAGTATGGGTTCGATTATTTTTCATTTAATTTGTATTTTAAATTGAAATTAGGGTTGGAGATATTTGCTCTCTGCATGTATAAAAGAGAAGGAGCTGTGAGTGTGTGAGGGTTACGCCTGGATTAGCCAGAGCAGTCACTAGGTTAATTTTGTTCTTTGTTATGTTAATTTGATGTTTTAATTTAGTTGTTAGGGTCTCCATGAAACCCTAATTTACAACTGTGTTCTTCATGCTCATGTATTGTCTTGAATGTTTGAATACTTTCTAGATGGAATTAATCTCAGTATGATAGCACTTTGCTCTCACAAAGGCATGCCAATGCCATGGATGCACTTTGTAGTTTGATTCACTCGTGTTGTTTATGCTACAACCCAAGTTTAAATTGATTATTATGTTCCTCAGATTATTTGTACTGTAATTAGACAAGTAATACTTGGGAGATATACTTTAGTTGCGATTAACCTGTCAAGCGGAGAAACACTTTAGGTTAAGGCAGACTTGACACCTTGCCTTTATCTAGCATAAGAATAAGAACAATGTCATGAGTAAAAGACACAGCGTAGGTTAGCGGTGGATTTAAGACCCTAGCAACACCTCTATCACTGTCTTATACCTTAGCTTAGGATCATACCATCACAACTCAGCCGTATCGGAAAAACATCTTATAAACACCCTTTTGTTACTCTGTCACACTAGAAATTCAGTTAGTAAGCCTTTGATCAATACAAGAGCACCACAAGTCTCTGTGGTTCGACTCGTACGTGCCCAGTTCTACAACCAAGACACCGTGCACTTGCGGTATCACCGTAGGCCATCATTTACATACACTTTCGAGGCCTACCAGCAGACGCACTTGAGCCCGTATAAAATACTGCGTATATAATTTTGAACCCTGAAGAAAATACTGTGTGTGCAGTTTTGAACCCGTAGAGAATAATGTATATGAATCCCGAAGAAGAATACTGTATATGTGCTTCATATGACTTCGAACCCATAGGAAATATTGCAGATATGAATTTCGGACCTGAAGAAAATACAGTGCGTGCAGTTTTGAACCCGTAGAGAATACACCCCTTTTTTTTTTCTTTTTTTTTTTTTTCTTTTTCAGGTTTTCCTTTTGTTGGGTGCGGTTATGTGTCAGGGAGATAATTTCACCTTTCTCCTTTTGTTTAGTGCAGATATCTTGTTACCAAATTTTTATGAAGAAATCCGACAAGATGTTACCTGAACAAAATTTCGCTTCGAAGGATGTTCATAGTTCCAAACCAAACACGGATGATGAATTCTTTTCCAAACCCCTCGCCCCTGCTTGGAAGAATCACCCAGGTTTCGTGCCAATTTTGTTAACCGGTGGTGAAGATGAAAAGAAAACACGTTCAGTTCGCCCAGAGAACACCATACGGTTCTGTCTTCATAAAGGGGTATATTCGTCTTCCAACATTGATTTCAGGATGTGTCAAAGCCCATTGCGTTCTTTTGATAGATGGGTTGAGTTCATGGTGAGTAAGGAGCACATAAATACCAACTTGACTCGAGCGTAGATTATTGATGCTGTTAGAGCTTCAGTAAATCTCCATATTAGGAAGGATATCTCGGGCTTGGTTGCTTTCATCTCCAGATGGTGTTCGGACACCCATAAGATCATATGTAGATGGGGTGAAATAACTTTCTCCTTGGAGAGTGTGGCTCTCTTGCTGAATCTTCCGGTAACCAAGAATTTTAATATCTAGTTGTTTGAAGGTGAGGAGAAGATGCAGGGTGAACTTGCCGCTATGTTGGGAGATTTCGCTCGAAAAGACTCCACTGCGAAGTCGAAGGATTCTGTCCAGAAAGAGGATGAAAGGTGCTTTTACATCTGGTGGATATCTCAATGGTTTCCTGACGAGCCGGAACCTGCGAAAAGCAAATGATCTTCATGTTGCAAAGCATTTTTGGCTCTCTCGGTTGTCTAGAGACATTTTTGATGACGGTTACGCAAGAAGGAAATAAGACCATAGTTGCTAGTGATCGGCGTGAAGTTGGCAAAAGGTGAAGTTCTTCCCATTGGCAAGCTGTTCCTTGGTTCCCTGTATGTGCATCTGGATCACCTAGTTGCGAACATGTGAGTTTCGAATGGTTTCGTGAAATTGGATTAATATGTGCACGTTGCTTTTCTGCAAGCCTGGTTATGGGAGCACTTTGAGAAGTACGCTCCGAAACTGTTGCCTTCGATTCCCGCGAGTTGGGGCGGCTCCCGAATTCTTCGATGGGTGAACAGACGTCCAAGATTTGGCATGATCTTGGTTAGTCTTCTTGATAAGTCACATGAAATCAGTTTTTGGCCATGGGAGCCGTTCCATAGGTCGGTGACTCAAATTGACACCTTTGCTTCTGCTCCGATCATGTCTTTGTCTTCTGACGGCAACTTGAGTGCTGGTGAAAACTTGTTTATTCAAAGATGCATGTTCGGCTATATGCCGTCTTTCTTCATGGGGTCATTCCGAATAGATGCTTACAATATTTACCGTGCTACTCGTCACATGGGTTTCAATCAAGGGGTGCATCTTGCTTACCAGCTGGTGGTTCCTAAGAATTCATTGCGTGTCGCCCTCAATGCCAGTGCCCTTGAGCCGGGTATCCGCCTTCCCTTCTTTCAAACGAAAGAGTAACTTCGACGACTTTCGCTATAATGAGTTCTGAATGATGAGTTCATTATGATCCAAGATTTTGTAAATAACGTGGTGGAGAATGTTCTTTGTAAACCTTCACCAGCAGTTTTGAAGAAGTATCCAATGTTGAAAGACCTCAGCGAGGTTGCCCAAGAACTCGTAAAGTCCCAGTGCAAAGGAACAGAGAACGAAGAATCGTCTTTGGCGGGTTCCGGCGGTTTCAAAAGATCCTCCCGCAGCTCTCGTGTCTTCGGTTCTTCCAATAAACAGGTATGTGTCGCCTCCTTGTTGGTTTTTCTCAAAACACGTGAATTTTTGCTGAAAACATTTGTCTTGTTTCTTCCAGGGCTTCGGTAGTTTTAATGCTTTCGCTGCCCTTGCACGTTGCCAGGAGACGGTAATTTCTTCGAAGAATTCCGGCGGCACTGAGCTTTCTCATAATGGTGCTGAGCCAGAGAAAGAAGAAAGTTCGAAAAGTGAGAGTGATTCTTCCGACAAAGACTGGGTTCTTTTCTAGAAGTGGTTCGGTCGCTTTGAGCTTCTTTTTCTTTCTTCTCCCGTTTTTTTTTTTTGAAAAATGTCTAACTCAAGTTCGCAGGAGGAATCCGGTTCGGAAGACGATTCTGGGGAAGAGCCACACGAAAACTTGCCTTTGGTGACCACCGCCGGTGACTTGGAGATGAGAGTTAGCCAATTGCTGGGCACATATGTGGTTCAAACGGTTGATGATTCCCTGATGGTTGCTGCCGTAGACATGGAAAAACACCCTTTGCGAGTCGTGAGGCTAGTTGCAGCTGCCATTTTCGATCCCCCGTACTTGGTTCCCTATCCATGTGCTGGTTAGCGATTTCAGCGTGCTGGCTAAGTATGAGGCGTTGTACACCAGAATCTGGGAGAAGTATGGACATATGGCCACAACCAAGAAGATCACTAGTCAATTTGCGCTGGTTAAGCGTGTGGAAGAGGCTTTATCTTCCATCGAGGACATGCGTGAGGTGACCGCAACACCGTTTCAAGACGTTATTGCCGATCGGGAGCACCATCGCGACGTGTGTGTAGAAAAGGAGTTCAACGCTTCGTGGTTTGTCGAAGGCCTTGCTTTGAGATCCATAAGTCGAAGATGCAGCAATGAAAGCCTTTCTCGCAGAGGAGATTGCTCGACAAGAGGTAGAACTCGAAAAGCTTTCCAAGATGTTGACTATGAATAGAGCGGCTCTTGAAGATGCAAAGTTGACTTTCTCCAAGAAGAGCAGACCTTTTTGGATGATTTTCCTTGAATTTTTCTCAGTTAAACTTTCACTTAGGTTCTTTTTTTTTTTTTTTGATTTGAAAAACATAGAGGATGTCTGGTTCAAAGTTGGACCGGTTTTGATAGACAGCTGGTAGCTTTTGAGGGTATTAGATTATTTCTGGGATGAATGGTTTTGATAATATAACTCTGATTATGTTTTGTGAAAGGAATATTGCTTTTATGAAAGTGTGTGCTAGCAATCGGCACAAGACGCAATAGTATGACGGTTTTACTAAGAACCTAAAAACAGATCGTATATCTTGTCCAGTGTAAATTTACTCACTTTATAGGGTTTTTTTTTTCGCGAACACGCCCCTCTCCATGTAAAAGGCGGCTTTGCTGGTAGCGTTGCCAGCAAGTACCCAATCGCTGGTAGCATCTTCAGCGAGTCCCCAGTTTTCTTGTGTAGTCTTTATGACTGGTAACCGGGTTGTCAGGTAGTTGAGTCGGATTGAGTCTCCTTCCTCTACCATCTTGACATCTGGGTCGAAGAACGAGATCGACAGTCTGACATTGTAGCCGATAGATCAATCCTCCCGATGTGGTCGTCATTTGTTTATGGGTAAAAATCGTTTCCGCCGATTTCGGTAAATTCGGTAGGTGAGTGAGAAACTGGTTTAATCCCTAAACAAATGTGCTGCACGTGAGCACTTTATAGATTCGAGAGACCAATCCGCATAAGTCCGGCCTAAACCAAGAAATGGCCGTTCCGGACTTGCTTCTGGTCACAAAGTGGAGGAGAAGGGTTGATTTGGGGAGGAAGCAAAGAAAGGTGTTGAGACCAGATACTGCAGGAGAGTAGTGTCTCGACTTGTATCAGAAAGTGAAAGCTTCGGAAGCTTGCAAGAGATGAAAGATTTTCTTGAAGAGCTTGCAAAGTTGCCTTTTCCGAAAGTGTTGTGTTTTTCTCCTGACCGAGACTTGTTGTCTGGTGAAAATAGGTAAGACCTATTTATACAAGTCGAGATTGAAACGTGCCTCTGGCCTCTTGAAGGAAGAGAGTAAAGGGTGAAATAATGGGAGGAGGTGGTAACCGCATGGTGTTTATGGGTGAAAACGTTTTCACCATTATTTCCTCATTTATTTGACCGTTTTATTCCTATTCACGCTTTCTTAATGTGAGCGTAGTGTACGCTGCATGCTGTGACCGCCAAACCAAGACCCTGGAAAGCAACCCCCAGTTTGTGTTGATGTCTCGAGTGTTGGTTGCACCTTGAGTGCAAGTGGTGCTGCTAGTGGCGCGTGTGGCATGTGCGGAATGCCTTTACTGCGGGTTGCACCTTGAGTGCAAGTGGCAATGCCAGAGCTACTAGTGGCGTGTGTGCCATGTGCCAATGGCATGTGTGTAATGCCTTGGTGGTAGGTTGTACGTTGAGTGTAAGTGGCAATGCCAGAGCTGCTAGTGGCGTGTGTGGCATGTGCCAATGGAGTGTGCAGAATGCCTTGGTGGTAGGTTGCACGGTTTGCAAGTTAGGCTACCAGCGTGGGTTTTGGCATGTGTCAATGGCACGCATGGCCATTAGGGCTACGTCCTGGTAAGAAAAGCTACCAGCGATGCATGTTGGCATGTGCCAATGGCATGCTCGGCCATTAGGGCCACGTCATGTTAAGAAAAGCTACCAGCGATGCGTGTTGGCATGTGCCAATGGCATGCTCGGCCATTAGGGCTACGACCTAGTAAGAAAACCAACCAGTGATGCGTGTCGGCATGTGACAATGGCATGCTCGGCCATTAGGGCCACGGCTTGGTATGAAAAGCTACCAGTGATGCGTGATGGCATGTGCCAATGCCATGCTTGGCCATTAGGGCCACGGCTTGGTAAGAAAAGCTACCAGCAAGCGTGTTGGCATGTGCCAATGGCATGCTCGGCCATTAGGGCCACTACTGGTAAGAAAAGCTACCAATGATGCGTGTTGGCATGTGCCAATGGCATGCTCATTATTAGGGCCACAACCTGGTAAGAAAAGCTACCAGCGATGCGTGTTGGCATGTGCCAATGGCATGCTTAGCCATTAGGGCCACGGCTTGGTAAGAAAAGCTACCAACGAGCGTATTGGCATGTGCCAATGGCATGCTCGCCCATTAGGGCCACCGCCTGGTTAGAAAAGCCACCAGCGATGCGTGTTGGCATGTGCCAATGGCAGGCCATTAGGGCCACGACATGGTAAGTAAAGCTACCAGTGATGCGTGTTGGCATGTGCCAATGACATGCTTGGCCATTTTGGCCTAGTTTGCACGGTTTGCAAGCCTAGCGCGGGCGCTACTTTGGCATGGCGACGCCAGGGCCAAGGTAAGGGTGTTTGGCTTGGCACGGCTAGGGCCAAGGTAAGGGTGTTTGGCTTGACGTGGTGTGACCAGCGTGGCTAGGGCCAAGGAAGAGTGCGTTCGGCACAACGCGGCTAGCTTGGGTTAGGTGTGGCTGGCATGATTTGCCATTGGCACGGAGGTGCGGCTAGCATGGTTGGCATGCTTTGGCGCGTTTGGTGTGACTAGCATAGCTAGGGCCAAGGCATAGTGCGTTTGGCATGCCGCGGCTAGCTTGGGCTAGGTGTGGCTGGCATGATTTTCCATTAGTACGGAGGTGCGTCTAGCATGGTTGGCATGCTTTGGCGCATTTGGTGTGACTAGCATAGCTAGGGCCAAGGAAGAGTGTGTTTGTCATGGAGCGGCTAGCTTGGTCTAGGTGTGGCTGGCATGATTTTCCATTGGCACAGAGGTGCGGCTAGAATGGTTGGCATGCTTTGGCGCGTTCAGTGTGATTAGCATATCTAGGGCCAAGGCAGAGTGCGTTTGGCATGGCGCGGCTAGCTTGGGCTAGGTGTGGCTGGCATGATTTTCCATTGGCACAGAGGTGCGGCTAGCATGGTTGGCATGCTTTTGCGCATTCGGTGTGACTAGCATAGCTAGGGCCAAGGCAGAGTGCGTTTGGCATGGCGCGGCTAGCTTGGGCTAGGTGTGGCTGGCATGATTTGCCATTGGCACGGAGGTGTGGCTAGCATGGTTGGCATGCTTTGCGCGTTCGGTGTGACTAGCATAGCTAGGTCCAAGGCAGAGTGCGTTTGGCATGGCGCGGCTAGCTTGGGCTAGGTGTGGCTGGCATGATTTGTCATTGGCACAGAGGTGCGTCTAGCATGGTTGGCATGCTTTGGCGTGTTTGGTGTGACTAGCATAGCTAGGGCCAAGGCAGAGTGCGTTTGGCATGGCGCGGCTAGCTTGGGCTAGGTGTGGCTGGCATGATTTGCCATTGGCACAGAGGGGAATTAGGGTTTTGTTCGTTGTAACCTAATTTGAAAATATACCCCTATTAATTACTGACTACATGCATTGAATGTTCTAATAAATGTGTCGCCGGTGACATTAGGTTATTCGGGGTTTTACGATTTTACCCTTTGTCTAAAAACCACCATCAACAGGTACCATCGATGATTTTCCTACCTTCAATATAAGCACACTGCACATGGGATATAAGCTTATCCATTACTAAATTGAGTCTTGTAGCTAACACCTTTGTGATGATTTTATAAACACTTGTAAGTAGGCAAATTGGCCTACAGTCCTTAATGGTTTCAACATAATCTTTCTTGGGAATAGGGGTGATAAAAGTAGAGTTATCCTTGGCATTAATCTGTCCAGATGAGCAAAAGTCATTCAACGTGTTCATGTCCTCTTTTAAAAAGATCCAACAATTTTTGAAAAGAATTATTGGGAAAACATCCGGACCGGGCGCTTTGTCGTTTCCAAGATTCTGAATAGCCTGCCATATATACTTCATCTTCGGAGAAATTTGATTCTAAGATTTCTTTTTCTTGAGCATTTATCTTTTCTAAATCAATACTTGTAGTTCCGATATGATTAACTCTTCCTTTGAGAATAAGTTGATGTAGTAATCCACAATATGTCGTTGAAGTGTATTCTTGTCATCCACCAATTATCCATTAATGTAAAGTTGTTTTATTCTATTATGTCTTCTTCGTGTCGAAGCTTTACTCATGAAAAAAGTGGTATTCCTATCCCCTTCTTGTAGCCATTGAGTATTGGACTTAATCCTCCATGTCATTTCCTCCATATGTGTTGTTTTCTCGAATTCAGACTTTAGTGAGATGATATAGTTGATCTCCTCCTCGGATAATGTATTATCCTCAGCAATGTTGTCAAGCGCTTGAATTTTATATTAGATGTCATTCAGTCTCGTATTAGTGTGCTTGAAAACCTCTTTATTCCATATTCGTAGATTTTCTTTGAAAACTTTTAATTTCAGCCAAAGCACAATAATTGGAGAACCTGCAAAATCAAAAGACAACCACCAATCTTCTAGTAAGTTTAAAAAGCCATTCTCTACGAACCACATTTCTTCAAACCTAAAAGGACTAGGTCCCCAACAAGGATCTGAAATGTCTAATAAGATTGGAATATGGTCAGAGGTTGGCCTGGCTTTGGCTAGTTGTGAAATGAACGGAAATTGGGTTTTGAATGATGGAGAGACTAGGAATCTGTCAAGCCTGCACATCACCAGATTTTTTTGTCCATTGGACCACGTAAACCTTGCGCCTTTAAGTGGAAGATCAATCCAATTATGTAGCTCAATAAACTTACTAAATTGAGTCATACTCCTTGTAATCCTGGTGCAATTCTTCTTTTCATCACATTTTCTGATTGCGTGGAAGTCTCCTCCTATTCACCATGGAAGATCCCATAATCTATATGCAGTATCCAGCTCAACCCAGAATTCTTTTCTTTCCACCAGGTTATTTGGTATGTATACATTAGTCAGCATCCAACTAAAGTAGTCTGACTTATTTGTGCAAGAAATCGATAATGTATATTCTCAAATGAGTGTGTCATTAACCTCGACAAAATCTTTATCCCACATAATAAACATACCACCTGAACTTCCAACTGATTAAGTCCAACCTACATTTTGATTGATATCATGTTCCATGCATTGCATCATTTTTAGTTTCCTGGAGCATGACAATAGGAGCTCTAATTAGTTGGATCATCTTGTGGACTACTAACCGTCTGTTGGAGTAATTTAAACCTCGCACATTCCAGTTTAGAATGGAGAGACTCATTGAGAAGGGTGATTATCCCTTGATTTTGCTGATCTTCTTAAAGACGGAGAATTAATGTTTGTTGCAGTTATGCCCAATCTTTTCCATTCCAACTTGAGTATCTTTGTAATTACTTGGAATGAGTCATCTATGTCAAGATTAACAGCCGACGTAACTTGTGAGATTTGAGTTGAAGTAGGTTCAAAGCCCGGCGAAAATAGCGGATCATCATCAATAGAAACCATAAAATATTCTTCGAAGATTAACACATGAGCAATATTTTGTTTGGTTTCATGTGTGGAAACATACTCTTCACCATATAATGAATAATTTGTTTCACTGCGAATTCTTTGACAGGAAGAAGTTTTGTAGGTAAGATAGGTATTGGCTTCAATATATGTCCTGATGAGGAGACTGTAGTGAGGCAAAATTTCCTGTAATTATTTGGCATTTCATCAAACTTGATCCCCAAGTACACACCTAATGTAAAGAGACGGTTCACCTTTGTGATTACCCAATGTGGAATGATAAAGTGGTGGAGTTGGTTTATGTTGAAAGTTCTGCAGAAATAGGCAATTACAGTTGTAGGTTTTGGAGAAGTGTGTGAATGAGACTTGGGTTGTGTTGTTGTTGGATTTAAAGGTATGATGGAATATTGATTTGATAATATTGCTGGCAGTTTGTTTATTGGCATTGGATTGACAGATATGATGGAGCATTGATTAGATACTGCAGGTGGTGGACTTGTTGCTATTTCACGCGATGGTTTTAAATGAATGGGACATGAGGTGGGAGTAGGTGGAGAGACTGTATATATAAAGTGGGTTGATCTTGGAATGTGGGATGGTGATGATGGTGTGTTTTGGTGCTGTATAGGGGTTACGGTTGTCGCCATCGACGGATCAATTGATAGTTTAAAGGACGGAAATACAGGGATGTCCACGTCAATTTACATGTCAACTACCACATCAGATGGTATGTCCACGGGTACAACTTCTCTCCACACTTGCTTGTATTTAGTATACGCCTTTTCTTGATTCTTACTCTTCTCGTTTGGATCCATGATGACCGGGTCTTCTTGGAATATCTTTTGCGACCCCTGAATGAGCCAGAATTGGTGCATGTTGTGCGGAAATCTTGTTATCATTAAGTGGTTTCCTATAGTGCGGAAGAAATTTCCTATTTTTCATTCTACTTACCTCTATACGATCCGCTAATTCTGAGGTACGTTTCCCTTTTGACACGGAAAGATCCAAATTTGGTAGAGGCAGAATAACGACGTTCTGGTTTTTCATTCTACTTACCTCTATAAGATCCGTTAATTCTGCGGTATGTTTCCCTTTTGACACGGAAAGCTCCAAATTTGGTGGAGGCAGAATAACGACGTTCTGGTCGATGCATGATGGTTTCCCAGTTACAGCAACATGAGCCATGAACATATGCTTTCCAACAAATATTTTGATGATCTAAAGAATTGCGTTTATGCCCTTGTTGTTTCTGATTTTCATACGGATAGCTTTTAGATCTTGTAATTATTGTGTAGCAGGATCAACTAACATAATTTCACCACAAATATTGCCTAGAGCATGTATGACATCAAGTGTCCAAAAATTAAATGGGACACCATAAATTTCAACATTAACATCATAATGATGAAAGATTTCTGAGCTCCAAACGTGACTATGCCATCTGAATACTGAACATATCAAGTTGTTAGACGTAAACTTGAATTCCAAATTTGCATTTGATAACAAAGAATCAACATGAAAAATGGATTGGGTAGAATTGATTGGATAAATTGTAAATTGCGACTCACTTTGCAAAATATGACATAAGTTGATACCAATATTCTGCCATGAGTGTACCAATGTCGGAGCTGAGATGATGAATGCATTTTCCCAACTACCAGCTTGATTTTTTGCATCTTGGATTTTTGGAAAAGCACCATATTTGGAGGACTCTGAAGTGAAAGTGACAGGGGAAGCAAAACGGTCGCACGAAAATGGTGATAATTTGGGAGATTGTTTAACAATAGGTGCCTTGGTTGGATATACTGCATTATTAGAGACAGATTGAGCATAGGTTTTTAAGGGAGGATATGATTGTAGATGGGCTGATGAAAGATTGTAGGTAGGTTTAAGAGGGGGTATGGTTGTTGATGGATTGATGAGTGTTAGAGGCGATAAAGATAAGGAAATAATGGATTCTAAAGCAGCAGAGACAACAAACCAACACTACACCAAATCAAGATTTTACTAACAATGTGCTTCCTAACTAATTTTTTTATGGTAACACAAATGATCCATTATAATTCTAGTAACCCTTTTAAAGAGTTAGCAAATTAACCAATAGTTACTATAATTAGGAATTAACTTATAAAAACTAAATAACTATTCCAAAGTGTGAGTTCATTAGTTATACAAAACTAACACATCTCTAATAAATAACTAATTATCAATATTTCTACCCATAACTACATGTATCCTAAAATCAACCCCATCTTTATAACTGTTTACAATTTTATTTATAACACACTTTCACATATCTCACACACTGATTTTTATTTTGAATAACTAGAAAAATAAAATGAATTTCTAAGTTTCTTAAATCTCTTGCCTGGAGCCGATTTATAGCTCTAGAACCCTAGAATAACTTAAGTCCAAGAACCAATGGGTGGGAACCAAGTTTAGTTCCATTTTTTAACGAAGATTTTAGTCCAAGAGCAAATGGGTCCAGCGTCCACGGTCACACTCGATAGAACCAAAGCGATACTGGTGCCTGTACAAGAAAGAACAAATGGTCGAAAGAAAACCTAATGAGAACTTATTTGAAATCAGTTGAATCAAAGCCTGTTCTCCAAAAAAAAAAAAAAAAAAACACTATAAGCTTCCCTTTTGAAATCAATTGAAAGAAACAGACTCAATCTCGATCAATTTTGCCCTATGGTTTCGATTCCCTTATTGATCTAATCCGTTTTACCATTGATTTTGTGTTATCTCTACGGCCAGGGGCAATCGAAAGGTTCAATTTCTTCTCCTTATTCTTTCGATCGTAGCTATGGTGACATATTAAATCTATCTAACCTTAACTATGGTATGTATTTCAATCTCTTTTCTGTTTTTGTTTGAGATTTGGGGTTTTTGATTACTTTGAAGTTGGTTTACATGTTGAAATATGATTAAATTAGGTCCTTTTATGATTTGGATTTGATTCCATCTATTGTTCTATGCTAGATTTTCTTAATATCTGCTTTGGCTCGTGAT
Source organism: Papaver armeniacum (assembly GCA_023531295.1). Classification (NCBI taxonomy): domain Eukaryota; kingdom Viridiplantae; phylum Streptophyta; class Magnoliopsida; order Ranunculales; family Papaveraceae; genus Papaver; species Papaver armeniacum. The sequence continues at coordinate 761,579 of JAJJWW010014642.1, read as the reverse complement.
TGCTTAGATAGATTAATGTTAGAGAAAGTTGTTGAAATCGTTATTCTTAAGCTATTTGGAAGATTTGAGTTGATCTTGCAATGGTTATTGAGGGGTAAAAGCTGGTTTTAACTAGAACGAAAAAAAATATTGAAGCACAAAAGTTTCAGGTGGATAATTTAGATGACTAGGGTATACACAAAGAATGTTGTTAGTGTCCCATTAGACCATTACTTGTAATTATAATTGACCCAATACAATGTGCCATAGATGTTAGAAGTTTCTTGGAAAACTTTTCTCTTAGCGTCATATGATTCGACTAGCTGATAAGTTTTTTGATAATTGGAGTTGTCTGTTCACGGATAGACTAGCTAACAATTGTGCAGATATTTTAGTTGAATATGCCTGTAGAAAAATAGTTTTCGTCGGTTAGGAGTTTATCCTAGTTTTCTAACTTCTGCTGTCCTGACGCTGGCCAAAAAGGCGATGCCGATACAAGTCGAAGTGGTTACTGATATTTGGAGACAGAGCATAAGAAAAGGCTATATAATACCAGCCCCTATTTCATTTTCTGCATTTAAACTGGTAAATTTATTTATACCAATCCACTTATGTTCACCTTGCGACAATTTTTTACTCTTGGACTTGACATTTTCCTAAAATAAAAACACTTCTTAATATTTGTTTGGCTGGTAAGCATTGTTCATCACATTTTTTTCTCATTTATATTTATCACTACAGCAGTACCTGTGTAATGCGGGAATCCTTTTGTGCAGGAAAGCATCAATTCTTTTTTCACTTCTCTCTGGTGTTGTTACTGGCAGTTACTTTCGACTTCCTAGTTACCGAACTTCATACTAATTTTTGAATGTTCTCGATTCTAGAACATTCATTGGTTCCGCTAAGGGTTAAACCCCAAGGGAAGGTGAGAACTTGAGATTTCACTTGCTAGAAAACTCACAAGGTTTGTTTAAACTCAACTCACAAGCTTTGTTTAAACTTCTTGCATCCTTAGCCACTTTGTCGGTTTCAATGTCATTGATTAGGTTTCTGTTGTTGCAGACAAAGCTTTGAGAAAGCTTTGGTTAATTGGCTAGAAGAGGAAGAAGATGGTGCTGATGATGGAGTTTACTATTGAAGCCTTAATCCATCTCATCAAATGTATTATGCATCTGAGTGCGGAGAGCCTCAAATGTAGGTTGCAAACAAGGTACTGAGTAATGTCTATCTTGACTGATTAGTTTCATAAATGTGATATTCAACTTAGGCTATTTCCAATTTTACCATGTCAAGGTCCTAAAGATGGGATTCAATTTTAGGTTATTTCCAATTCCTCAACAACTCAAAGAATCGACATCAAGGAATTGGGATTTTCTGGTAACCTTTTTACCATTAGCAATCGTGGTCTCAGCTGTCCACGTGGCTAATTAGAATAGGGTGGCAAAGTACAACGCCTATAAGGTGGCAATGCTTTATTTTGAATGCTAGTGGACTCAGACTGAAGTTATCTCTTAATTGTTCTGGCCTTCTATACTAGATGGAGCCATGGAGGTTTAGGTCAGTGGGGATTAGATAATCAAATTCCTCTAGGCTGTTGTTATAGAATTATGCGTGTCTATTCATCATGCACGATAGATTATTATATAGTAAGTCTTCTGTATGGGGATTTCTTGCATTGGATTTTTTGTTTTCTTAAATGTTTCCGTTAACCCTGATGAACTAGTGGAACATTTTCTAGCCAAAAGTGGGTGTCAACGCCCTGATGTTCGATTGAAAGACTGACTATTCTTTATTCCTCTCCTTTTCTTATCTTAAAAAATTAGGGTCCTTTTGATGAAAGTGATCAATTTATCAATTGGATGATGCAACATAATGAGTAACATTGAAATTTGGTAGGCCCATAAGAAAAAATAAATGAATTAGGAAAGTTTATATGGGAAAGTTTTGTAGTCTGTTATTGGGTTGTGGTATATTAGGTAGTATATTTATGTTGACTTGGTTTTCAATCCAGTGAATTTTGTTCAATAGTGTGCTTCTTACATACAGTGAGAATTAAAGACCCAATCGTAGGTCTTTAATGATAATCTAAAATAGCATTAATATGGTTGTTCTGTTAAGTTTTGTCAAATCTTGCTTAACCCCACGGTAATTCTGTTTCTATAGTCTTGTAAAAGATCTAGTTAGTGTGGTGTTTTCTCCCTGTCTTACCAGTGTACATGTGTGGTTAGCATCTACTTACCTAACTTCAGTGGAATTATGCATTGAAATTATGGCGAAAACGACATACCATAATTTGCTAGTTTATCACTACCCCTCTTTTGCAATGCCTGAGATCAACCTCTCTTCTTGTTTGAAGAATTTTCTTTCGTTCTTCTTTTCTTGTTAAAATTTCGTTTTGTTGGAACCTGTTAACAATTTTTTATCAGATTGCACTAAAAGAAGTCGCACAAGAACGATGCTACCATGTTGCTATTCTTAACTCAACTTGGTTTTTCGGAAAATGCAGGTTGTGTTGAATGTACGCATCGAGATACTTGCAGCTGTAAACGTTGATGATGGAGTTGCTTGTTGGCTCGGCTAGGAGGCAAATTGATTGTTTCCGTCCTTTTCTTGATTTTTTGTGTTTCTGTATTCCTATTAGTTTAAAAATCCCGATTTTTTATTTAGAGTAGGAAATACAACTATGGTATCAGCTAATATTCACAAGGCTTATATTGTAGTTCAATTTATTTTCCTAATATTTGTTTGCTTTAAATCTGGTCATTTCTTGTTTGATAAAATAATAACATTTGCAATTATGAAGAAATTGGAGGGTAATCTGGTCATTTACCGTTTATAGAATAGTTGTTGTACTCATTTCGGAAAGGGAAATCTGGTCATTTCCTATTTGATGAAAATAATAACATATGCAATTGTGGTTGAATTGGAGGGTAGTTTGGTCATTTTCACAATTTCAATAATATTTGATGCATTTATTTGAGTAAGGGTAATCTAGTCATTTTACATAAAATTTATCTTATTTATATGTGGTTGATCAGAATGTACACCAGAGGCATATCTTTTGCAATACGAACCAATATGCCTTGTGTCATCTCGGTTAGCCGGAATATCTATATTATATCTCTAAATGTACTATTATACCAAAAATCTGCTCTATTACATATATGATTTGTTCATAAAGTACACCGGAGGTTTATCTCGAGCGATAACCAGTATATGCCTTGTGTCGTCTTCGATTTGATGGAATATCTTTATTGAAGTTTTACTTTATTTCGTATCTGGTTGATCAGAATGTACACCGGAGGCCTATATTGGATCTTTAAATGCACCATTAGACCCTAAACTTTGTTATGTTTCAAATTTGATTGATCGATATGTGGACCACCAGCAATGTGAATGCCTCGTTCCTTCTTGAATGACCCATAATATCTATATGAAATTTCTAAATAAACTATTGAACAACAAAATCCGGTCTGTTCAATATCTAGTTGATCAAATATGTGTAACTTAATCTAGTAATTAATGTCGACACAACATCTGTAATTTTACTCATTGCAATATTATTTCATTATTCAAAATTTTAAACTTCCGGTTAGAATTAAAATTGAATTTGGGAATCGGTTTCTCAGTTTATTAATTCAAAAAATTATAATTGAAGTTCGCTCTCAATTTTACGTTAAAACTTTAAACTTCCGGTTAGGATTTAAATTGAAGTTCACTCTCAAAAATGCAGTCATTACTATATAATCCATAATTCGTGGTAGGTCAAAATTATAGTCTTCAAACAAGTGTTCAGTCTCTATGTTGTTACAGTCACTTTCATTTTCATCTAGCTCATTCTCGAAAATCCAATTTTTAATCTTTTAACAATTTTTTTTTTTAAAAAATTTTGGTCATTGGTCAAAAATACATATTGGACATCTTTAATTCGTTGCAAGTTCATTCATGAAAAATTCAAAAAAGTGTTTAATTTTAATCTAATGTCAGAGTCTCATACATTTTAAGCTAACTCATTCTCGACAATCCCGTCTTGGTCAAAAATACATATGTGCTAGCTCATTCTCGAAAATCCATTCTTGCGCAAAAGTACATAACGTTCAATTTTGATCTAATATAAAGTTTTATTTATTATAACTTCTTTCTTGAAAATCTAGTCAAGGGAAATTTTCAGTCTCATTGTACGTTAAAATACATTTTCTGACGAGTTGTTTCGATTTCTAATGTTAGAATCTCATTTGTTATCAACTCGGTATTGAGAAGTCAGCCTTTAATTAGTATTGGCTTTAAAAAAGTTTGAAATTTGCTTAATATTTTTGGAGTATGGGGCTCGAAATCTGCTGATTTTGTGCACTTATTTCTATTTCTTCGGTCTCGTGTAAAGATGGATTTCCGATTATAATTTAGACCGACCTTGTTATACGAAACCTATTATTTGGTTTAGACAAGTGCTTCTCAATCTGATAATGTCTTAAAGACACAAGTTTGTGTGTTGTTATCCAATGAAATATCCGAAACTTATAAGAAAATCGGATCCGAGTCTCAGAAACTGATGAGGAACTCGAAATCTGCCGATTTTGTGCGCTTACTTCTATTTCTTCGGTCTCGTGTTAAAGATGGATTCCCGATTATAATTTAGACCCACCTTGTTACGCAAAACCTACTATTTGGTTTAGACAAGTGCATCTCAATCTGATAATGTCTTAAAGACACAAGTTTGTGTGTTGTTATCCAACAAATATATCGGAAGCTTATAAGAAAATCGGATCTGAGTCACAGTAAATGATGAGGAATTCGAAATCTGCCGATTTTGTGCGCTTACTTTTATTTCTTCGGTCTCGTGTTAAAGATGGATTCCCAATTATAATTTAGGCCAGAATTTCCATCAGTATGCGAAACCTACTATTTGATTTAGACAAGTGCATCTCTATCTTATAATGTCTTAAAGACACAAGTTTGTGTGTTGTTATACAACAAAATTTCTGAAGTTTATAACAAAAATTGGATTTGTTTCTCAGAAAGTGATTAGTGACTCGAAATCTTCTGATTTTGCGCACTTACTTCGATTTCCTCAGTTTCGTTTAAAAAATGGATTCCTGAATAGAAATTAGATTGACTTTGTTATCCGAAACCTACTATTTGGTTTAGAAAAGTGCATCTCAATATGATAATGTCCTTAAGACACAAGTTTGTGTTGTTATACAAGAAAATATCTGAAGTTTATAACAAAATCGGTTTCGCATTCAAAAAGTGATTAGTGACTTGAAATCTTCTAATTTTGTGCGCTTACTTCGATTTCCTCAGTCTCGTTTTAAAAATGGATTCCCGAATAGAATTTAGATCGTCCTTGTTGTCCGAAACCTACTATTTGGTTTAGAAAAGTGCATCTCAATCAGGTAACATCCTTAAGACACAAGTTTGTGTTGCTATACAACAAAATATCTGAAGTTTATATCAAAATCGGATTCATGTCTCAGAAAATGATTAGTGACTAGAAATCTTTCGATTTTGTGCACTTACTTCGATTTCCTCAGTCCCGTTTTAAAATTGGATTGACCGATTTAATGATCAATTGACCGATTTAATGTTAAAATGGTAAATTCTGCTGAACCTACTGCTCTACAGTGGAAAGTCTTGGAGCAAGTTGATGAAGAGCTAGTGAAAGGAGATCAAAGGGAAGCATTAAGCCTCTTGAAGGAGTGGGCGGGAAACTTGGTGGTATTTGTTGCTTTGGCACAACAAGGCAGGTAATTGTTTGATTTTTTTACTCTATTTTTTTTTCCAATGGTTGGTGCCTTCTATCAGTTCTTGAAACCATAGATGATAGTTCTTGAGTTGGTTCCTTATTTTTCTTACCCTTCCATATTATGAATGTTGGAGGATGGATCAATTTTGTCGTTGATGTTCTCATGTTGTTGCATGCTTGTGATGTCATTCCTTACCGTGATCCTTCTTATGGTGTGCTATTATACATGCTTTGCCAAGGGAAGACAGAATAGGTGACTGGATTAAATCCTAGAATAGTCCTTGTTGTATGAGTTATGTCTAACACCATAAGGGATCTACATCCTAGCTGCTGTTCTTAGCTCAATGCCTGTGATATGAATAGGATGGTTGATGTCAGGTTTCATATGTTGATAAATTTTTTAGTTCTTATAATAGTGGTGTTACTTGATGATGGATTGTGTCTATTGAATTCTAATTTCCAATCTGCACTTGTTTAATTCCTATCGTTGGAGAGTAAGATGAAGCATTTGGAATGGTTGTCTTATTTGTGTTTAATTACATTGCAGATACACCCAAGGCTATAACACACTGGATGAGCTGAAGCTGAATGACATTGATCCTTCAACAATTCATTCACCTGTTGATGGGACTTTCGGTTCAATTGAAACTTGAAAGGTATCTTCAAATTGCTGTTGTTTTATGACAATTGGATCATTCTCAGTGGGCTGCAGGCACCTATATATTTTATTAGCATTATTTTATCATAATGCTTTCTTACATTGATTCATAGGGACAACAAATAAATTTTAATTTGTAAATTGCAGGTTGATTTCTGGAAGCTTTCATCCTTGGGGAGGGAATTCGGTCCGATTTTCTTTGGCGAACTTTGCATTCTTTGGTTCTTCTGAAAGGTCAAAACTCGAAGGCTGGGAAATAATTATAGATCAAGAAGGTTGTTGGTTGTATTTTCCCAAATGTTTCAGTTTTGTACTGTGAATGTAGAATGGTTGCAACTTGCAATGTAAATTGTTGCTTTTGGGATCAAATAGTGATGGATATGAATATGAATTGTAGTTTCACAACATTCTTGTTATAAATTTGCACTTGAATTTGAATCTGAGTAAATGCATGAGATGAATCAATATATTTCAGTCACCGGAACTCGACATTTTCAGTAGCCAACCTCGTGTCACCTAACCCGACATTTTCAAGTAACTGGAACCTGGCCGGGGTCACCTGAATGTACCTTGTAAAAATTAGACACATGGTGTTTCATCATTGGTCAGAAAATAAGACACATGTTATCTCTTTATTAGTCACTTGAACAGTTATGTAAAGAGTTAGCAAAGGTTATAACACAATCTTTACGTTACAAGATAAATAGGAAGTGTAAAATGGCAGTAGTTAGGATAAATATTGTAATGGAAATGAAGTGTTAGCATATTTAATTTTCCTTATGGACTCAAAGAGTTAGATAAAATGCTAACACATTATATAACTGCTTATAGGTAACCATTTTTCTTAGTTAGGGAAATTAGCTTCTATTTTTTGGTAACACTTTCTTTTCATAAGGAAATCCTTGATTTGGTGTAGTGCAACCTTCAAAATTTTTACCCGCAGGTATGAAGATAGAGATGGGATCTGCTCTTAGATTTGGTCTGGCCAATAGAATGTGGATGTAAAATCCTTTTTCATTGTTTAATGTAGTTGCACAGAACCATTTTCGAACTTCCACACATGTATGCCACTATCTCCATTTTTAGCAGCTTCAAATAACATGAGTTGCAGATACGAGGCCAAAGATAGTGAGAAGGTTGCTCTCATAGAACCATTGGTATAAAATTTTGTGAGAGTGATAGGCGCAAATGGAATGGTCTTGCTACAAGAGAATCTAAAAAATTTCTTTTCAATCTGAACATACTTATTATTCATCGTTAGAAGAAGGATTGGGCGGGAATGAACTAGGTTGGAAAACTAAGGATCTAGTTCCTACAGGGATGAAGCAAAGTGGTAACGTTGAAGAGAGAGAAGCTCTCATTTTTTCCGATTATTCTAGTATCGTCACTCAAGTCTTGTTCCCAGTATATTGTTCCGAGACAATATATTTTGCAAAGTGGTTGATATGAATATTTGTGATGTCGCGTTGGGTAAGCCTTGGTTTTTCAGTTTATGTTGTTCATAATGGTCTTGACAAGAGGAGTGTTTTCCTTGTTGATATTTGAGGTGTTGAATTAATCTTAGATAAGATATTTTTGCAAATTATGTAGGTTCCACGAGGCCCTGAGCTAAGTGTTTTACGCAGAGGAACGGATGAATTCAGAATAGCAAAGCAATTAGAAGACATATTTACAAACTCGACTAACCGTCAAACGTTTTTCACGAAAGTGTTACTTCAAATGAGGAAACTGTTTTCCTTGCGGTTCAGTAAGCAGAAACAAGCCAAAAATGGCCTCCACACTCAAGTGGGCACGATCCCAGTAAGACCCGAACTTCAAAGAGTTTTTTCTTTTGTGTAAATGATTGGTTAAATTCACTAGATAGTAGCTGTGAATGAAGATATTAGTAATTTGTTTTCACCGAGTGATTGGAAAAAGGGGTGAATACTTCGAAAGTCTCATCTTCACTGGATAGTAGTTGTGAACGAAGAAATTAGTGATCTGTTTTCAGTGGGTGACTGATTTATGTACAAAGTAATTTTGGAAGTCCATCTTTCTGTATAGATAGGTACACCCATGTTTAAGGTACTAAATAAATTCTACCCATGTGTAGGGAATGTGAAGAAGGTTCATAACTTCTTTTGTAATTAAAGGTTGAAAGAGCATGTTTTGTAATTAAAGGTTGATCTGTCTTTTTTATATGTCATATATTCTATTTTGGTCCGTCTTTTTTGTCAATTCGCTCCGTTTATAGACATATTTTTCCCTTAAATTATCAAATACACCCTTTATCTTTTATAATCATAAAGTCATTTTTAACATAAACTCAATCCAAAATCATAAATAGTATCACCATGTATAGGAAAAAAAATATGTTCAATATCATTCATATTGACTCTAGATTTAACTCTTGTGCGCGCATATGTTGATTGTTGTTGACGATATTTAGTTTAACCATACCCCATGAATGCCGACTATTTGTGTCACAAATAAATAAGGGTAGGGTTGTCACTGGATCCGGGTCCTTCCGGGTATTACTAGATCTGGACCCTCATCCTACTTATAAAGGTCGGATCTAATTCCTAAGGGTTCCGGGTCCGGTTTCTAAATTTGTGGACCCATAATTGAACCATTTAAAATCACGATTACCCATCGTATCCGGGTACCATTGGGTATAAAGAGAATAAAAGAATGAATACCCAAAGGATATTATCCGTTTGGACCCGTTTAGATTGGGATCCAATCAGGTAATTACCCATCGGGTTGTTAATTGTTAATGGGTTCAGCTTTAAGACCTGGAACTAATCCCAAAAATTTTGGGTCATAATGCATCTTTTTGTCATATATTACAATTTGGGCAACAAAGCAAATTTTTGAGTCACTCTGAAGAGACAAATTCACTAATTCAGGTTTAATGATCCATATAAAAGAGACAAGTTCAGGTTTGAGTTTCACTCAGAGGGTCTGAAGTTACGGTCATTTCTTAGCAATTGGAGATAACAAAACATGAAACATTCTAGAGATTTTTTTGTTGATGCTCTAGACTAGTGGTCTCTAAACTAGATCCAAACTCCTTAAATTGGATTGGATTTTGGCAATTACAGGGTTTGAACCCCTACCTCCGCAGTGGGAGGGACTATGCCAACCACCAGTCACCAGACTGTAGTGAACCCACTACAAATTGGATAATCAGGAACAGTTTGGGTCTCCAAGGATAAAGATGATTTGGGATGATTTGGGATAGATAGAGGGAAATAGAGGATTAGGAGAAGAATTAGATGAATTAGGGGAATAAAAAGAAGAAGACATTGTTACAGAAGCAAATAGAGAAGAAGGTGAGTTTTACATTATTCGTTAATAATCTCCAAAGAGAATTACAGACTCATTACATACTAGGGTAGTGTCCCAGCACACGTGCTAAGCGCACACACACACACACACTAACTAATTACTAACTACACCTAACAAGGGGTGCCCTAATTGGGTGGCCCATAATCAGGCATACTAGTCATGAGGGACATGACAAATACCCACCCCTCCAAATCATCCTTGTCCTCAAGGATGGAGGATAAAAAACAAGCTCTATCAATGGAAATTCAACTACTGCCACCACTTGCGAGCACATAAGAATGTGACATCTTCCACACTTCAAGATTGGCACCGCAACTGATTGTACAAACACCTTGAAAAAAGATGCAGTAAGCAAGTACCCAGCTAGTAGATTGCCTTTCGTTGTATGATAAGTATGCATGAAGTCTTGTATCACTACAAAAATTATCACCTTTAGCTACGCCGAGAGTCTCTGTGGCAATTGCTCAAAAATCCGTGGCAAAAGATACTTTGCCACGGCTAGCAGGGCGTAACAAATAGTCCAGTGGCTAATGGTATTAGTCACGATCTCAGCCACGACTGGACAGTGTGGCAATTGGCTCATGATCATTTGCCACGATTGACATCACATGTTTGCTATGTTTTCCGTACTTGCCACATATTTGGCCGTGGTAAAAGGTCACTCCTCATTTCTTATATATTCTGTCTATGAGCCATAGGTAGGTTTTTAGCAAGTAGTATTGACAGTGCATACTAAGCTCATTCACCGAAAATACAAATAGGAAAATATTAAAAGCTTTCGCTCATTTATTAATGAAAATAAAATACATAACCATTAAAACACAAATAAGCTACTAAGTCAAATTATACGATCGCCAATTCTTGATATTGAAACGAAACAAAATCATGATTGACAAGAGGTATTAGAAAAGGAACAACTTTAGGGGTAAATTTACTTTAATAAAGATTACGTGGGTAAATTTACTTTAATCAAGATTACGTTTGCACGAGTTCTCCATCTGTACTTGCTTCATTTACTTTATAGTCAAGAGGTGCATCCTAGGATTTTCTACTGCCACCACTAGACCACCCAGCAGCTTTAAGGGTATTTTCCTGAATTTCACCCCCAATAATACTTGTTTGTTGCCTCTTCAGATTTATCGAGTGAAATTCTTTTCCTCCTAACATAAATTTAATGAAATTAGAGAGCCTTGAGCATCAGCTGCCATAAACAACATAAGATGAGGTCACAAACACAAAAATGGTAAAAGATATTTCCCATAAAAAAATGACGTGTCATGAATTTTAAAGAATCTAGTTTCATGTGCAAACAAAATTTCAAACATTTACGAGTATAAAAAAAGGAAATATAAGGTTGTAGTGAATTATAGGGTTGTGTCCAAGCCCAAGCTATCAGGGTAAATGCAATTGCAAATATAGAATTCTACCTCACTGGAGATTTGGCAAGTAATTCGTCACATCAGTACCAACGCCAAGGAGTATGAACTTACCGAATCTATAAGTAGCTTCAAGCTTCATTTTCCACTGCAATCTGTTGTTTCCAGTCATAAGCTCTAGGGCCACTACTCCAAAGTTGTATACATCATTTTGTTAGTGGATGTTCCTCGTATAATATACTCCGGGTCCATGTATCCACTGCCAATAAAGTAACAAACAAATTAGAACATGTATTGTACTATTGAGCTCCATTAAGATCCTAGTTACAATTCAAAAAAAGTTAGGAAACAAAATTATACATCTTCTTGTTTTTATTAAATTGTTTCTGCAACTGCAAGTCTGGTGTTGATATGTGTACAAGAAATTTAGAGAGCCTTGAGAATCATCTTTCAATAACCAACATAAGATGAGGTCACCAAACATAAAAATGGTAAAAGATATTTCCAATTAAAAAAAGGGTTGTCATGAATTTTAAGAAGAATGCATATTCACATGTATACATAAGCAAACATTCATTAGATAACTAAGCATCTTCCATTTATAAACAGGAAAGATTGGTATAAGAAAGTACCAAACTCACGTTTCAGAAGAACCGAAGGTTCAGACGCTTCATACTTTTAGAAAGATGGAAATGGATTGTATTTTTGGAACTCTACTTACGATTGTATTTTTGGAACTCTAAGCTCTTTAACTAATTCCCATTGTTCTTCCTCAGGGTTTAATCTCTCTATGTCTCCACCAACATATAAGACCTGTATTTACCAAAAAATAAATGCACTAAGAAACCTCAAACCAAAATTTCACCATAAATACAAAGCACAATAATTGCATTAACATAATATTCACCTTATGCTTTTTTTTTTGGCAGGTACAAAAGAATCAATGATTCAATAGAATCTTCATAAAACATGCAGAGGATCAAGTATAATATAACTTATGTAAGCAATGCACTTATAATAGTGGAAAAAATTTAAAAAGAAAACGAATATATGATGCACGAGAAAAGCACAACGCCATAATAATTCTTAACTTGTATATGATTATGGATCAGCAAACCAACTCCCTAAAAGATATCATCTAGTCCACATATTTCAGTGTCAGTGGTAACCTGTGAGAAGTTGTGACCTTACCCTGTATAAACTGTGATCGAAATTAAAAAATGCACAACACACATCTGTACTCTATAATCATAATTTATATTCATGTTCGATTATCAGGCAACCAAATCTTGATCTTCTTACCAACCATTTTCTTGTCAGCATCGTTTTGATAAGTAACTAGAGCTCAAAAAGACATTAGCTTGCCATAAGTAACAATGACCTAAAAAGATGGTTAAATGCACCATGTATGCAATAAGATACATTTTCAACTTAACGTCATACCAACTAAGAGAACCGAATTGGATGAAGGATATCAGATCATTAAGCAGATAAGTTCAAGACTAGAGATAACTATGAGAAAGATGTTATACCAGCTCCATCTCATCGGCTTGTGGTTATTATGCTCATCCTCCCAGGCTTCTGATCATCTGCCACTTGAGATTACCTTGGATGTAGGCGTGATCTAGGAATGCATTCAACCCTTTCTAATACCATTGCATCATACTTGATAAATGGTTTATCGCTCTATCCGAATCCCAATAACTCTACCACATACACTTCGTAAATATTTGCGATCTGTGGTATGTTGCATCCGCTCACATGGAAACTGACATAACTATAAGCTATACTTTATACATTACAAGACTATATAACCAAAATCAATCCTTAAATAATAAATATTACAATCATTCAATCACTGACCAGAATTTATTCCATTTAGTTATAGTGGAAAATAATGTGAAGCTAAGTTAAACTTCAAAACAAACACTAAAAGTTGCAATTCTCGAATTTATAGTGCTACAACAAAATAAAATTGAACTCACCGATGACATTTGATCTCATAATTGATTGAAATATTTTGAACAACGGTATATACATACATTTCTAAGTTCATACAATCTACATATCTTTACTCCATCAACATGAAAAATAGAAAGGAAAAATTCAAACCTCCAATGAAATTGAAATGTAGAAGCACCGACCATGGAATAACACAATCAGAATTCTTTGTCCTTTCTATGTAATGAACTGGTTTGATTTACCACAAAATATAATCCTAATTTCAGTTAGTAATTTCCTCAAACACAGATCATGCGCTCTAGTATAATAATACAGAAACTTAAGTAAATAAATAGCGAACTCGGGTGAATCCCAAACTAAAACTGAAATTAAGGGATAATCGTACCAGAAAATTAAAGGAACAAGTAGAAAATTTTATTTCCATCTTGTCGGACATACAACCCGAGGTATAAGTCAATGAAGCATTCCAGCAAAATAAAGAAATTGTTTGATATTTCAATTCGAACCTATACAAGTATGAAAGAAATAGTTTAAATTGAAGAAGATAAACTACTATATGACAGAAAAATTTATGAACGAACTAAAATTAAGTACAAAAGAAACTAGAATACTTTTCAAAGCCCTAAGTTCGTAAAATCTAAAGAAAGAACTAAATCTACACAAACCCTAACTTACCCGCAACATTTCTTTTACGTGTACAGAGGTTTAAAGTATCGGTGTTTGTTTTTCTGAGCTACATGGTCGAAGAAAAAGAGAAGAAGATAGTTGAGGGGGACTAGGGAGTGGGGAGTTACTTCTCAGGTGAAACGTGGGTTGTTCGTGTGAATGTTTTTATGGATTAGCTATGGCGGTACCTTTCATGCCGTGACAAAAATCCCACAGTACCCACGGACCCACTGTGTCGTGACTAGAGGCCATTCGACAGATTCCCTCCTTATAAAACTGGACTCGTGGCAAATTAACGTCTGGCCGTAGCAAATGAGTGATCTATTTGCCACGACTACCGATTAGGTGTGGCAATATGTGATCACTAGACACGGATCCATGAATCCGTGGTAATAAGGTCGTGGCTAAAACTCAATAACTTTGTAGTGTATACTGATAGTATTTGAAATCTGGTGGTTGCAATAAAGGATTGTAGACCGTGGCATAAAGAATTGTAGCATGTGGAGATATATATAGATAACTTTCATTGTACCTCCCACATCAATCAATAAACTTCTCTCTCCTGCGCTTATTTATTCAGCATTAGAACTCCTAGAAATTTCAGTTGTCACGGCTGGGTAGGTGCGAATTGAACCATCCTTGTGCATCCTTATTGTCATTATCTTTGTGGCATACAAGTGTTGAACTTCTCTACTATTAGATATAACATGATTGATGACAACTGTTGTAGCTTCTTCTCGAGTATTTAAAGAACTGTGACCCTTCCCAGATCTAACACCAAGGAACATAAGCGACAGAACTGTTGAGGTCGCAGCCTGATATGCATTGATAAAACTCACACTGTCTATATTTATTGCAACTATCCCCTAGGAACAGTGGTGATAAAGGAAGTTGGCATGACCCTCAATTAACCCCAACAGTAGAACCTTAACTCTGAACTTGTGCAGAATATCTCTCTCATCACCATAGCTTCGCCTAGCTCTACCAACAACAAATAATGAAGTATCACGAGAATTCCCACACCAAGGTGAATCTTACCTCCTGATAACCCCAATAAAATCTTTTTCAACTTCTCTAATACACCACTTGTGTTGAGATATTGGCTGAAACACTGGAGTACAAGCTGATATCTCTTCCCATGAAAGAGTTCCTCTACATCTAGTAGCTTCTCGCGGTTGGTGCACCATAATCCACAGTAGCTTAATTAGAACACCAAGGAGTGAAGAAGGATCGAGTACACAATTGAATTCCCTCCAAGGGGTCTGTGAAACAACCCAGAACTTCTTATCTAGTGATCCAATTAACACCATGATAAGCCATTTGAAACCACTTGCAATTCTCATACTCCTTATCCAAAAAAGGGACATGGTAACTCCACAGTCAGATAAGAAAAATAAAAATTTGTACTCAATAAGAATGACTAGCTTCCATAGAAGTGACACTATGCAGCTCTTTGTGGCTCTCACTGTCTCCTATAACACATTCCAAGCCACTGTCATTTGTATAGGAGGACTGCAATCTTGCATCAGCAGTTGCGCATTCAATTCTTGTGAAATGACATCAATGGTTTCCAATTTCGTTTTGAAGAATCAAAACTTCCCAGAGATGTTCACATTGTAGCGGCATTTCATCAGGTAACCTTGTAGCATCTCCACTGCCACCATTTTGTAACAACAAGGACATACTCCCATTGCGTTCAGCTATCATTTTCGACCCCTTAAGAATAAGCATACAAGGATCAAGATTATCTAGGCAGAATTTAGTACTCCTCATAATCAGCTCCGGCAATCTGCCTCTATCAAATACTCTTCTAGCAAAATTCTGGTGACAACAGAGGCACCTTCCACTACTCAAACTGCACATTACACCCTCAGAAATTTCAAGTAAACCATATCTCAGCTGCAAATTGAGATACTCATTGCTATAGTTGAAACTCTTTATAATATTACCAAGCATCTATTCAGTAAGTTTCTGAGTATTCTCAAACATTTCAGTTGTATTCACGGCGCCACTACCTTGGTGTAACATTTCTTCAGTGAACTTGCAAACAAACTGACTAGCACTATTTTTCACAAACACAAACGCATTCGAATACTCAATCAACAAACTCAGAGGGTATCCCAACTCAAGAATTAACTCAACAAAATTTGCATTGCGTCTAGGCATTAAAATCATCTCCTTAAAGACCATCAAGCACCAGAATGTATACAGGTAGAATTTAGAACTACTTCCCATATAATACAAATACCTCCCAATAGATTCCACCTCTTTGCCACGATCAAATAATGTTCGAGCAAAGTCAAGGCTACAGCCAGCCCACCTTACTCTTGACAATTTGTTGTTGGTGACAGTGAACACCTTTGAGTTGTTAAGCTGCTCATAAACAAAATTCCCAGTATACTCATTCATCCGGGTTGACCCCATAAGAAAACACACACCGGAAGTAAGAGTATTCAAGAAGAATTTAGAACTATTCCCAATCGATTTCAGCAGCCTTCCTCGATCAAATACCCTTCCAGCAATCAAATTGCCACAATCTTCACTATCTCCCTGAGATGTTTTCACAAGCACTGCAGCTTCACCAATTGCATTCAAAAGAACCATCTCATAACTATTACTTTCAATGTATTTAGGTAATCTATGAGATGAATTTGAACTTGTTGCAACTAACATCTTTGAATAGGAATTCCGCAAACTGGTCTCACACATTTTACCACGATCGAACAATATACAACCATAATCAAAACTAGGTAAAATAGCAAACAAAAACTCAGAACTCGCACTCAGCAGTTTTAAACAATACCCATGAGCAGAATCTAACTCCGAGACAAGGTCATTGAACTGTCTTCCTTTATCAATTATCATTCTAGTATAGTTAACACTAGAAGAAACATCGCTAGCTCCATCGATTATTGAGAATTTAGGTATCAAACGGGAATTACAATCATCTATTGCTAGAGAAGTAGAATAATTTCGAGTGACCCCCTTAACAGAATTGTAATCTTTAGCTCTCCTAACATTAAAACACACACCCTCATTACAAAATTTATTATCAGAGTTGAATGGTTTACCTTCTTGGTAGTCCAAAAACATTGTAGACGTCTTGTATTTCTGAACCTCATTAACATCATTAGATCCATTGACACAAGAGAATTCAACTACGGGTATAGATTGAAAATTACCTTCATCTGTTGCTGTAAGAGTAGAAGAATTTTGAAAGAAATCGTCTACTGAACTAAAATCAAGTGGAATTGATTTCAAATCACCATCGATTTTGTCCTTGAGCACCTTCGACTCCGATTCACCAGATCTGTTAGAATAATCTATTATTGGAGAAGAACCTAAAACTTCAACTGGTACTGGTGGATTTGAAGATTGTTGAGTGAAACTACTAGCTGAACATGGATCAACAATAACTGCTTCAAGTTTCTCATCGATTACTTTTACAATCAGCGGCACTTTCTTCATCACTGACCCAACTAATTCGAAGCTTTCAAACGAGTTAGATTTCAAGTCTTCATCGGTAGATTCACTCACATATATCTTATACTCTAATAGAAGAAGTATTTTTGCTTTTGTTGTTAGAAATCGCTTCCATCTGGCTAACAACTCCGGAGATGGTTTACTTTGGCAATCACCCAACTCTTTCGATATCTCATCCAGAGCTAACACTAATGTATCAATTCGAAGCGATAGTTGTTTAGTTTCCGGTAGGTTTACTAACTTATCAATTTTAAGGGATAGTTCTTCAATTTCTGTGAGGGTTACCATCTTTGCAGTCGCAGAATCGACTGCTCTCTGCGACTGCTCTAATACCACTTGTATCGAACCCACTACAAATTGGATATCAGGAACAGTTTGGGTCTCCAAGGATAGAGAGGATTTGGGATAGATAGAGGGAAATAGAGGATTAGGAGAAGAATTAGATGAATTAGGGGAATAAGATGAAGAAGACATTGTTACAGATGAGAAGTTGCAGAAGCAAATAGAGAAGAAGATGAGTTTTACATTATTGGTTAATAATCTCCAAAGAAAATTACAGACTCATTACATACTAGGGTAGTCTCCCAGCACACGAGCGCACACACACACTAACTAATTATTAACTACACCTAACAAGGGGTGCCCCAGTTGGGTGGCCCATAATCAGGCATACTAGTCATGAGGGACATGACACGGACCACTTGGACAATGAAGGCCAGGGTACAATATCATTAATACCAAGCACTTGGGAATGTTACCATACGTTACACGCATTTAAATAAATACATGGTAATCTTTCCAATCCAGGTCTTTCCCCTGAACATAGTGTTGAGGTGGTGAATTTGCATTTCCATTCCAATCATTGATCTATTCTTGGCACACCTGCGGAAAAACATGAAATCAGTCAAATAAAATTCTAAATAGTTCCTAGAAATTGACAGAAATACCAAAGGCTTCTATACTGTAAATAATCTGAAATCGGGAGAATTGATAACCACTTAAAACCAGAATTAACGAAAAAAAAAATAAATTAAAATAGAGGAAGTGACTTACTTAGGAACCAAAATGGCATTATAAAGAGAGAGTACCTGCTAATTAATCCAGCAAATTAATCAGGTCTCTAAAATCAGATGGATCTCCTCGATGCTGGTCTCTTTGAATGAAATCAACACGCAAAGATAGAAGACCGGAGAGTGATTTCAGATCAGAGCTTAAAGACTCCTTCACTTTTGGGCACTCGTAGATGGTTAAACTCTGAAGAGAGGTCCATCCTCGAAAATCTGGCAGAAACTGTAGAACTGGGCAATCAGTCACAACGAAGGTCTGAATAGAATCATGTTGGATTTCAGTGCCAAAGAGAGAGCGTTCATTTTCATTCCCATCATCATTTACTCGGAATCCTTGAAGCTGGTTGCACCACATAATAAATATATCCTTAAGATTGCGATTGTTCTGGAGTATGTTTAATGGGAAGAATTCAAAATTCTTTACATCCACTAATCTAAGGGTTGTGAGAGAGGTGCAGTTTCTCTCGAACGAGCTTACCAACTTGTGGTCGATGTCGTATAAATCCAATACAGTCAGAGAAGGAAACATGGGAATTTTGATCAAACTTGAGCAGCTGGCGATAATCAGTGATTGAAGACAAGGATAGGAATAACATATTTCTTTTAGAAGGACGTGATAATTAAGTTTGAGTTGAGTTAAGAACGGAAATTCCACATCCAAACTCCGGAAAGACATATTTCTAAGCTCGAGAGACCTAAGACTCAAGAGTTGCCCAATAGCTGCCGGAAGCCTTTTCATCGACGAGCAGCCATCAAGTGTCATTATATCCAAATTAGGTAGACAAGATGGATCAGACACCCATGCGGAAAGTTCACGCCGCGGTACTGACCTATAGTTAACTTACTCAAACCAGTTGGAGGTTGAAGAGCTTCTAATAGCTCAATGCTGCGATCTTCTGGCAGACCCCAATGCAGTTCCAAATCACGAAGGTTTTGCTTCCCTTTCAAATTCGCTGTCTTAGCATCTGCTACCCAACGCACGTTCTCAAGACTATGAATAGATAGATCCTCAAGTAAATCTAGTTTCCCCAACTCTGCGATACTGTCTTCTGTCCCAACCCAGTAAGTTAATGATCGAAGGAAAACTAGTTCTCCGATACCCATTGGCGTTCTGTCACCAAGATAATGAAATTGTCTCAGTTTTTTCCAATTTGTTACCTCTTTTGGAGGCTCACAAGTGCCAAGAAGATACAGAACCTCAAGATTAATGAGGTCCGCGCATGAGTCAGGTAATACTTGTTGGATTATGTGACACTTGACTTAGGCTGAGTCATGTATGACTAAACTTGACTTAGTCCAACTAGTGATGTGTCCAGCCTCATGCATTTCAGCATAGCAAGTGTCGGTTATTAAGCCTGTGTTACTATAGCTTAATGACACATGGTAGTAATTAGCCTTGATGGAGAGCTTGAAACTACTTCTTTATATCCATGAGGGATCTCTTATTCTCTTGCCCTTGAATAGAAGTTAGCTGGTAGTCCATCTCTTATGAACAGCAACATATATAGTTTGGGTAAAGAAATATAATGTCTTCTAAACTACCTTGAAGTACAATTTTAATCAAGTACACTAGTGAAGCAAACCAAACACATCAAAGCAACAGGGAGCGAAAGGAAAATAAGCTATGACCTAAGGTATGTACAGTTTTCATCTTGTAATTTGTTTTGGTAAACATAATAATTCTAGATCCTATAATCTTCTCATGAATTCTGTTTGCTATCATGATTAGATTTACCAACATGTGGTATCAGAGCCTGTTGGATTAGTCTTGTTTGCTCATAAACGTGTGTGAATTTAAAAGATTGAAAACTGGTTGGATTTTATTCCTTATGAATGAATTAATGAGTCATGTGATTTTTTTCATATATAATGATGATGATATATGAATTAATGAGTCATGAATTAATGAGTCATGTGATTGTTTCATATATAATGATGATGATGTTGTTTTAATCATTATTTTGCTTTAAGATTCGTATATATAGCATGATTTAGTAATGTCAACATGAAATTCTTAGCCACTTAATATCTTTTTTTTTTATGAGACATGGGATGGACCTGTGAAGTATTAAAGATTAGAGATTTCATTTTGCAACTCTCTGTAATAATTTTCTTAGAGATAATGAAATGGCGATTTGAACACAAGTACAGAGCACTAATGTTATAGAGTGATTGAATAACAATGGTGTATTGCTGTGTTTTGCTCACACACATGTTGACTAAAATTTTATGCTTTGTTCTAAAAGAT
Source organism: Papaver armeniacum (assembly GCA_023531295.1). Classification (NCBI taxonomy): domain Eukaryota; kingdom Viridiplantae; phylum Streptophyta; class Magnoliopsida; order Ranunculales; family Papaveraceae; genus Papaver; species Papaver armeniacum. The sequence goes on along the minus strand of JAJJWW010014642.1, from coordinate 741,067 downwards.
AGCGTATCAAAATATCACTGATAGTTAATGTCTTCCTTTCGAAGAAGATGATGACGTGTAAGTTATCTTGAAATCATGAAATGAAAATTTCTTTGGCCTATTTTGACTACGTGGACCCAAGGTAGCTTATTCAGGATTGTGACGGTGTTCATTTTTGCTGACATGATTTTGGCTATTTTTTTTTTTTTTCTGCCTGTTGCTATGACGGACTAGGTGAGAACGGATTGTGGGATTGGGTCAATATTAATAGTTGTCAGAGTTGACCATCTATGTTTATCTATTTCCTAGCTAACCTAGACAATTAAGAAGGATAAGGGTTAAGGATTTGGTCAGTGTGAATGTGATATGGGGTGACCTGATGTAAATGTTGGCCATGAAGTTTTAGTATTTGCTGGAGTCCATTCTCAGTTTGTAATAAGCAAGTTCACACTCTTTTTGACCAACAATGCATACCAGCTAATGTCACCCTATAAAACAAATAATGAACATTGTATAATGTTGTGTTTGTTTTTTTAATCATTTTGTATGCCATGTATGTATTATGTATGACCATGTAATGACCCTGTATTACGTATGACCCTGTAATGTTTAAATATTGGAGTTTAGCATTGAAATGGATTACCAAAGTAACCATTCGTTATGGGTTAGATTCCGGAATGAAAGATATAATGGTCATTTGCTTTCCGAATTAATTTTGGTGTAAAAAAAAAAAAAAAAAAAAAAAAAAAAAAAAAAAGTATCATCCCATATGAATATTTAAGGATACTGGATATAGCAAATCGACAATTAGGGTCAGATATTTGGATAAATTTTATGTGTCTTAATTCCACCCAAAGGAAGAATTTTGATGTTGCAATTTATCCATTTGCGGTACATATTTCCAATGCGACCAAAATTATGTAGAGTTGTACTATTAAGATTGTGCTGCCAAAGTAGCCAATGTAAAGAGGTGAACTCTCTTGAGAATTATGGTGACAAAGTCGCTTGTATATCCTAATTACAGTGTTGATGACTTGTCCAAAGACGTTATCACTGGAAGTAATTAGGTGAGATATTATCTCTTGAGAGTGATCTGATACCCAAAGGTGTCGATCTTTATGTTATGGAGAATATATATGACAAGTTGACATTTATGTTGTTATTGGTTTGGTTGCATTTGAATGTTTCGTATTAAGTTTGACATATTAGTTACATGTTGATATTATCTGAACCGTATCGAGTTCAACCAATTTTTTGGGTTGCTAAAATAGCTCTTGAAGAATAGCGAACTCGGTAATAAATGTGATTAACGACGTTGTCATTTTCATATTCTACATAATTATGGTATTAGTGATTTGTCCAAAGACATCACTATGTGAAGTAGTTAGTATATGATGTTCTCATGGTCTTACAAATGAAAGAAGTTAAAGATCTTTTAGTTTTGAGGATGTATGATACATTGAAAATTAGAATTAATAGGGCAATATAAATGAATGTTACGAAAGTCGGACTTTTGTCCCAAATGACAAGTTTAAACGGTATGATTTATTTTGTTGATTGCATCATGATATCATCATCTCTTTACTCTTGGTGATTAAAGAATTATGTGGAGCTGATTAGTTTTCTTTAGCACACTAAAGATCACCTTCTATCATGAAATGTGATAAGAGTGGGAGTGTGAATAAGCATATCAAACAATGTTGTTGCAACTTGGCCACATTATTAATGCAGTGGCATAATGATGTTTCCTTATTATCTTTGTTCATGTGTTTTCTATTTCGGGCTTTGTAACGTTTTTGGTTCGAGAAAATGCAAGATTTAAGAAACAAGGAAATGCATTTGAAAAATTTTGATGTTGCAATTCCACCCAAAGGAAGAATTTGGATAAATTTTTGGATAAATTTTATGTGTCTTAATTCCACCCAAAGGAAGAATTTTGATGTTGCAATTTATCCATTTGCGGTACATATTTCCAATGCGACCAAAATTATGTAGAGTTGTACTATTAAGATTGTGCTGCCAAAGTAGCCAATGTAAAGAGGTGAACTCTCTTGAGAATTATGGTGACAAAGTCGCTTGTATATCCTAATTACAGTGTTGATGACTTGTCCAAAGACGTTATCACTGGAAGTAATTAGGTGAGATATTATCTCTTGAGAGTGATCTGATACCCAAAGGTGTCGATCTTTATGTTATGGAGAATATATATGACAAGTTGACATTTATGTTGTTATTGGTTTGGTTGCATTTGAATGTTTCGTATTAAGTTTGACATATTAGTTACATGTTGATATTATCTGAACCGTATCGAGTTCAACCAATTTTTTGGGTTGCTAAAATAGCTCTTGAAGAATAGCGAACTCGGTAATAAATGTGATTAACGACGTTGTCATTTTCATATTCTACATAATTATGGTATTAGTGATTTGTCCAAAGACATCACTATGTGAAGTAGTTAGTATATGATGTTCTCATGGTCTTACAAATGAAAGAAGTTAAAGATCTTTTAGTTTTGAGGATGTATGATACATTGAAAATTAGAATTAATAGGGCAATATAAATGAATGTTACGAAAGTCGGACTTTTGTCCCAAATGACAAGTTTAAACGGTATGATTTATTTTGTTGATTGCATCATGATATCATCATCTCTTTACTCTTGGTGATTAAAGAATTATGTGGAGCTGATTAGTTTTCTTTAGCACACTAAAGATCACCTTCTATCATGAAATGTGATAAGAGTGGGAGTGTGAATAAGCATATCAAACAATGTTGTTGCAACTTGGCCACATTATTAATGCAGTGGCATAATGATGTTTCCTTATTATCTTTGTTCATGTGTTTTCTATTTCGGGCTTTGTAACGTTTTTGGTTCGAGAAAATGCAAGATTTAAGAAACAAGGAAATGCATTTGAAAAATATTACGTTTCCATAATTTCTCAAGATTTTTGTTTCCATAATTTCTTAATATTTTTGTGTTTCCATAATTTCTCAAGATTTTTGTTTCCATAATTTCTTAATATTTTTGTGATGACTGTTAGGGAATTTCGGTATAACATATTTCACCATATTCATCAATGACTTTCACATTATAGTTACTTTTAGTTAGTTGCACGTAATAAACATGAATAATAGTGTTTTGTTAGTGGAGTTTGAAATCTTATCAAACGGAAAAGTAAAAGTACTAAGTCCGAATTAAATGGTAAATATGTGTTTTGGAAAATGTGACGAGCTAAAGAAAACATTCTTGTCTTGTAGCTGAATTCCTAGAATTTTTGTATTGTCTGAAATGCACAATGCTTAAGGTAATTAATTGTTCCTGTTAAGTGGAATTGTGCTATTGTTTTGGACATATTTTGGACATGTTGTCGTACTATTTTCCGTGAAAACTCAACATATTAAAATGTTGCAAACGTCAAACTTAGTTTCTTGTAATTTTCTTTCTTTTGAGGGAATGGAAACCTAGTTTAAGATCATTAGGTTTAGCAACAGAAGCTAGAGTTTTCCACCAACATAAAAGAGTTGGATTAATAAAGTATAATAATCCAACGAGTATGTATAGCTAATGTCCCGATTATCACACGAGAATCGTTAAAACCAGTGACATTTGATATTTAATCTAGTGGGAGTTGTGAACTATGAAATGTAGTTTTAATAGTTGAATTATTATTCCCATGCTGATTTGACATGATCTAATGTATGAAGAACCTCAATCACTTGAGCTACTCAAATTTCAGAAAGAAAGGAAATTTGATGTTTCAAACAATTGTCTGATTTTTTATTATTGAAATTGATGACTCATAAATTTTGAAGTTTCATCAAACGAAGATAGGAACAACTATATATGTTTAGTAGAATTAGAGGATAAAGGAACTGGAAAGTTTTCTTTGAAAGGAAAACTGAACTTTTAGCGTGTTATCATGAGGGATCAGTAAATGAACTTCTAAAGACCCATCTTGGCAGTAATCTTCAGATTTGAGAAATTCTTTCTCGATCAAGTCATGAATCTGAAGATTAGTGGGAGCAAATACATATATGTTGTTTGTATGTTGATGACATGCCAGTTACTAGTTCCATTGGAAATCTTGGTGTTTTGTTTGAACCAAGAGAATCCTCTTTAAAGGACTTCGAATGAGTGAGATAAATCTTTCATTTTTGTAAAGAAGAACATCTCAGTAAGAAAAGTTATAAGATTTATGGCATGGATATTTACTCGATAGTGTTGAAATTACACGAAGGGTAACGTATATGTCGATCATGCATAAATAATATCTATAAATCTCAAGAAAAATGCAAGGAATACTTTATGCTTCCGCTTATGAGAACTTTCATGTATAATGTGTTTCACATGAAATTATGAAATTCTGCAATATAAATTCTTGGTTGTTGCCAAAGTAACCCAAGAATATAACTATTGTGGAACGGTAAAGTCGGTATATGTACCTTCATATAAATGATTCTTTGAAGGCAATTATTCAGACTCATTTTTGAAGTTCATTGATTCATAGAGTCCTTATGTGATACAACTTTATGCTAATATAGAAACTGTAACTACTTCATTCACTTTGGAGTCTGAGTATGTGTGGTGTATGATAACACCAAAATTCAAGGTTGTGCAACTTTATATCAAGACTTGGATTATGTCGACATTATAGCCAAGGAGTTGAGAATTTATTGTGCACAACAGTCTCTTTCTCTCAAACAATAAATGGTGAAACCTTAAAATGCTAATAAGCATATGTATATCAAGTTTCCCAATGTACAGAAAGAGGATTGGAAACAATGTTCTGATGTGGAAAATACAAATATAAAACTTATGAACGCACATCCATTATAAGAACGAGGGTTTCTACCTGATACCTTAAAAGAACAATTGCATTGTAATGTATTGGTCCCTTATAATGGTTGAGATATGGATAGATTTTTGTTTTCCACGTCACTTTTTGAGATCTCGTTAAATTATTGTTTCCTATATTTCCTGTATTTTGTTCTGCGTATACATTTATTGAAAAATAATACAGGATTTTCCTTGATAGAATGCTTAAACAAGGCACTAATGTTGTTTTGCCTTGTAGGCTCTTAGAAAGAGCTGCCAAAAGCTATTACAGGTCATGTTAGGGAGTGAACTAACTATGTAGTGCATGGAAGGGAGCATGTCACATGACGATATGTAATCGCCATGACTCATATTAGTGTATTTTCTGATATTGACATTTACATGATCTAGAATTTTATTTGCGCACTAACGATTTTGTTTTCTAGACATTACGTATGCCGTAAGTCTGTGCCAAGTGGGAGAATGTTGGATTATGTGACACTTGACTTAGGCTGAGTCATGTATGACTAAACTTGACTTAGTCCAACTAGTGATGTGTCCAGCCTCATGCATTTCAGCATAGCAAGTGTCGGTTATTAAGCCTGTGTTACTATAGCTTAATGACACATGGTAGTAATTAGCCTTGATGGAGAGCTTGAAACTACTTCTTTATATCCATGAGGGATCTCTTATTCTCTTGCCCTTGAATAGAAGTTAGCTGGTAGTCCATCTCTTATGAACAGCAACATATATAGTTTGGGTAAAGAAATATAATGTCTTCTAAACTACCTTGAAGTACAATTTTAATCAAGTACACTAGTGAAGCAAACCAAACACATCAAAGCAACAGGGAGCGAAAGGAAAATAAGCTATGACCTAAGGTATGTACAGTTTTCATCTTGTAATTTGTTTTGGTAAACATAATAATTCTAGATCCTATAATCTTCTCATGAATTCTGTTTGCTATCATGATTAGATTTACCAACAATACTTTGATCGCAGTACCTTGTATGCTGAGGTATCTTAACTGGGTCAATGCTCCAAAATCTTCGGGTAGTGCTTCTAGTAAGGGGCATTGCGTAAAATCAAACACTTTCAAGTTAATCAGACTTGTCACAGACTCGGGTATGGCTTTTAGTTTACTGCAATAACTGACATTCAATATCTCCAAATTCCGCAGGGCAGTGACAAAAACTGGTAATTCCTCAATCGACCGGTTAGAAGACATATCAAGAAATCTTAGCTGCTTCAAACCAGTGGCGGAGTCGGGTAAGCTTTTTAGTTCGCAATCACTAAGGTTCAAACTTTGCAAATTCGGAAGACTTGTCACCAAATCAGGTAATTCTTCAATTTTTGAGCACGAGATATCAAGATGCCTTAACTTTTTTAAAGATTGAATGTTCGTAAGAAGATTTTGAATACCAACAATCTTTTTTAATACCAATGTCTCCAGATTATAGAGTTCACTGATGGACCGATCATTCACTGCTTCACTAAAATTTAAAGTGGTAAGGTGAAGGTACCTGAGATGTCTCAGCTTAAGCCTCAGATGAGGCAACTTTAAGGTAGCATAATCTCCGGAATTTCCCACATATAGTACACGCAAATGCTTGTTTCTTGAGAATATAGTAGGATTTAGATTACAACCTTGAGGCACAAAAACAGACCGCAACTTCTTTGCATCACTTAAGCTTTTCAGAAATATTGTTGATATGTCTTCATCCAAATTTAGTTGTACCCGTCGAACTTCAGAAACATCTTTCAGCTCCCTTGCCTTGAGAGATACCAATTCGTTGTCATCGAGAACATCGTTTGCAAGATCATGCACAAGGTCGTGCATCTGGCACTGCTCCACGTCGCCTAATTCGTTCTTCTGTGGATAATGGAAAAAGGAGCTCCACACAAGACTTTCGAAATATTCATTTCCCACGTCTTCAATCGATCTTTTGTTTTCTGGTTTAAGAAATTCTTCTGCCATCCACAGATGTACGACAGTTTCTTTTTTAATCACCCAATTCTTGGGAAAGATTGCGCAAAATGAGAAACATTGCTTCAAATGAGATGGCAGGTTATTGTAACTCAATCTTAATGTTGGTAGAATTTTTCCCTGTGTTTCTTGTGTATTCCAAATATCATCATCTCGAATTGATATCCAGTCACTTTTTTTATTTTTCAAGTGCAATAAACTTCCAAGAAATTTCGCTGCAAGTGGTAAACCGCAACATTTTCTTGCAATTTGTTTTCCTATATTTTCCATTTCTTGAGTATGTAGTGCTCCACCGAGATAAAAGGCTCTTTTCTTTATCATAGACCAGCATACATCATCAGATAGATGTTTCAAATTATAAGGAGGGATGGTCCCTGATACAATAGCCGCAACTTGGTCTTTCCGTGTAGTGATTAAGATTTTACTCCCTTGAGCACCCACAAGCAACACAGATTTGAGTCTATCCCATTGCTCATGATCTTCATTCCATAAATCGTCAAGTACTAGTAAATATTTCTTTCCCCTTAAATTTTCTTGGACTTTCTTCACCAGCACATCGAAATTTGATAACTTATCAAACTTAGTTTGGGTTGTGGACTCCATAATCTTTATCAGGAGGTTTTCCACATCAAAATATTGAGAAACATGAACCCACAGTGTTACTTCAAACTGCGTCTTTATGAACTTGTCTGTGTAGATAAGTTGAGCTAGAGTTGTTTTGCCTAGTCCGCCCATCCCCACTAACGAAATGACAGAAACATTTTCGGGATTTCTATCAGATGTTGATGGAGTGACCTTTGTTAATATAGTTATTACATTATTCTTATCTTCACCCCTTCCTACAATATCTGTCTCGCTTGAAACGGATGTGGTATGTCGGCTCCGTTCTGGATCACTACTTTCATCGTAAGAAAAAGCAGCAGTGATTTGAAACTGAAACCCATGCATTTTTTTGGTAATTTCATCTAAACTTCTGTTGATATTTTTGATTTTTCTCGCCATTTTGAAACGAAAGGCAAGTGACTTAAGTACTTTCTGCTTCAAAATGTCCTCTCTTTCACACCGGCGCATGGTTTCATAAGCAAATTCATCCATCACATCATCAGCATCGTAGGCGACGTCCTTGAGCCATCTCAACCAAAGTCTTACAGCTTCTTCCCTCAGTTGCTTTCTCTCTGCATCAGCTATTACTGCCAGAATCATTTGCAAGGTTTTTTGAAGCTTTTTCAGATCATCTTTGACACCCCATGCCGAACCAATTTCTCGAGCCACAACACCCACCAACTTGTTTAAGATTCCTGTTGCACCGCTAATATGAATTTCTGCCATAGTCATATAATTAAGGTGTATGTAAACGGTAGATGGGTAACTAATGAAAGAAGAAATCAGCAGACAAGAAACTTAAGCGACTTTAGTATCAATCTCAGAAGGGTGATTAAGTGTAAGACTACATTTATTTAGATGGAAGACTTGGATTAAAACAAAAAACAACTCATAATCTGCATAGATGGCAATTAGTCATAGTTTAATTGAATAATCCAAGTCGTTGTAAATAATTTAGCCCACCACCCATTTATTCCTACATGATTAAGTCATCAACTTGTATTCATTCTCTAGTCTTTGATTTCATAGTTCATACCCATTTATTCAAGTGAAAGTAACATTGTACCAATAGTATAAATTAATTAAGTTCCATTTAGAAACCGATATTAGGACTGCGGGCAAGTGGGTTAATTCATTGACTTCCCGATGAAAATAAGATACAGAAAAGGTAAAGGAGTAGTTGTAGATTTAGTCAGCAATTGTTGTTTTTCTCTGTTTTTTCCTCACAGATGTGCTCATTCCCACTCGGTTACGTCATAGTTAATAACACAAAAAAATTGCTTATACATGAAAGGCTAATATATATTTTTCGAGCAATCAATTCTTTCATAGTGTAACTGCCCCGGCCGGCTATTGTTTAATACACCCTTTGTCCGTTTTTATCTGTCCTAATTTCTACTTTGGTATGTCCATTTTTATCTGTCCGCTCTGTTTATAGACATATTTTTCCCTTAAACTATCAAATATACCCTTTATTTTTATAATCATAAAATCATTTTTAATATCCAAATCTTAAATAATATCACCATATTTATGGAAAAAAAACGTACTCAGTATCTTTATATTAATTGTCATTCCTTTTTTTTAAATAAAAACATTTATGAATAGTTATAAAATTCCTAATAAACTTCTACTTATTTTAACACTAATAATTTAGTTTTGGTAATAATATAACATTAAAATAGGCTAGTCAAGGGCTAGTCATGACAATTTATATGATTTCCTTAATATCTTGACTTAGTCAAAGCGGACTCTTAATTTAGGACGGAGGGAGTAAGTGAAAGGGAATCATACGATGGGTGTAAATTATTCTGCGACTGGTTATTTCGCCTGTGCTTTGCCAGATATTTTGTAGAGAAAATTATGTACAGGTGCTAGTGAAATTTTGGCGATCCAAAATTTAAAGAATGAAACAGAAAAATAAATAAATAAATAAATAGTTGCTAAAGATATTAGAAATGATAATATTAAAACTAGTAATTTAATAAAATTTAAAACAGGGAATAATAAAATTTACCATGAAAAGAATTCCATTTAATCCTAAAATTGGGAATGGTTTAAATCACAGACTTTACCTAATTAAAATTGGGAATGGGTTTAACCATTCAGTAACACAGACTTTACCTAACTAAAGATATATAGAATGAGTCAAGCCTAAGCACCTTTTTATCGTCTGCCAGTGCTTCCCAAATCCAGATCATTGATAAATGTGGAAATTTCTCTCTCTTTTACAAACCCATCATTAAGATGGTATATATGTATAGCCCAAATTATAAAATCTACGGTTAAGATTAATAGTTTTAGAGCTTCTCCAATGGAATGTATGTGAAGATAAATGTCTAAGTCCACATAGGATAGACATTCATTTTCCCTAAAATTCATCTCCAACCCCAACTTCTTAAATCAATGTGAAGATGACATGGCTTCACTTTTGTTAGACAATGTCAAGGTGAATGTCGAGTTTTAGACATTCAACTTGACAATGTCAAGCTATCCTAGTAAGCTTGCTTACCTAAATTAATCCCAATATATTAAATAACTATATTTTTAGCTCTAAAAAATCTAAAAACTACTAAAAATAATATTTACATTTAATCCACAAAACATCACAAACAACACCATTGGAGATGAACTATTTTTCCTCCCTAAACTTAAGGAAAAAATGGAATGAGGATGTCTTGTTTATGTTGCCACCTAGGAAACACACATAACCACCATTGGAGAAGCTCTTAGATTTAAGTTACATTTTTACATTTTCGGCTGGACTAAACTAACCTTAATTAGTTAAGTATTACTAACAAAAAATTTTATTTTTTTCTATAACCGTTATGGTCGTTATTTATTGTAAAAATATCTACCATTAATTTGGTCAATTAGTTAGGCGTTACTTATGGTAAAAAATATTTACCATTAATTTGTTTCCCTTAATTCCGGAAGATATAATTATTATCTTCATCCAAATCATGTAACACTAAAAACCCATCATTGCTAATCAATGTTATTAATTTTCTTCATGAAATAATTTGAGATTTCATCGATCTACGTTTTTCTCTGTGTTTAGCTATAAATCTTTTTTTAGCTTTAGTATTTTTCCGCATAAACTCCACAAAGGCTAACATAGGTAAATCTTCACCGTGATTAGTAAAGGAGAGGACCAAGGTAACCATGGAAAATCATAACTGATTCTTGATTTTTTTGTACAAGAAATTTAGGTTATTAAATTGAGGATAATTATGATTTTCACGAATCAGGTAGGGTGATAAGTGGAGTTTTATAAGTGAAAACTGGAGTTTTCATCAACCACCCATGAACTTATTTTGGTGAAAATCGCAATTTTCCTTTCTTATCAAGTGAAAAATATAATTTCACCCGCTCACTCCGGTGAAAAGATCAAATTTTCATTTTATTTACATGTGAAAAATCCAATGGTCACATGTTCCTCATGTGGTAAATTTGAGTGATAATTTTTTTTTCATCCATTTAACCGGGGAGAATTTTTGTTGCACTAAATTTTTCATCCCTTTCTCACCAATGTTTGAGTGAAAAATTGTGTTTTTGCTTATTTTCTTCACTTTTGGTTAATTGAGTTATTTTAGAAATGTACATAAACTTATTTAAGCCTTAAAATCCTGATACTAGTTGCAAGTTGCAACGAGAATTTTAAGGAGCTGCGTGAGTTAATTTTAGGTGGAGTAATTTTAGGAAGAGAAAAAAGAGAAGGCGTGGTAAAAGGTGGAGTAATTTTAGGAATTCACTTTAACATAAAATTTGGTGGAGTTATTTTAGGAAATTGGTTATGAAATCACGTTTTTATTATAGTTATTTCTTTTTTTAAATCATACTGTATCATAGTGTAAATAAAAGATTATTATAGTAAAACTAGTAGTTCTAAAACTAATTTTGGGTTTCTAATATATAGGGTATCTTAATGATGGACTACTAATATAAAAAATTCCAAAATTGGGCTAGCCATATATTCCCCCATTGATAAATCTCAAGTTCTTATATGTGCGGTGTTTTTTCATGAGCATCTACGAGCAAGCAAAACAGGATTAACATGTCAACGTTTCTCTCACTCACTTTCTGCAACTCATTCTAAATGACAAATCAAGAATTTTTTTTTAAAGTACAACCATGTTCATCAATAATATCAAGATAGATATAAAGTAGGTTGTGAACTTACTTGCTTTTGCAGTCAGTACATTCTCTATTTTTCGGAAATCTAAGAAACCCCTCTAGTATCTGCTAATGAACACAAAGACAAAATCGATAAATATATAACCAACCACGAAAATTATTTTTCAGAATGAAAGGAAGATGAATGAAACAGATCATCCTGGAATTTTTAACGTGTTTTTTGTTTTGATTGTGTTAATTTATCAGTGGAGATATTAGCGTTGTTCAACGTCGATATAACATCTGGTGATGATCCATGTCTTCCTACATGATACCCCAAGAATAAATCACTGCTGGTACATTTTTGGTTCATGTGGTCAATCTGATTGACCTAGTTAAAAATCTTTTTTTTTTCTCTAATGAATTAACCTGGTGTTATGGATGCACTTGAAAGTATGTGGGTAATGAAATTCTTTATTCCTTTAGTTTTTATAATGGATTTACTGATCTAATCGGCTTACAAATTTTTCAGTAACCTAGGTAATAACCTTTTCGTAGAAGAATTCCCGGAATTTTTTGCCAATTTCCCGAAACTGAAAGTGTTGTAGGTTATATTTTCTAGTGGATTTTGACTCGTATTAAGTATCGATAATTCTGAATGATGTTTCATTTTATTTTTTGAGTAGGAATCTGGCATATAACAATTTTTATGGAACAATACCTACTTCATTATTAAATAATAAGAAGTTTTTTTTTTTTTAAAAATAAGACTTAGATTAATGGTTTCCGTTAATCTGCGGATTCAGTCTCTTCAGAGACCAACTCATGTTGAGTAGCTCTTCCAATGACTAAAATTCTAGGATTAACATCGGCTTGGACATTTACAGAGAAATTGTCATTTAAGTTACAAATTTCGTAGGCTTTGACAGTGTCAAAAGCTATTGAAGGAATTAAAAAACTAGGAGATTGGTCATTCCAAAATGTTGTAGTGTTTGTGCTTCTTCCCTTCTTTGCTAACCAGTCTGCCACCTTGTTTGCTCTCCTGTCTACATACTGAAAACCTAAAAAGGAAACTAGTTGATCTGCTAATAACTTTACTTCTTCTAGAATGGCTAAGCATTGCCATGGGAGTGTTGATTCTTTGCCTTGTAGGTAATTGATTGTTGCCTGGTTGTCCCCTTCAATCGCCAAGTGTTGTTTGTTGTTTGTAACAGCCCATTGAGTACATTTGAGTAGGTAAATAATAAGAAGTTAGAGTTGACGTAAGTGAACAATGTCGACTATGCTGAAGTCGGATCACTGTTAATTGAGTTTGTGAAAATTATGTTATATATCAAACTAGATTTTTTGCTTATGTTCATTCCAGGTTAACAAGAATGGAGCCATTCTTGTGTTATTTTGATGAAGACACGTGCCCAACTAATACGGGAACAGAAACGGAAACTTCACCAGAGACAAATGCACAAAATTGGTCAAATATCCCTAAAACAACAATTAATTGGTGGAAAAGACATGTAAAATTTGATACTATTTAAATGGACAAGAATTAAAAAGATACTTTTCTATTAACCATTTTGGGTAATTTGCCCAGGAAAAATAAAAACAAAAACAATGATTTTACCTAAAATATCCCTTAAACTAATTTGTTTATAAGCAAAGAGATTTTGAAACTCTAAACCCAGCTTTTGTCGACACTAACTTAATTTGTCTAACGCGACACAACGTCGTAGCACCACAAACAACTGAAACAAGAGTCTACACTTTTTATGTGCTAAGAAATCAATCTTTATGTACTAGGAAATCAATCTGTACAATTAATTAAATAAGTAAAAGAGTATTACTAGTAGAGGAGGGATCCCCTCACACTTTTATTATCACACTATCTCACATGTGGGTGTTATTTTTGCGAATAAAAACTAAACCGTAACGGATTGGAAGCTAATATTTTGTGGATATGTTCCTCTTACCAAGTTCTACATACCTACCAAAAATGAGCGTATTCCGAGACATATAACACCACCATCTACTACTTTGAAAATGAGTCGTTGAAAATCAACGGATTTCTGGCCGTCGAAATTAAGACCGGTAGATTGTGAGGTTTTATATTTCGGAATGTGCTCATTTTTGGTAGGCATGTAGAACTTGGTAAGAGGAACATATCCCCAAAATAATAGCTTCAAATACGTTACGATTTGATTTTTATTTGCAAAAATGACGCCCACATGTGAGATAGTGTTATAATAAAAAAGTGGGGGATATCAAAACTAATTGGGGGATATAGCTACAGGACATCCCTCCCCCTCTAATCTAGATCTTATATTAATATAGTAAAATCTTAAGGCTTTTATTAAACATAGCCTACTATTTTATTTTGAATCATGATCCCATAAGACTTAGTCAATCAAATTGATCTTATATATATATAGGCTTTTATTAAACATAGCCCACTATTTTATTATTGATAACCCATAAGACTTAGTCAATCAAATTGACTAGTAATTCAAATTTGACTTTTGTGGTTATTATCTATAGCCCATGAAAGTGAGTTTAAGGCTGATCTAACTCGTTCTTTTTAATGTGAAAATGGCTTCTTTCCATGTTCGATCTATCAGTTTACCTACAAGATCCCGCACTCTCACACTCTTGAAGTCGAGGAATAATTACACCAATTAAAATCCACTGAACAAGCCATTTCATCTTCATTGATCTGCCAGAAGTTTCTTCCATTATTGTTATCGTTATGATTATATTTTGATTGATATCAAATTACCTTTTTGTAAATATAAATTATCATATGTAAAGCAAATCAAAAGAGTTCAATTGATCTAGCTATATGAACTTTTGGTTATGTTATCATAGAATTATACATATAATGAACAATAAATTTTACATAATCCATTTTGTGGAAAATTATCGTGTTTTCATCATGCCATCCAATATCAAAGTTTTACATAGTTTTACCCAACTTCGGTATTCATGGTTTTGTAGTCCAGCCTTTTTCGATTCGTGGAGAACTTGAATGGGGTATCACCATTCTTAATTCTACCATAAGAGCTTTTCATTCTAATCCTCTATGATTTGAATGTGATTTATTTTCAATTATGATCATGTTACTGACTAGAATTTTTGTAATCTTTCCATCACTCCGTTTATTAATCATTGCGTGCATAAGTGCCTTTTGTTAAAAGGATTTAAGATGTAATGGGCAGACCGTTGGTGATGCGATACAACATCCCTGATTATCGAGCTGCTGTAGAAAAAGATCAATAAAGTTTGTTTTATGAGTTACACATGAATCACTTGGAAATAAAGAGAAATAATAAACCAACAACGTTGTTGGATTTTCTTACAAAGGAAAGAGTATTAATCATATAAGTATGGGAGATGGAAGAGTCTGGCGAGAAAAAAGAGAATAAAAGAAAAAATTTGAGAGATGGGAAAAATGGCGAAGGACGATTTGTATCGGCCTTTCAATCTAGAAGTTTAATTTCGTGGGCTATGGTTAACAACTATAAAAGGTGAAACTGATTATTGGTCAATTTGATTGACTAAGTCTCATGGGTTATCAATAATAAAAGTGTGGGCTTTATTTAAGAAAAGCCTATATATATCTGTAAGCTATAAGGCGGAAAACTAAAATCCGTATAAACAAAGCTAGGGTTTTAGAAGAAAAAAAAATATCTATTACTATTTAGCTTAGTGATAAGACCGACGTGCATAATAACGTATTGTAATATAGAATAAGAGGAGAAGAAGACACAAAGTAAAGGGAGAAAAGAAGAGAGATTTCTTATTCATGTATACAATCAGGGACGGGCCTAGCAAGGGGCTAACCCGGGCTATAGCCCGTCTCAAATTTGTTCCAGAAAAAATTCACTATAGAAAAAAAATTTAAAATTATTTTTAGCCCCTGTAGTAGTACATATTTAATCTTCAGCCCACCCTAAAATTATTTTTATCCCCCTATAATTCTACATATATAATTTTCAGCACACCTAAGGTATAATTAAGAGCTAAATCTTATTGAAAACAAAAAAAAATTCTACTCTTCAACACAATTATCTCCCATTTTACTTCTATAAACTATAAAAAAAAATCCGTTATCGCATTTTGTTATTAAATTTTTTCCTTTTATTTTTAATTGAGCACCCATTTAGTGTTTTATAGGTGGATTACATTAGCCATTAGCTATGCGTTTCGGTCTAAAAAAAAATTTGCGCGGCCTTCGGCCACTTTGAAAATCATTAGCATTTTAGCCCTACCCAAGAAAAAATCTTGGGTCCGTCCCTGTATACAATAGACAGACATTAAAGCCTCAATTTATAAGGCTAGACACAAGGGCATCCCAGTAATAAACGAGATTTACCCTAGATATTCCTAACATAATTACACGTTTATAACAAAAACCAAATTCAATTTGGAATTCATTACATGAGTCGTGCTGTCACGCGGATGCACGCGAGACAGATAATATGAACTCGCGGCTTAAAGCCGTAGGATTTGCATCCTCTGTTAAGATCCAAGTAGTATGAAATTTCATCAGAAATTTATTTGTTAAAGGCCCATGCACTTTATATTCATTTTAAAATAAACCCTTCGCATTATTTTCAGGTTATCACCTCTTTTCTCTTCTATTTTTGATCGGGAATCAAATCTATCTTTCTTCTAACTTGATTACTGATAAAAAAGATCATTTCTTTTCCCCTCTAATTTCAATTCTTCTCAACCCCAACCACAACAAAAATTCCAAGTCTAGTAGGATTTTCCTAATCTTCTCTGTTCTAATCTCATCGAATGAATTAAATTGTTTTGTTCTTGAAAACTATAGAAGTCCCTAATAAAGTGATGGGATTAAATTTCAGAACAACTTTTTATGAAAGATTAACACAACATCGAAGAGTCGAAGATGTTATCAAAGAAATCAATGCTTAATCTATCTCAAATAATTAATGGCATCAAGTACAATAAAATAGGAAATCCCAAGTTAAAGGAATCTGTTCATCGGCCAAGTCAATTGTAATTCATACTTTATGTGCTGTTTTTTTATAGATCATTATACCCAAATACAAACCTACCAAAGGTCCAAAACTGTAAATCTTCCATCAAATCATCTGATCTAATAGTAATTGATACTGATATTCAATACCTGCGACAATGAATTGCTCAACCATGGAGAAGACGAGAACAATGGCGGCGATTTCAACGAAGAAGAAGGATAGAGGGGACTGGGAGGGTTTATTTTGGTTTCAGATAAAAGTGCAGGGATGCTTAATGAATAAAATCCGAAGAATATATTAAAATATTTTACATCAAGATCTAAAAATGATGATGCTAATCCAAAGGATATTAGCCGCGAGTTCATTTTTCTTATCACGCGCGTGATAGCATGACTCTTCATTACATGACATTATTTAGGTGAGGACGCTTGGCAACGTGTAATTGGATTAAAATTTTGGAAATCGAGTACCTATCATATTAGGACTTTTTTTCTTCCAAATTAACATAAATAAAATATACACATACTTAATGGAGTGCGTCTATGTGCACCCCCTCTTAACCCGGAGTGCACGTTCCTCATCCTACTATTGGGTATTTACTTAACCCTTGGTTAATTGTCTTTTATAATGGTTTTACCTATTCACCACCCATATTTTTCCTAATTACCACTCACCTTAATTCCCACCCATAGTTATCCTATTCACCATTCATACAATCTTTCATATCCCCTAAATACTACCCATTGACTGTTTTATTTACACCCGATACCTAAAACCACACAACACCTAGATACCCTAAAATAATTTAAGCAGTTCATCTTCGTCTTTAACAGCCGACCAGCATCTCCTCTACTCCGTCTCCACCAACCCTCCACCACTCTTCAATCACCTTTTTTTTTTTTTTTTTTGGCGATATCTTGATGGAGTCGAAAGAGATGTAACACTTGTTTATAAGAGAAAAAAACTATACCAACTAGATTAGTTGATAACAGATCATGGATTTGTTCACTTTTCAATGTTCTTTAATCCGATAATCAGAAGCGAGTCGAATTTCCAAACAATTTAAGGGTGATTTCTTTTTTGGGTTAATTAATGGAATATCTTGTCTGTACAGAATCTACTGATGCAAAAACATGATGCGCAACATTAAAAATGCGTCTGTTGTTGGGGACCTTGGGGTTAACACTTACCATTTAGAAGATTAACAAACGATATTTGTTAGTCGATTATGGTACCATCTGGGGATCAACGTGTATCGACTCTAGAAACAATGATAGATATGGAAAAAGGATAGCTAAAAGGTATGATGGCTTACCACTTGGAGTAAAAAATTTCGGAAGCTTAATGGCCTCGAGCACAAAAGTACTGGTTGGAAATCTATTTTTCCCTAGATTTTCAATTATAGAATCCTCCACAATAATAGATGATGGATTTAATCACTGATCAGTTCATCTTCGACGAATTGGTGTGCTATGATTAAACAAAATCCTAATTTAGGGTTAGTAGTTTTGGTTTTGATGGTTTTCAATTAATAGAGATACCGGTAAAGAAGAAAGACAGAATTATAGTCAAATTTAATTTGACTTTTTAAGGTGGTAAATAGGAAGAATTAGAGTTTAAAACTAGAATTATTTTAGACATTGTGAGTAGGTGGTAAATAGGAAAAGTATAGATGGTAAATAGGGGAAACCTTTATAATCTAAATTTTATTTGGAGAAAAGCATAAAATCTTAATTGGCATTTATGTTTCTCTTTCCCTTCTCTTTTATCTGATTCTTAACTTGAAGTTCAATGGTATTTTTCTGTTCAACTTTGCATTTTCGTCTAAAACTCAATTGGTTTTGTGATTGTATTGTTTATGTGAAATCCATTTTACAACATCAAATTTAAAAATCCAAAATCCTGATCTCCAAGCCGATTTGATCACAGATCAATAGAATAATCAGTTAAACGAAACCATAAGCCTATAACAAGCAAACCCATTATCAAAATCCTCTTTGTTCATCCAAGAACTGATCATCTGTAATCCTGAAAGGAGAATGCAAACTAACAACACATGTGTAAACGGTAAAGCAACAATAGTAATCAAAGTTACCGAACCTAACAAAGACAACGCTAAAAGATCATCAAAGTGTTTGATTGTATACCAGAATGGATTTAAAGTGTATGCCATAGTAAACTCAAGACGGTACAATCAAATAAGCAATTTTTTTAATTAACATGTAATTTATGTTTTTCTGATATGTGTCGTGGTCCCGGTGTAGCGGTAAGGGAATGTAAATGTTACGAAACCGATGAGTTCTTTCCATGGTCTACTAAACTGCTTGAACTCTTATGTTCATCAATTGATTAATTCTTTAGATTGTTAGGAAGAAAAAATCTTATTGATTACAAATTAATCATGATATGAAACAATTGACTAAAAAATGTTTTAGTGATCATATTTTGTTTTATTAGTCGCTCTGAATCGTTTTAGATCGCCTTTAAAACTGCCAGACAATAGAATAATGAAAAAATAATAATTAATAACCAGTTTCAAAAGATTAAAAACAACAAATTGTCTCTGACGAGTCAGATTCAGAATTCACTTTATTGGTTCTGACTCAAATTTTTAAGACAATAAATTGACTCTAACCGAGACGTGAGTCGGATCCGAAATTCACTGCATGGGTTCCAACTCAAATAGACTTAACCATCGGTTGCGTTTGTTTCTCGGTATCTTCATAGACGGGCATTGCCGGCCCATAGATCTCATTTGTTTGCCCTACATAAACAAATCATACATATTAGATTTAACTTGAGCTACCATTTACGATTAAGCAACAATTTAGTCTAATAATATACAGTTAAAAGTTGAGTGTTTAACCTTCTGCTGCTTCTGCTAAAGCCTTTCTTTTTTGATGATCAATAGCTAGAAATGTCACAACAGCGCAGAAAATCACAAAAATTGGACTTCCAATTCCAATTGCAATTGGTAACGCTTTGTTACGACTCTTGGTCGGCGTAACAGGAATATTAGTGGTTGTTCCCGAAGCTCCTATTTCTGTTCCTGGTGTTCCGGTTTCCGGTGTGCCTGCTCCTGGTGTTCCTGTTCCTGGTCTTGTTTCTGTTGCGCATGTGTATTCATCAGAAAAACACAACGCCATTCCTTGTCCCGTTAGCCTAAAATGGAAAAATCAAAAATCTCAAGTTGTTTTCCAATGATATAAAACAATTCTTTATGAAACCTTAACGTGTGTATAAGGATATACAAGTTAACAAAAGCCAATACGTTTCATTGACGGTTTTCACTTACGTCAACTTTAACGTGTTTGCTTTCGATTTGTCCCTTAATGATGTAGGCACTGTTCCGCTGAGTAAGTTATTCGCTAGGTTCCTAAAAAGAATAAAAAGAAAAACAATTAATCCATGATTGGCAGACATCTTCATCATACCTGCAGGTACAATTTATTCAATTTAACTCAACATTAACCATGAAAAGAATAAACTTACAACAATTTTAGTTTAGGGAAGTTTGCAAGAAAATCAGGAAAGTCTCCTTGTAAAGCGTTGTTACTTAAATCTCTGCCAAAACATTATCAGTTATCACCATGAAAGAAAATGAAATAGTAAGACTAACAAATTAATTCACTACTGTTATTTAAATGCACAATTATACTACTAAAATTAAAAGCTCACATGATTTCAAGTGCATCCATGGCACTAAAATCTGGAAGAGATCCGGTAAGCCCTATAGAACCAAGATTTCTGTAAACGTTAACCAGGTGAATAAGACTCATGACCACACGAACAAGATAATTTAGAAGGAGAGCAATTGAAAAAACTATCTTACAATACTGTCACTCGAGGTATAGCATCGGAGCTACACTTAACCCATGTATATGGTGTTGGAGGAAGACAAGGATCACCAGATGAAAATACAAACAATAATGGAAAAGTTTCTTTTAGTAAATCCAGGGCCGCAACTGATAAATAATCATTCAAACAATTTTAAAATTGTATTTAAAAGAGATGCCATAAGCAATGAAATAGGAGCCAAAAAGAAAACAACGTGAAAGTGATCTATGTAATAAGCTAGCAACACACATGAGTTTCAAAAGTTGTACCATCAGAGGTATCCGTTAATTGTGCCGAAATTGTTAGGAGTAGATATGAGAAAGACAATGCTGATAAGAAATGAATAAGATTGACCTTAGTATTCTTCATGTTATTATCAAGCAAGTTATGGACAGAGCAAAACCAGAAGAGATGATTGTTCCAATGATATGATATATCCTGCATCTATATATATATACTAGTAGTACCTAAGCTTCGTTTGTTGATGCTGAACTTTGAATTTGTAAAAATTGGAGAATTATTCGAGTTGGCGAAGTCCCTTTGGACTAATATATATGTCCAACTTGCTTGCGAATATATATATCCAACTTGCTAGGGTTTAGTATGTATCATGATGGGATGATACAGTTTCTTGTTGCTGCTTCAAAGAGTATTAGATAAATATCAATATCCAGTTTTATAGAAGCAGTTGCGATGTTGCATACCCATGGATAAACATTCGATTCGCCAATCTGTTTATACTTAGCATAAAAGTGCCATTATTTTTGTTCAACTGGACGAGGAGTTTGAAAACTTCTTGGATAATATGTCATCAATTGATACATAGAGTTGTGGACATGCAGTAGGCTGGTAAGGAATTAAGTCAATCCACGTATATATATTCCACTTGCATAATAACTTATTTAAGCTAATAATTTTCTATCTAAAAAAAAGAAAAGAAAAATATGAATATAGGGCAGTTTGCAAGTTAAACTAGAATAATAAATGTGTAGAGTACATGTTGCAGGTAATTGGTGACCCTGCAAGGCTGCAAATATTCTGTCTAATGAGGAGGATCTCTTTTTCTATTGCAAATGCATATATTTCATTAGGGGCTAGTGGTTTTTTAAGATTTCCAGACGAGCATTTCTGGTTTGGACTTTGTATTACAATTTTTTTTTTTGATCGGTAAATAAAGGAATATATTGATTAAAAAGGAGGGGGTATAACAGGATTATACCACCCTAGCAAAAGTACAGGAAAGCTAGAACTAAGTTGGTAACAAACTACCAAACTCAGTTGGAAAGAAAGTAAACATTGTGCCAATCTTTGATTACATTAGTTTGATTAACATTCTCAAAATCCTTGAAAACCAGAGCCCAAGTAAACAGATAATAAACTGCCTTGTTAACAAGTGCCTGCACATTATGCACTTTGTCAGAGAAAACACGCCCGTTTTTTTCTTTTCAGATACTCCAAAGAATTGCTGCCGGTATCATATTCCAGAGAATAGTACTCTCTTTACTGTGCTTCCTTAAGTGCCAAGAATGAAACACTGAAGTGACATCATTAGGCATAGAAAAGAACCAGTGAAGCTTACTTAGAAATTCAGCCCACACTGCTTTAGCAAAAGTGCAGTGCAAAAAGAGATGTGAAGTAGTCTCACTTTCTGCGCAAAACAAATGTTGCGCCAAAGCCTGCGGAAGCGTTAGGTTTGCACTACTACGAGGTATCTCAATATTGCCAAGAACACAATCACACACACATTAGAACAAGTATTCAACGAGGTTGAATCCTCGGGAAGGAATAAGCAATTTTATATATCACCGTATAGGTTGGAATATACAAATCCTAAGCAGAGAAGAAGAGAACTCTTACTAGTTCTGGTGTGTTTTCTCTAGTTCTCTCTATGGCTATTTATACACATCGATAGGATTGGACACATTCCTTAACAAGGATTACTTTCCTACAAGTATAGGGTTTCCTAACTTAGCTCTAAGAGACAAACCTCTTAAGCTGCTATACTTAGGACACAAGTACTTGGTTTCCTTAACCAACTAGATTTCCTAATCTAGACCTTGACCGACCTACCAACAATTCTCCACCTCGGATCATGCATTCATGCATGAGATGATCAATAGATAAAATCACCTCCATCTTCCAACGTCGATTGAACCATCACTGGCTGCCCATGTATCCTCAATAGGAATCAAACCCGACCGTAGTTCTCTCAAATGGCCTTTCTAGAAGACCTCCACCAGGTTCCTAAGAACCTCTACCCCAAAAGGGATTTTCACCAAACCGGAAGGATGTGGATCAATTTTGAACAATGTCGAAACTTGATCCCAGATACTACTTTAGTCAACATATCAGCTGGATTGTCTTTGGTATCGATCTTCACAAGTAGAATGTCTTCTTCTTCAAGAATTTCTCTCACAAAGTGAAACCGTACGTCTATATGTTTGGTTCTAGCATGATGCACTTGATTCTTAGCCAAATAAATTTCACTTAGACTATCACAATGCACAGGCAGTTGGTCTTTCATAACTCCTAAGTAATCTAGCAAACCTTGTGACCATATAGCCTCGTTAAATGCCCCTGTCATTTTCATATACTCCTCCTTCGTAGTTGAAAGCGCCACAGTAGACTGCAATATTGATCTCCAACTAACTGTTGCTCCTGTTATGGTAAATACATACCCTGTAGTTGAACGTCTCTTGTCCAAATCACCAGCATAGTCAGAATCCACATACCCAACACACAACTGATTGTTTCTTCTATCCTTCACAAACTCCAAGCCAACATCAACTGTACCATAAAGATACCTCAAAATCCATTTCACAGCATGCCAATGTAACTTACCAGGATAATGCATATAACGGCTGACCAAGCTTCTTGAAATGTCCGGCCTTGTACATACCATCGTATACATCAAGCTACCAACAGCGTCAACATATGGGACTTGGGCCATATACTTTCATTCTTCTTTAGTAGTGGGAGACATACGACCATTCAACTTAAAATGAGCAGCAAGGGGAGTACTTACGGATTTAGTTCCTTCGTAGACACCAAACTTCTGTAACACTTTCTTCAAATATGCCTTCTGAGACAAACAAACCTTACCCTTCTCTCTGTCACGTTGAATCTCCATACCAAAAATCTTCTTAGCCTCTCTCAGATCTTTCATCTCAAACTCAGATGATAACTTGCACTTTAAATTATCAATCTCTTTCTTGTTATTCGATGCAATCAGCATATCATCAACATACAAGAGCAAATATATGAAAGACTCATCACGTAGCTTCTTGAAGTATACACAATGGTCATAGTGACTTCTTGTGTATGTTTGGCCTATCATAAACTGGTCAAATCGCTTGTACCATTGTCTTGGAGACTGCTTCAGCCCATACAACGATCTCTTTAGTTTACATACACAATCTTTTTTTCCAGCAACCTTGAACCCACTCGTATGAGTCATATAGATCTTCTCTTCTCGATCACCATGTAACAACGCCGTCTTAACATCTAGCTGAACTAGGTCTAAATCATATTGTGCTACCAAGGTGTTTATGGGTAAAAATCGTTTCTGCCGATTTTGGTAAATTCGGTAGGTGAGTGAGAAACTGGTTTAAACCCTAAACAAATGTGCTGCACGTGAGCACTTTCTAGATTCGAGAGATCAATCTGTACAAGTCCTGGCCTAAACCAAGAAATGGCCGTTCCGGACTTGCTTCGGTCACAAAGTGGAGGAGAAGGGTTGATTTGGGGTGGGAAGCAAAGAAAGGTGTTGAGACCGAATAATTCTGGGAGAGTAGTGTCTCGACTTGTATCAGAAAGTGAAAGCTTCGGAAGCTTGCAAGAGATGAAAGCTTTTTTTGGAGAGCTTGCAAAGTTTCCTTTTCTGAGAGTGTTGTGTTTTTCTCCTAACCGAGACTTGTTGTCTGGTGGAAATAGGTAAGAACTATTTATACGAGTAGAGATTGAAACGTACCCTGGCCTCATGAAGGAAGAGAGTAAAGGGTGAAATAATGGGAGGAGGTGGTAACCGCATGCTGTTTATGGGTGAAAACGTTTTCACCATTATTTCCTCATTTATTTGACCGCTTTATTCCTATTCACGTTTTCTTAATGTGAGCGTAGTGTACGCCGCATCTTTGTGACCGCCAAACCAAGACCCCGGAAAGCATCCCCGCTTTGTGTTGATGTCTCGAGTGTTGGTTGCACCTTGAGTGCAAGTGGCGCTGCTAGTGGCGCGCGTGGCATGTGCCAATGGCATGTGCGGAATGCCTTTGTTGCGGTTTGCACCTTGAGTGCAAGTGGCAATGCCA
This sequence comes from Papaver armeniacum, assembly GCA_023531295.1. NCBI lineage: Eukaryota > Viridiplantae > Streptophyta > Magnoliopsida > Ranunculales > Papaveraceae > Papaver > Papaver armeniacum. The sequence continues at coordinate 716,426 of JAJJWW010014642.1, read as the reverse complement.
GAGCTGCTAGTGGAGTGTGTGGCATGTGCCAATGGCATGTGCGGAATGCCTTGGTGGTAGGTTGTATGTTGAGTGTAAGTGGCAATGCCAGAGCTGCTAGTGGCGTGTATGGCATGTGTCAATGGCGTATGTGGAATGCCTTGGTGGTAGGTTGCACGGTTTGAAAGTTAGGCTACCAGCGTGGGTTTTGGCATGTGTCAATGGCACGTACGGCCAAGTTGGCCTAGGTTGCATGGCTTGCAAGTTAGGCTACCAGCGTGCGTGTTTAGCATGTGTCAATGGCACGCATGGCCATTAGGGCTACGTCCTGGTAAAAAAAGCTACCTGTGATGCATGTGCCAATGGCATGCTCGGCCATTAGGGACACTTCCTGGTAAGAAAAGCTACCAGCGATGTGTGTTGGCATGTGCCAATGGCATGCTCGGCCATTAGGGCTACGACCTAGTAAGAAAAGCTACCAGCGATGCGTGCGGCATGTGCCAATGGCATACTCGGCCATTAGGGCCACGGCTTGGAAAGAAAAGCTACCAGCGAGCGTGTTGGCATGTGCCAATGGCATGCTCGGCCATTAGGGCCACGGCCTTGTAAGAAAAGCTACCAGCGATGCGTGTTGGCATGTGCCAATGGCATGCTTGGCCATTAGGGCCACGGCTTGGTAAGAAAAGCTACCAGCGAGCGTGTTGGCATGTGCCAATGGCATGCTCGGCCATTAGGGCCACGGCCTGTTAAGAAAAGCTACCAGCGATGCGTGTTGGCATGTGCCAATGGCATGCTCGGCCATTAGGGCCACGACCTGGTAAGAAAAGCTACCAGCGATGCGTGTTGGCATGGGACAATGGCATGCTTGGCCATTAGGGCCACGGCTTGGTAAGAAAATCTACCAGCGATCATGTTGGCATGTGCCAATGGCATGCTCGGCCATTAGGGCCACGGCCTGGTAAGAAAAGCTACCAGCGATGCGTGTTGGCATGTGCCAATGGCATGCGTGGCCAATTTGGCCTAGGTTGCACGGTTTGCAAGCCTAGGCGCATGCGCTACTTTGGCATGGCGCGGCTAGGGCCAAGGTAAGGGTGTTTGGCTTGGCGCGGCTAGGGCCAAGGTAAGGGTGTTTGGCTTGGCGTGGTGCGACCAGCGTGGCTAGGGCCAAGGCAGAGTGCGTTCGTCACGGCGCGGCTAGCTTGGGTTAGGTGTGGCTGGCATGATTTGCCATTGGCACGGAGGTGCGGCTAGCATGGTTGGCATGCTTTGGCGCGTTTGGTGTGACTAGCATAGCTAGGGCCAAGGCATAGTGCGTTTAGCATGGCGCGGCTAGCTTGGGCTAGGTGTGGCTGGCATGATTTGCTATTGGCACGGAGGTGCGGCTAGCATGGTTGGCATGCTTTTGCGCGTTTGGTGTGACTAGCATAGCTATGGACAAGGCAGAGTGCGTTTGGCATGGCGCGGATAGCTTGGGCTAGGTGTGGCTGGCATGATTTGCCATTGGCACAAAGGTGCGGCTAGCATGGTTGGCTTGCTTTGGCGCGTTTGGTGTGACTAGTATAGCTAGGGCCAAGGCAGAGTGCGTTTGGCATGGCGCGGCTAGCTTGGGCTAGGTGTGGCTAGCATGATTTGCCATTGGCACATAGGGGAATTAGGGTTTTCTTCGTTGTAACCCTAATTTGAAAAAATGCCCCCTATTAATTACTGACTACATGCATTGAATGTTCTAATAAATGTGTCGCCGGTGACATTAGGTTATTCGGGGTTTTACGATTTTACCCTTTGTCTAAAAACCACCATCAATACAAGGCCAACAAAATATGGATTGATGAGTGTTTTACCACCGGAGAGAACACATCATTGTAGTCAATCCCTTATCTTTGGGCATAACCTTTTGCAACTAACCTTGCCTTGTAGCGTACTTGATTCACCGAAGATCCTTCTTTCTTAGGATGTACCCACTTGCACCCTATGGCCTTCTTACCATTCGGAAGCTTCATAAGAATTCATGTGCCATTCTTGTAAAGAGACTCCATCTCGTACTTCATTGCTCATTCCCATTCTTTACACTCTGCACTGCGTAAAACTTCTAAATAGGAAGTAGGAGTACCATCTTCAACAACTGGTAATGCATAAGCAATGTAATCATTCATCCAACCAGGCTTCCTGGTTGATCTTCTCGGTTTGATGGTTGCTATGGTCTCCGTGACCGTAGCTTCTTTATCTTCTACTGACTCTTGTTCCTCTTCCTCAACAGTGTCACTATCATTTGGAACTTCAGTAGTTACCTCTCTTGCAGACCCAATGTCTTCAGAGGTATTCTGAACTGATACATACTTAACTGGATTTGGTGGAGTTGCATCAATCTCCACCTGCTGCAAAGGCTCATTAGTATTGGTGCTTATGTTCTCCACCTGTCGAGAACCCCAAGACTTTACCATAGAAATCTCATAAAATGTGACATCTCTACTCATGACTATCTTCTTCTCAACTGGATTCCAAATTTTGAACCTTTTCACTCCACTTTTCATACCCACAAAGATTCCTTTCACAGCACGGCTATCAATCTTGTTTTCACTAACATGATACCACACAGGACAACCAAAGATATGAATTGAGTCATAATCATAAGCTTGTTTACCAAACCACTTCTCCATAGGAGTTTTACCTTATAATGCAGCTGATGACAACCTATTAATGAGGAAGCATGCATATGTAACTGCCTCACCCCAAAATGCTTTACCTAATCCAAAGATTAGATAACATACATCGTACCTTCTCCAAAGAAAGTACGATTCATGCGTTTAGCTACCCCATTCTGTTGCGGTGTCTTCTTAACTGTGAAGTGCCTCTTTATCCCCTCATCCTGACATACTTGCAAGAAAGGATCACTCTTGTACTCTCCACCATTGTACGAACGTAGTACTTTGATCTTTCCGCCGTTTGAGTCTCGATTTGCTTTTTCCACCTCACAAAGATTTCTAAGACTTCATCCTTATGCCTCATGGTGTACACCCATACACGCCTAGAATAATCATTAATGAACGACACAAACCAATGTTTCCCTCCCAATGATGCATTCTTGGAAGGACCCCAAACATCTGAGTGAACATAGTCAAAAACACCACTAGTATTGTGGATAGCTATGCCAAACCTTGTTCTTGTTTTCTTGCCCTTAACACAATGTTCACAAAATGCTAACTTGCAGGCAATATCACCTTTCAACAAGTCTTGTTGAATCAACCTATGCAACGACTTCTCACCTTGATGTGCAAGTCTCATGTGCCATAGCTTTGTTTTCTCGGTAGCTACACTCTCGATGTGTTCAGAGATAGACACATCTCCTGTTGTTGTACTCCCAATCAAGTAGTACAAGTTATGATGACGTGTGCCCTTCATGATTACCATAGATCCAGAGATTACCTTTAGAACACCATTTTCAGCGACTATTTTATAGCCCTTAGCTTTTAAAGTTCCGAGTGAAATCAGATTCTTCTTTATGGAAGGTACAAATCTTACGTCCTTCAGCTCTCTAACCATACCATCATGCATCTTGATACGAACACTACCAATCCAAATCACCCTGCAGGTATGATTGTTTCACATACGTACTTCTCCATCAAGATCTTCAAAACTTGAGAACCAGTCACGATATGGACATATATGATATGTTTCTCCAGTATCTAATACCCATGTACCATCTGTCATAGCACAAGCTGATGGTGTCACAGTTAGTGAGAAATCAGAAGCATCATCTGATTCTTGATTACCTTTTGCAATGTTCACCTCGATCTTGTTGTTATCTCCTTATCTTTCCTTACGCTTTGGACAATCCTTAGCCCAATGACCGAAGTCATGACACCAAGCACACTCATCTTTCTGCAGTCGCGTTCTACTCTTAGAACGTCCTATACCTTTCCCATAACCACCAGTCTTCCTTCTCTTGTCTATTGAACGACCTCTTGCAAGAAGCAAGTCATTGTTAGCTTCACTTGCAAGGTCTTCACGATCCATCTTCCGGAACTCCTCACTACGCAATGCTGTAGTGACCTCTGCGTATGTCATCTTGTCCTTGTCGTGCATTAATGCTTTTATCACGGGTTCATACTTTTCAGGAAGAGAGTTTATCAGACATAAAGCTTGTTCCTCGTCGTTGATCTTCTCATCTTAGTTAACCAACTCAGCAAGAAGTTTATTATATGAATCTAGGTGCTCGGTTAAGGTTGCACCTCTCTTCAGGTTATAGCGATACAAATTCCTTTTAAGATGTATCCTATTAGCCACGTTCTTCAAAAGGTATTCCTTCTCAAGCTTTTCCCAGAGATCCTTAGCTAAAGTTTCATGATGATAATTAACTCTTACTGTAGTTGCTAAACACCCTCGTATCGAAGCAATACATAATTTATTCATCTTGTTCCACTGCTTTTTAGACATCTCCATTGGATGACCTTCTAGAGCTTCTTCTAGGTCAAGATGGACAAGAGCATCCATTACGTCCGTTCTCCATAAACCAAAGTTATTGGTTCCTGTAAACTTTTCTACCTTGAGTTGTGATCTATGTGAATGAAGTATTTCTTCTTTTGTTTCTTTATCTTTATTTGTGGGATCCGAATGTTCTCCTAATGGATTTTTCGGATCTTCGTCCCCGTCAACCATTGTTCACAAATAACCAAATATAGATAAAAAACGGAACCTTCACTTCAACTGCAATTTGAGTACCCGTATCCAAGAGCGTCTCCTTGCTTTGATACCAAATGTTGCGCCAAAGCCTTCGGAAACGTTAGGTTTGCACTACTACGAGGTATCTCAATATCGCCAAGAACACAATCACACACACAAGAAGAACAAGTATTTAACGAGGTTGAATCCTCGGGAAGGAATAAGCAATTTTATATATCATCGTATAGGTTGGAATATATAAAGCCTAAGCAGAGAAGAAGAGAACTCTTACTAGTTCTTGTGTGTTTTCTCTAGTTCTCTCTATGGCGATTTATACACATCAATAGGACTGGACACATTTCTTAACAAGGATTACTTTCCTACAAGTATAGGGTTTCCTAACTTAGCTCTAAGAGACAAACCTCTTAAGTTGCTATACTTAGGACACAAGTACTTGGTTTCCTTAACTAACTATATTTCCTAATCTAGACCTTGACCGACCTACCAACAACAAACACCTAGCAGAAACCTCCATACCTCTTCTGATAAGAAAATCCCTAGTAGCAAGTCTGTCATGAGCAATAAGCCATAGAAAAAAACTGATCTTGGTAGGACATCTCAACTTCCAAATAGAGTTAAAAATTGAGTTAACAGGGATTGCAACATCTTCTTGAGTGAGATTGTCATATAAATACTTGACTGAAAAGAGATTATCTTTGTCAGAGACCAAATAAGCCTTTGTATTAAAATTATACTTCTACTCGTGATTATCTTTATAGTGCTGGTAAAGTACAAACGAGATGCTACCTGTTTGCGGTTTGGTAACCATGTTGAGACAAATGACACTTGTTTCTGATTGTCGGACTACATTTCAAGTTCGGTGTTATTTCTTAGTAGTTCTGATTTAAGGTGGTTTGTCGCTGATAAAGTGAAAAGCAATGCACAATTATACTAAACATAATTTTTCACATGATTTGAAGTTCTTCCATGGCACTAAAACCCGGTAGAAGTAGGACAGACAATGCAGAGTTACCAAGATTTCTGTAAACATAAACTAGGTTAATAAGACTCGTGACTAAATGAACGACATAATTCCGAAGAAGAGCAACTGAAAAATCTATCTTATATTGCTATTATTCGAGGTGTAAAATCGGAGCTGCATTGAACCCATGAAAATGATGTAGGAAGACATGGATCACTAATTGATTGTAACCCAAGTAGAGGAATAGCAGTTTGTAACAAACCTAATGCCTCCACTGATAAATAACTAGTCAAACAATTCAAAACGGGAGACAATTTTAAAGACATACTCTTGTTTTAAAAAGAACAAAAAAAGTAATGCGAGAGCGGTACAATAAGATAGTAAGATACATGAGATTCAAAAGTTATTATACCATCAGTTGAATTCGTTTGTGCCGAAACTGTCAGGAGCAGAGATGCAAAAGACAGTGCTGATAAGAAATGAATAAGATTGACCTTAGCGTTCTTCATGATACTATATCAAGCAAGTTATGTGTAGATACAAAATACCGCATACCAATAGCGTATGCGAAGTAATGGTTATCAAGACCAAGCGAAGACAATCGCGTAAAGCTCATTCAGAATGACGTACCAGATGACGTCATCCTGATCACTAGTAAAGTGTGAATATCATGCGATGTTATAAAGTACGTGCGAGAAGAGCCAATGTAAGCGTGCGTTTATTACGCACGCCAGATCCGAAAATAAGGGTTTTATTAGCTGTCATCCACTATGTAAACCCATATATAAGGGACTAAGCGACCTTGTATGAGGGGAATCTTTTGGAGAGTTTAGATAAGAAATTTAGGAGAGAGAAAGTTTATTTGTTCTCCAAGTTAGAGCTCTCTCATAATCTTGTATATCCAACTTAAAGACTTTAATGAATGTTCTTATGAATTTTAGGAGGATCATTTGAGTTTTTCTTTGGATATCATTAAGGGTGTGGTTGTAGGATTTCCTTCAACTACATTTGGCGCTAGAAACAGATTGGAATGATATACCCTATTGGTGGAATTTCTTAAAAACAAGTTAGAACATATTCATAGTCTTGGAAAAACTTGGGAATTTAGATATAAAAATTATGTGAATACTCTTTATTGCTTCAGAAAAATAATCATCATTAGTAAAATCTTTAGTTCTTGAAAGAGTATTTTTATCTTTGAAAAGTGAAAACATGGTGAGACAGACAACCGCAATAGAACAAGTAATTCCGGCAAGAAGAAGCAGAAGAATCGTTGGAAGAAGGAGAAGTGAAATCACTGAATCGTCAAGGATGGGGGAAAGAAATAATAAAGGCAATCAAGTCCAACCTCCGATTCAACGTGAACCTGTGGAGAATAACACTATCGACTACGATAGAGTAAGTGTTCATACCTCATAAACAGATTCAACAGAAGAAGATGAACAAAGGATTGTAGAGGAAGGACTTATAGAAGGAAGTGAAGAGAACATGACAATTGAAGAACTTCGACAAAGACTAGTTGTAGAAAGTAGAAGAGAGGATGAAGAACGTGTGAATCTGACGCGCCAGAATAATGAGTTGAGAGAGGAGAACCTAAGGCTACAAGAGCAAAGATCAAGAAGCATCACACGCTCAAGGTCGAGGTCAAGCAGAAGTACGTCAAGACGTAGCCAATCTAGCCGAAGAGATACCAGACAAGAACCTCCATTGGATAATATCGCAGAAAACTTTCCAGCAAATGATGGCTTACATGTTTTAAGTTCATATAATGGCAGTGAATCGGGTCTTAAGTTCATCTTCAGTTCTTATTAAGCTCTATCTCAAAACTGACTACTTCAATTGTATATGTAATATAAGAGACATACCCTTTTTCTGAAATCTCCTCCACTGGAATATTTAGATGATGTCTTCCCGGTATCAATGCTAGTTACAGTTGGTGTTGTCGTTTCCTTCCCAGTTCCATCATTACCAGAAATAGGTCCAACCTGAATGTTAAAGTTTTCTTTGCCACTCTGATGTGGTACACCTGCATCAGTTTACTGATTAGCTTAAAAATTATAGACATTAGCATAAAAGCAAAGGTATTAGGGAAATTTAGAGTGATAGTAAAACGTGAATCAACTAATTCTTGTTCTCCGTCTTCAGAGATGATATAATCTCTCGAATGATAACTGTTATTCTCTCCGGTGGAGCGAATGACTATGGCTCCCGCCTTTCTGCCTGGAATGTCACTGTTTGGTCGACGCCATTTATAAAAGACAAACAAACCCAATGGTCATGAATTAATTTGGGGATACCAACCTAGAAGATAAGAAAATAATATTTGGTTAAAGTACATACCTCCCATATCAGAACATACTTTTCCTTTCTTTTTCTGGATGCCTCAGCGGCATGTTCATTATCTTGACATTGAGTTTGCTCAGTGAATCTGTGACTTCAGCGTGGAAGGAATGTTGTTGCATTACCACTACTTGGTCCAGATCTGTGCTCATTGTTAACTGCCTCACACACTCTTGCTCTTCGTATTTCATAAGCTCTATGGTGTTTTAAGTTAAACCACTATCACATTTGTCTGCTTTCTTAATGTCTTAGTTTAGTCGTTTTCTTGGGATCGTCTTCCCAAGGGAATTGATTAAGTAATTGGCATCTTACACAAAAAACATTGTAATATAGAAATCAGATTCCCATATAATGAGAGTAAGTACATGCTCTTAACGTATAGATAGGATTTCCGCACTTTCTTATCTGTTGAAGAACCATTTATAAATACAACAACATGTGGTGGCATGGTAACATTCCGAGATGTTCATCAAAGTATATTTTGGAAAACTAAAAGCAACGAAGCAATATATTAGTTTCAGAAATGGCTCAAAGAATTCAATATCTAGTAGGAGAACTAATAAGTCTATAGACATGATAATGTTGAACCAAAATTGATTTAGCAATCAGGGAAACATAAAGGCTTGAGTGAAGAAGTGACAAATAATAATGTTAAATGAGATGATGATGATTGTTGGTTATGTTTAGCACTAAAAACTATCCAGGCCAGTGCTTATAAGAAAGAAAACTTTAGAGTCTAAAAAGAGCACTGATGGTAACATAGGCCACTGAACCTTCTCATAGTGTAGACGCTACATAAACTATAAAATAGACACTCAACTTGAGCAATGGCCTGCGCAGCACCTTGCCTCTTCCAATACTTCTCAGTACTACCTTTCGGTCAAATGAGACAGATCAAACATGAACCAGGCAATCAGTTAAAATGGTAGAGCTTAAAATTAGTTAATCCACTTATCAACATTTTCGAAGTGTTATACAGACATACGATAAGTGTTATGAAGACAAATTACTAAAGAATTGTTATATGTTTCATCCTCCGTAAGAGTTAACTAAACCTTTCAACTGCAAGCGCCAAAACTAAGACGTTTGGGATTCCTACGTTAGTGAACAACAAAGGTAAATATAGAGACAGTATACAACAACACTAATCCTAGTATAGTGAGGTGTGCTCAAAATTCTTAATTTGGCCAATATTTGAACTGAAGAAAATTGAAAATTGCATAATTGTATATTTGGAAAACATACGACTAGCTTTATTAAGTATATAGCATCAGGTTTCACTTTGATTAGTCATTTACTATCATTTGGACGACATCAGGTTTCAGAGTCTGTGCACTCTGATTGATTTCTTATCTACAACTAGTACTAACTAAATGCTCTAGTTTTAGGAAATTCACATGCCTTAGCTAGTTGAGTAATGATTCAGAAACAACATCTATCTGACAGAATCGAACCAAAAATCAAATCGATCTCTATAAACAAACCAATCTACCAAGTAAAAGTAAAAAACTAACCGACCTAAATCAGAATCGAACATGCAAGTAAGAGTTTTACATCCAAGCAAACCTAAATCAAATCACACAAAGCAGAGATAGATTCAGAGTTTAAAGTGTACCAAATCAAACTTCACCGATCTTCAAAACAAAATCTCACCCCAGATTTGGATCACATACATCTGCAGAATAACAATATAGAAATCATTGATCTAAAAAACTAAAAAAGAAAACCTAACTTCAAATCTCAACTTCAATGTCGAATCAGACTTCATATATAATCTAAACAAGAAAGGGAATTAATCCTACCTGAATTAAACTGGAATTAACGATTTCGACGAAAAATTTAGATCTGCACTTGAGTTCTCTATGAATTGATTGAAGAAAACTCGAGAGACGGAGAGAGAGAGAATAGAGAAAGTTTTCGAGTGAAAATGAAAATAGAGTTAGGACTAAGAATCCGAGGTTTTTATATTGGACCCGGACTTTCTTTTTTTTCCCTGATGGAACCCGAACGTCGCGTGTTCGATCCATGCTCAACGCAATTTTTTTTTATAAAATTTATCAGAAGACAAATTTTTGATCACAAAGTAATTTTGGAAGTGGTCAGATGGTCAGTTAGAAGATCACACTTCTTAAAATGTATGAGATGTATGGGCAAGTCTTTATATCAAAGATCACAAACACTATAATATTAATGGTCTTTAAGTTTTAGCCATAAAAAGACCACAAGTGTTCATACGTTGTGATGTTTGGTGTGTGATCTATAGCATATTTTGTTGTAGTGGTTCCTTCCAATGAGCACTGGAGAATGCACACGATACAGTTCATCTCACAGATGCCCACTTACTGAATTTTCAGAACAAGGCCAAACTACTGCTCAACATGATATGATAAGCACATAGGACCAAATACATGGGTTTCAAATAGCATTCCTACACCAACAAAAGAGAGAATGGAACAAATTTACAAAAAGTTCTAAATCAATTGTTGTCATATTTGACCAAATATATGTACAATAATAGGGTTCAGCAGCGTTATTCTTACCTCAAATTGTTGTCATATGCGCCATTAATCTTACCTCAATTTGTTCTTCGATTGATCAAAAGTTTGCAGAAACCCTAATTCCCTCACAACTCAAAAGTAATTCAATCAATTACATCAAATGAGTGGTTATTCTCTGTTGATGACTGAATTATTCAATCAAATCAAAAACCTGTACTCTAAATTCGAAAGTAAGTACAGAATATTCGAAATTTAGAGTGGAAATTGGTGAAGATGAGTGAGATTTAGATTGAGAAAGTACGGGTGATTTGTAGAAGAACGCAGAGAAGACGAAATTGGTAATAGTGGTGGTGTTTCAGTCGATTGAGAGTTGCAGGTGAAGATAGTGGTGGCGTTTCAAAAAGCTGATGTTTGCGGCGGTGGTGATGGTGGTAGTTTGCGGCGAGGTGGAGGTGGAGTTTCTCTGGAGTTTGGGACGAAGAAGAAAAAATAACGAAGGAGAAGAAAGAAGAACTGAAGAAGGGAAAAAGAAATGAAGGGAAGAAAAGAAGAAGAAGGAGATTGCGGGGATTCGAACCCGCAACCTTTAGGCGACTTTACCCTGTATTTTACTAAACTGCCCCTTAACAATTACAACATTACCAACCTCCGTGTCCTTTTTTTCTACACACGCAATTTACGTGATTACCCATCGTGTTTTGTTATATTTACGTCAATTTTAGTGAAAAATAGAAGCATAGAGGGGCTCTTTAGTCCTTTCATTGTTGATTGAAAATGGTTTGGGACACCAAAATCCAATCTTTTTTGCCAATTGATGATGACTTAGGATTTACAAAAAAGTGGCCATATAAAGGTCATCCCTCGCTTCGCTCGGTCGTCCCAACTAGTTATTTGATTTATTATCAATTTTAATTGTTATCCCCAACATGATAAACCGTGGGTTAGCATTGATGAAGGAAAAGGATACGAAGAAAAACAAGGTTTAGGATGTTAGATTGGAAATCATGGAAATCAAAATTTTAGTCTAGAATTGATATAGATTATTAATCATTTTTTTTTTCTTAAGTGGGAATGAAGCTTACGTGGATGCCACCTAATATTGGGAGTAGTAGGAGTAGAGAAACTGGGAGTCACAAATCATTTTCTATCTTTAATTTTAGGGCATACCAAAAAAATTTAGGGCATATAAAATGATTACCCTAACTAGGGTGTGGTGATAAAGGGCATTCAAGGATAGGTAAATTACTTAGTTACCCTCAATGAATTTATTAATAATGATTAATTGGGGGATATGAAATTAATTGGGGGATATAGCTACAAGACAAAATAGGGATCCAAATAGCAAAGCTGGGTCACCCCTTATCTAAGTATTTTTTTAAATCCTAATAGTGGCGGCATGGTAACCCATGCGAGAATTTCCTACGATTTTTTTCTGGTTTTGATGTTGATTTTTTTCCTGGTTTGAACAGAACTGCAGCATGGTAATCATGGATTCGAGCATCTTGGTACATGTTCCTAATATAGTGTTTTGCTTAAATTACTATGCAAACAGGATGAAAAGTATCCGAGAATGTTGATTTTTTTCACTTGACTACCGGCATTGATAGGAAATTCTCGAGCATCTGCGGTATCATGTTCCGACATATGGTCTTCATCAATTCCGGCATGGTCTTCATCACTTCCGTTTTGAATTTTTTTCTCGTATTAATCGGTCCACTTTGTCGGCATGGTCGGTTGATATGAAGACTATGCTTCGGTATCATGATACCGGCATGGTCTTCATCAATGCAGCATGGTCATCATCACTTTCAGCATGATCTTCATCACTTCCGAATAAAAAAAAAATTGGTTTCCAAAGTGAGGAGAAGAGAATTTGATATAGAGTGGGGAGAGTTTAGAATTTGAAAGGGAATGGAAAATATTTGGGTTTCAAAGCTCCACCCCTAAATAAGAAGTGGAGATGGAAATGGGGGATATGATTTTGTTTTTTGATTTTAAGTTTTTGATTTTTATTTTGTGGGAAGGGTACTTTAGTATTTTCATAACCAATGGTCACCCCTTAGCCGAAATCATGGGTTGGGGGAAGTAATTCATATCCCCCAATTAGTTTTCATATCCCCCAATTGTGGGTTCTTTATTAATTTACTTCTTCATTATTTATTTTGTCATTTAAATTTTTTTGAAAAAAAAATATTTAACATATTTTTTTTATTTTTTAGTTTTTTTTAAGAAAATAGTAGAAAAAAATAAAAAAAATTTATATTTAATTTTTTAAATTATTTTTTTTTACTTTTTTATAAAAGATTTAATTTAAAAAAACAGAAAAAAAAATAAAACTTAAAGAAAAAAAAATAAAAAATTTGATCTTTTTAAAATATTTAATTTTTAAAAATAAAGAAAAATAAGTAATATTTTAAAAACAAAAGATATAAATAAGGGCAGTTTTGACATTAAACAAAATATATGGATAAAGGGTTTTTAAAATAACTATCTAGTAACCCGTTTTGTCTTTATATGGTATGCCCTAAAATATTTAGGTATGTCCTAAAACATGGTTCAATATGTATGTGGGCAGTACTAATTACGAGTTTGCATCTACTTGGTGTTTGACCTTCGGTTGAATATTTCTTGGAAGGGCTTTCCATATTTTTATATGAGAAATATCTATTTGGGGTTTGTAGTTTCGGAAAATGGGTCATTTGTCCAAAAAAAATTATAACATGGTTCAAATGGACGAGTAAAAATTATTATGGGTGAAATGGACACAAAAAAAAATAGCAAGGATTCATCCTGGCTTAAACTTAAATTAAACTAGATGATGAAACTAGATGCATCCTGATGTAAATTAAAAATAAGAAAAAGAATTTGAAAATTGGTAGGATGAAACTGGTTATATCATGGCTATTTATATATTTTTGTCCATTTAAACAGTATCAAAATCTAAATGTCTTTTTCACTCAGGAATTATTGATTTTGGTCTTTTTAACCAATTTTGTGTTGTAGTTTGTACTTACTATTCTATTTATACCAGAAATCATAATATTTATCGATTAAAAAATGACGCTGGTAGTGGCTTAGGTAGTTTTATTTTTCATAGGCTGGATGTTGTTATTCAGAAAGGGGTTGGTGCTCAGCTTGTTGCTCGGCTGCCAACCAAAAGTTCTGTAGTGTGATGTATGATTAATAAAAATAATTAGAAGAAGAAAAAAAAGAAAAAGTGTCCCTAGAACTAGAGGTGTAAAACGTCTTTACCGCATGACCAGTACACGAAGTCGCGTGCTTCACATGCCATGTGCCATGTTGTCTTTGTGCAGTGATTTAAACGTGATGTGCCGTCTTTGTGCTTTACCGATCAAAAGCTAGGCACATCACAGCCCACGGGCACAACACACGAATAAACGCGCCGTCGTCTTTGTGCCGTGTCTTTAACACAAGTGCTATAAACAATTTGAAATCACTTAATGTACACATTAAGTCAGACAATATCACAAGAATTTAATTAGACAACATATCATTTGAAATTATTTCGAGTAAAATTAACAAGTTTATTAAATAAAAAGAAATAGCCCATCAAATATAAAATTGGATTATTGTCATGTAAATTAATGTTCTAGTTAAATATACGTGACGACATCATAACAACGATATTGAAATATATTTCCAAATATTAAGGTATTATATGTGTTGTTATAAATAAGCCAACATAAAATGTTAAAAACTAGCTAGAATAGTGACTCTTTTGTGAAATATACAAAAAATGTGATGTATTATGCCTTGTTATATGGTGTAATTGTACATGTTATGACGTGCTCTCTTAACGTGATGTGCTGGGCTGGCCACGTGCTTATCCGGTGCGCGCGTCTTTGTCTTTATTCTTGTGCCAATTAGTCAAACCCAGCACGTCCCATTTAACTAACGTGTTGTGCGTCTTGGGCTAAGTCACGTCTTTGGTGAGGCTGTGCTCAAATTTTAGCGTCTTTGTCTTGGGCTGTGCTTTCGTCTTTGGCACAGCCCAATTTACACCTCTACCTAGAACCTCATGAAACCCCTGCCTATTCTACATATGAAGGGGCGAGTCGAATTCTCTCAACCTTGAAAAGAGAAATCGATGGGATACCACTGTGCTATAAGGTGGTGGTAACCTTCGCAAACTACAATGGAATTTACTTAATCGGGCAAGCATTCAAGGGTTTAACGCTGTCGCTAGCCCTAGGAGTCTAGGACTAACAGCTGATACAATTCACATCGGACCTCTAACACGCAAGCCCGCAGGCATGTAGAAGCTTACCTACACCATTCCTATAGTACTACTACAAATTCACGGCACTTATCTAACATTCTTTTTATTTTTCACTTATCTGACATTTCGAAGAGATTTAGGTATTTTTCTTTGTACCAATTCCAAAAAACAAGATGTAAATTACACATTTCACGGAAACATGAGAAATAAATTTCACTTAACATATTCAACAACAATAATCAAACATTAAAACAAAACACATAATTTTCAATCCAAATAGTTTGAACAACTGGGTGCACTTGTTGCTCCACATATATATAGTCATATACTCCATGATAAGGTGTAATTGTTTGTGCCGCAAACCCAGTTCTTAGGAATTTATTGCACGCAACAATATATGTTAAGAAAACTCCATTGCTTGAAATACTAGATTCAATGAATTAGTGATTTATGACTGTAGTATAGGGGTAATTACTTCCCTACGCCATTTATCGTGAAACCATTTGCCAATGGGTCAATTAGTACTGGCGTTTGTCCAGAATTTGTTTGTGTTACTGGTACGGTTTCGCATTTGTCTTCATCAGAAAAGCACAAGTTTATCATTCCCGGTCCTGTTAACCTAAAAAATTGCAAAATGCAAAATGTCACATTTAATTTAAGAATAATCTTCACATCGACAATTAGCAATGATATGAATACCCTTCCTTCCACGACGATTTTTTTACTTACGTCAACTCCAATGTTTTATTGATGGATTTTTCCATCAATGATATAGGGATTGTTCCAAAGAAAAAGTTGTTCGCCAAGTTCCTGCGAGGAATGGAAAGAAAACATTTGATCCAAAATTTACAGCCATCTTAAATATATTTGGTAAATATTTTTTCAACCGAAAAATTTATCATGGAAGAAAAGCAAACTTACAACACTTTTAGATTAGGGAAGTTGGCTAGAAAATCAGGAAATTCAAGTACCAATAGGTTATTGCTCAAGTCTCTGCCAAAAAGTCGCCATGAAAAAAAATGAAATTAATGGACTAATTTCTCTATAGTTTGCAATGCACAATTATTTTCTTTGAAAATGCTTAAATGTACAGTTATACTAAACTTAATTACTCACATGATTTCAAGTGCATCCATGGCACTAAAATCCGGGAGAAGTACCCCAGCCAATGCAGCGCCATTAAGATTTCTGTAAACGTTAACTAGGTGGATAAGACTTGCGCTATTTATTTTTTTTGCTCAGTTATAAGACTTGCGCTATCCGAACGAAATAATTCAGAAGGAGAGCGATTTAAAGTTTTATCTTACAGAGCTGTTATTCGAGGTGTAGGATCGGAGCTACACTCAAGCCAAAAGTGTGGTGTAGGAAGACATGGATCACCGGTTGATATTAACGCAAGTAGAGGAAAATTATTTTGTAGCAAACTCAATGCCGCCACTGATAAAATAATCATTCAAAAAATTAGCAATTTAAATCAGGAAAATAGGTTTAAAAGAAAACAGGAAATAGATTTAAAATAGATCATTGTCATCTAATTAATCTACAATGGAAAAATAAGTAATGTGAAAGCGATATGATAAGCAAGAACCACACATGAGATTCGAAAGTTATACCATCAGTTGGGTTAGTTTGTGCGGAAACTGTGAGGAGTCGAGATGAGAAAGACAATGCTAATAGGATCAACCGAACAAGATTGACCTTAGTATTCTTCATGATATTATGAAGCAAGTTGATTATGAACAAATAAGACCAAAAAGAGATGATTGTTGGTTGATAACAATGATATATCATATATCATATATATAGACGACTGATCTAAGCTTCATTTATGTGGCCTCTTATTCTTATATGTGGCTTTTCATTATCTCAATTTAAAATTAGGCTTGATTTGGGAGATGACTTTGATGACATGAGAAGCACTATTGCCGTCTCTAAAAAGACTATAAAAAGCACTATTGACTTTGATGTCAAATGCTTGGAGGTCAAACCTGTAATAAAACTGTGGAAAAAATTTCATCGAATTCTAACAACAAGTCTTTTCTAGTTCATCTTGAAACTCTTGGTAAACAACTTGACTGTTTTCAGAAACAGTTGTCCTTTGCTGCTCGAAAAGATCCAGAAACTCTTAAAGGTATTCTAAACATTGAATCAGAGTTCTGGAACCAAGAATCAAAAATAGAAGAAGACTATCAACAAGCGTACCTGATTACAAGCAGTGTTTTACCCATTAATTGTGTAAGGTCTATTGCTGAATAAACTATCTATTATTTATGAATAAATTGTTTTGATTGGAGAATTTTTTGAGTTGGCCAAGCTTCTTTATATGAATATGTCCAAGTTGCTTAGGTTTAATGTGCTTTTTTTAACAGCAGGTTTAGTATGGGTTACTAATAATGTTCTATGGGTTACTCGGTCTCACACCTTATGTTCCATTTAGGACCACTTTGTACCGGGAGTCCGTCTTTTTTGGGCGCTTCCGGCTTCCGAATTGTATCGATGCAATTATTAAAGGTGGGAGATGCAAAATTGTAAGAAGCATTGGCCTTTGATTCCTGCGGCCATTTGTTGGACATTGTGGAAATCTAAGAATGCTATTGTTTTCAAGATGGTTCTGCCAGAGTAAAAAAAATTATTAAACAAGTGAAGATCCAAATTTATAATTAGGCTCGCAATGATGAAGTCAGGACGAATGTCTTAATCTTGCAAGCTCTTAAGCTTGCTTATCTACTTCTTGTAGGCTTTTCTTAATATATTAACTTTTGCCGATCAGAAAAAAGATGGAGCTGTTTCCTTTTGCTGGTTCAAAGATTATAAGTCAAATATCGATATTCCTTTCACTCAATTTATTTTGATGGCTTTAAAAAAAATAATTGTTCGATTCATCTAACTGGACCCAAGAGATAGTACACCTTATGTGTTGAAAATAGTTCCACATTAGCTGAGATTCTTAACTATTAGATCCTTGCGGTTAATAAATTCTGTACGAACTATCTTGTTAGGCTCCATCGATGGATCGACCTCAACAATTTAGTAATTGATCCAAAGAATCCAAACTTTCGGGATGGTTAAATCACCACGGACGACAGCCTGTTAAGCCAGGAACGTGCAAAGCCTCATTTGATAGGCTGTAAAGACGAGTTTTTGTTTTGTCTTTGATTCTGATGTCACGCGACGTTATGTTTTGTTTTGTTTTTGGACTTTAGTTATGCCGATGGCTATACTGATGTCACGCGAAGTTTTTTTCCCCTGGCTCCGATATTTTTGGTGGGTTTGTATCGCCAGTTGGATTTGCTGTGTCACGGCATCCGCCGGGTGGGCGGGATTCATGAGGTTGAAACCTTCATGCTTCTTTTATCCAGACGTGGGCTTGGGAACACCTTCCCGGGTATGCCCCTGAGGCTTGTTTATCGGCAGTCCATCGTTAAGAGGAGTCATCCATGGATGGCTCTTTGACCCGGTAGGGGGAAGGCGACCAAGGATGACATAATAGATTTCATAGAGGTAGCCAAAGACTTTAATCGCTTTCCTTATCACGATGATCACTATGGTTCTGCGTATTATGACTTTACATCCCCGCAGGAGGGTTGATGTTTGATTCCTCGCAGGTTCTGTCAGTATTGGACTTTGACTCAGTAATAGCGATATTGACTGGCTATCTTCCTGGTTTTTACACTGGTAAATTTAGGGCGATGTCCTAGAATCCTGATCGCGTAGCTCGATAATTGGGGTTTGACCAAGGGGTTCCTTCTCCTTTCCCCCCTCCATTCAATTCTGATATCCCGGTGCTCGTGCCAGCCTTGACCGCTTCATCTTCAAGAGTGCAACTCGTCTAAGTGATCGTGGGATCAGTTTTTGTTTCCGACATCCTGTCTCGGACCGTCTTTAAGCCGTTTCTGAGGCGGCTCATGAATATCAGGGTTATATTCGTCGGCGCGTGTTAAATTTCATTTTGCGTCAAATGTCCCCCTCCTCAAATGGACTTTGGTTTTTAACTTTTCTCTTTGCGTAACTTTCTGTAATTGTGTACATGTATCATTCTCGGAATTATGGTATAGAGAACGAAACACAAAGTAGAGGGGAAGAAGAGAGAGAGAAATTCCATTCAATTTTATAAAGTTTTACATACTTGGTTCCCAAGTTAGGGTTTCAAAGTGGGTATTATAATAAACTTTATGTCAATGCCTATATAGTCACTTGTCCTTATAATTTTCTATGCAAAAGAAGAAAAGGAAAACTATGATTTTCTATGCAAAATCATAGTAGTTAAAGTCATAGTACTTGTCCTTTTATATGTCAATGCCTATATAGTCACTTGTCCTTATAATTTTCTATGCAAAAGAAGGAAAAGGAAAACTATGATTGTAGTTAAAGTTCACAATTCAACATAGAATATCCATAAATGTACTTTTAAGACAAAGCCATTAAATTTATTATGACAAACCTATCATAAGCCTATTGTACTGATTACAAACATGATCGGGATATAAGCCTAGCTATTTCCAACTTTCGGTGGAACTCCATCCGCTGAATGTGATCATATTCAACTTTTGGTAATTACTCAATGTAGGATCGAGCAAGAGAGAGGAGAGCACACGCGGAAGCAATAAAACGATTACATTGATAATCGGTTTGTGTACAATCTCTCATGGCTTAATAGCCTACTTATAGTCTCACAAACTTGACGATCACTCAAACGACTTTCCTAATAAAACAAACTCTAAATAAAGCACACATTCCTAACATAAACCAAACTCTAAAATAGGAACTCTTCTAGAACTCTCTCTTCAAAGCACATTGCTTCTCAAGTAAGCTCGTCTTCCAAATATGACACGCCTGCAACGATGATCCAACTTGAAGAAACTACCAACAAACCCTTACTCCTTGATCATAGCTTATCCTTAACTTCATGATTCTACCTAATTAGTCAATCAACAAACTCAATTCACAAACACAAAACAAACTTCTTCTTTTGCTTAACAACAATCATCATACTTATTTTCACATTCTTCATCGCAGCGGAACACCATTCTTAACAAACTAGAAACACCTCTTTGTGCTCTATTCAACTTGCTAACCAAACACAAAACCAATTTTTTAACTCATCACGAGCATTGTAGCTCATCTTCATCTCTTAATCTTCTCTTCACATGTTACTTTAACAAGAGTCACAAAACTCGGACATGGTCAAACTTCACACAACTTCTTCTCCTTTGATGAAAAACAATTCTAACTATTTTCTCCAAACAAATGCAGCTTCAAGACTAACTTTTTCTCTCCTTCTCCTCTCCCTTCCTCTCACCTTGCTCTGATACCACATGTAGGATCGATCAAGAGAGAGGAGAGCACACGCGGAAGCAATAAAATGATTACATTGATAATCAGTTTGGTGTACAATCTCTCATGGATTAATAGCCTACTTATAGTCTCACAAACTTGACAATCACTCAAACGACTTTCCTAATAAAAACAAACTCTAAATAAAGAACACATTACTAACATAAACCAAACTATAAAAAGAACTTCTAGAACTTCTAGAACTCAAAGCACCTTGCTTCTTAAGTAAGTCTGCCTTCCAAATATGACACGCCGTGTCAATCGGCTCTCCAACTTGACCGTGTCAACTGCAGTAGTTGATCCCCTCAGACTGTGTCAACAATACTTGTTGATCCAAAGCTCAAATCACCATATCTTGGTTTAACTTCCAACACTCAAGAAAAAATAGGCGAGTTTTCGACGGGAAGGAAGGATCACTTTTTCAATTTAGTGTGTGGAAGTAAAGGAAGCTTTCTACCTTTCGAGGAGTTTAGATTTTAACAGGGACTTCAATTTAAAGACTAGACTGGTGTATCTTCTCTTGGGAGAGTTTATTTGAGAGACAGAGTGTGACAATAGGATTCGTAGAATCGTATCCTTTTTGTTCTTACTTGTTACTTACTGTACAAAGTCTTCGATCTTATTTTAATAAATTCTTTCTTTATCGATTAAAATAAAAAAGATACATTTTATCTTTGTCATTGTTGTTTTGATGATGCAACTGCAAGCTTTGAATTTTGATTGCCTGATGGTCATAGGTACAGTCCTTTTGTGGTTTTATATAGATGATGCTAGCCGTAGTAATAACAACTGATGCAATTAAAAATCTGAAATTCGACCACTAGCACATAAGCCTATCTACATGTGTGTAGAACCTTTCCCGCAGCATTTCTCCTATCGCTGAAATGAACCAACCTTTTGTAAAGACATAAAATTCCTTTCTTACACCAAGTAAGAAACAAGTTTCATTACAGATATTCAACAGTAAGTAAAAATTAAAACAAAATACATAAGCTTCAATCTAAAGTCCAAACAGTCTGAGCAACCGAGTGTATTTGTTGCTCCACACCACATTCACTCCATGATACGGTGAAATTCTTTGTGCCACAAACCCAGGGGATAGATAATTTATTGCATGCGTTGTCAATTATAATTCTATCCGTAAACAATTCAATTGCTTGAAAAACTAGATTCAATTAGATTAGTTTTGTAACATCAACTCGAAGATTTGGCTCTTTTCTCTTGTTTATTACTTGGGGTTACCATTCCCACTCCCGTCAACCTAAAATGGAACAAAAGAAACATCAGATTTGATTTAATGGAACAATTTGAATAATCTTAATTCAAACATTATGTCTCTTTATTACGTCAAATTTAACGTTTTTTCGTTCGCTTTAATCCATTTGCCAAATTCCTGCAGGAATATAAAGAAAACAATTGATCCACAATTTACAAACATCATAAATTATATATGCCAAAATTGATCATGCAATGGAAAAACTTACAGCTCTTTTAGTTTAGGGAAATTGGCAAGAAAGTCGGAAAAATCTTGGAACAAAAAATTGTTGCTAAAATCTCTGCCAAATATTTACAATGAAAACAAATGAAATTATTAGATTAACAGATTAATTTCTCTATTTTCAGTGATACTAAACATAATTGCTCACATGATTTGAAGTTCTTCCATGGCACTAAAATCCGGTAAAAGTACCACAGATCTGCAGAGTTACCAAGATTTTACTTAAACGTTAAAATATCGTATTGAACCCATGAAAATGGTGTAGGAAGACATGGATCACCGTTGATTGTAACCCAAGTAGAGGAAAAGCAAACAACGTAATGCCTCCACTGATAAATAACCAGTCAAACAATTTAAAACAAAGAGACAACTTTTAAGAGATACTCTTGTTTTTTACAAAAAGAACAAAAAAGTAATGCGAGAGCGCAGATTTAAAGTTAGCAAGATACATGAGATGAGATTCGAAGGCATTATACCATCAAGTAAAAACCGGCTATAGAGATGCAAAAGAATCTTTCTTTATAATAAGGACCCCAAAACGCCACATGGCGACCCCATAATCACTCATTTTGGTGAAGCCATGTCAAGCATTTTCTTTCCATGTCATCGTAAACTTATTGGCCACCGTCAGCACTACTTAAGCGGATGTAACTTGAAAGGTTGCTTTCCTTTCAACGACGAAACTAAATTAGGTTAACTATAAGATAAACATGTCTCTTCACATTGGATGTTAAAAGTCACAAGCAATACATGTACAATCGCAACCCCTGATAAAGTCACATCATTTGGCATTCCCAAATCCAACAAAATGGAGGACGACCAGAGGAAAGGCAGTGAACCGATTCAAGAGGCGTGTACTTCCAAGAAGTCCCTACATGAAATGTTCATAACACTGATGCAATTTCAAAGCAATCCACTCACCACCAATAGTTGCAAACTCTCACATGTTAAACAGTTGCAAACTTCACCACCGACTGGTTCCTCATTAGAAAAAGGATTTCACTTTTTAACTACTGCAAAACACACAACTCTAATATTTAGAAAACTCTCTGCTCCATTTAGAAAATTTTCAAAGACATAATGATATAAGCACTGCTAAGCAAAGAAGAGAAGAATGGAGACTATTATTGATGACGGCAACCCCAAAAGGTAATTATTTGATACAAAATTTACAAAATAAAATCAAACAATATTGATGATATTGTATAACATTTGTATTTTCTGGTGAAGCATTTCAAACGAAACAAGAAACCGCGAACATGCAGCGAAGTCAAGGGGATCTAGAATAAAACTATTAGGGAAAAGAAGGGCAGACATCACATATTTTTTCATCAAATTCTGATTCTAATGGAATGGTTACAACTAAAACCACATTACCAGAATCGCCCGACAATTACTCGCCACCACAGACGAATATATACCAAACACTTAATGACTGCTTTCGCAAAAAGGTTCATTAATGATTTGTTAATATAAAATCATGTGTAAATTTATACGGCCAAGTAGGAAATAATTAATTTTTTTATATTGAAATAGGAAATCATGATGATGAAATATATTTATGTTCGGGTTGCTGTGCAATCCGTTTGCAGCATATTACCTCAGTGAGAGAACCTCACATTTTTTTGAAGGAACTATTGGATCACAAGGGCGGAGAAAGGTCAAACCAAATTTAATCAATATTAGAAGATACAATTCCGATGTTTGCTTTCATATCGATGGGTGGAAATAGTTGGAAAAATTAATGATGGTAAAGGACCTTATGTTTTCAGAATCATCATAAGATTGTAGAAGCCCAACTGTTACTACTTATTTATTTCAAAGTTGAGACCTCAAAAAGATAAAAGAGTTCCAAACGTCCAATGACAAACTCTAAAGAATTCTAGATGAAACTTCCTTTCAGGATGGAGGAGATTGCAAAGTCAATTCTTGGAAAAAAAAAAATGCTTTAACTCACCAACGTATCGTAGGTGGCTTTTTAATAATAGGTTAAGAAAGAAGATAAAGCCTGAGATATTATAGTCGACGATAAGGGAATTGGGTCAAAGAGGATCACCGAATTTCATCCAAGTTTTTTTGGCAATTCAGTGGGGGACCTTCCTCTCTAATAGAGGAAAACGTTAGAAGGTTACAATGAGGGGAGTATTATGCATAGGGCAACAACAACGAGCTAACGAAGGCCTCACCACCATTTTGTCTCGTGTACTTGGTTGACGCGTTGCATGTCCATATTGAGGTGGGATGGGAAAAACCAAACCAAAATCATATCTCGAATTTTACAATGGTTTGAAGAATGCGGTAATTTTCGGCCGCATCTCGGAAAAAGGATTATGTTACCATCTTCATTTGCTTTGAGGGGCCAAGATACATGTTACACACTATCAATATGGTGGTGCCAGACGGATTATAGAAAGAAAAAATACTACTTCCTATGTGTATTTTAAAAAGACACGGGAGAATCGAGGCTGTACTTATGATTGACTTGACAAAGGTCTCGCGTGTGTTAAGTTTAAATGGTTGGTAAGTACATTAGCTGAGTTTTGGTTTGATGATATGTAATGTTTAACATAGGAACCCATACCCTTCTAAAAATAAATAAATATAGGAACCTATATATGTATTGTGTAATCTCATTTTAATTTGATATTCGGGTGTATGATGTAATTGATTAAAATAGGGTTTTTGGGGTGAAACTTCCACACACAACAAGCAGTGGAGTAGAGATGTTATTTATACCGAAGCAAATACACAAGGGTTGTTCTAGAAGTTATTCAAAAAACTTTTAGAATAAGCATTCCCTCTATACTAGCATTATACTCGGTCTTCCAAACCAAATGACTTTGTTGAGAGTCAGGTCTGGTCCTCGCGAGTTGGCGATGGCTTAACACCTCCCCTCAAGTTGCATCGTAGTTGACGATGTGCAACTTGGTTCGAAGAAGTTGAAAACGCTACGCGAAAGACCTTTTGTGAAGATGTCTTCACGCGAGCTAATGAAACGGACTTGTAATTGATGGTTCCTTCGTTCTTTCCCCCCTTTTTCCTGCTTATTGCTTGGTAGCTGGCCTTTGTGGTGTTTCGTAAATTGCAGCTATTCATAATTATCATCTATTTATTAAGGAAAGAAGAAATCAAATAAATCACTGATTGTGATCGTAATCAACTTTCAGTAAGTTCAAAAAATATTAACATGTGTTGAGATTATTAGTCCCACACTGTCTGGGCAATCTAAGATCCTGCGGTTTATAACTCTATGGGCCTCTCCACTCATTGCCAATTGATTTTGAGTTGGATGCCCGTATTCTAACATGGTATCAGAGCAAGCTATTTGTATCTAGTAGTTTGACCGCACATTGCCACCAATTAGTTTTGAGTTGGATGCCCGTACGTATATAGTTATTGTTAGCGCTCCTGTTGTTATAGTGTATCATTGTCATTGTTGCTTTGATAAGTAATCCTAATTGCCTAGTTTTTAATATTGCTTTCCTGCTATTTATACACAGGCCACATTTTTGCAGAGGCGTGAAATTAATGTCACACGATAACCAACTGAAATTGTGCCTCACATAATCGTAGAGGCTTGAAAAAGCTTGTGGACAGCAAGAGACTTCCGTGGCATTGCCAAACCAGTTTCATTCGAAGCATTTCATAACAACAGTTAAAATTCATTGTTTATTTTTTATATTTGATCCGCAGATAATTAGATTTATGCTTCAATCCAAACAGTTTCAACAACCAAGTGCATCAGCTACTCGACATTCATTTACTCCATGATCAGGTGTAAATTGTTCTTGCTGCAAACTCAATTGCAATTACAAATGGTCAATAATTTATTCTACGCATTGTCAATTACAAATGCTTGATCACAAGAATTGATCGAAATACTAGTTTCAATTAATTAAACTAGTGATTTTCATGTGACATGATGTATAACCGTTACTTCCCTATGCTGCCTAACCCGAAACCGTTTTCAAAAGTTCGTCCAGCAATTGTTTCTGTTCCCGGGGGCGATGAAGGAATTGTAAATGTTTGTCCAGCAATAGTTTCTGTTCTTGGTGGCGATGAAGGAATTGCTTCTGTACCTGGTGTTCCTGTTTCTGGTTCGCTTTCGCACATGTATTCATCATACCAGCATAAGTCATAAATTTGCGTTCCCGTCAACCTAAAAATGGAAACAGAAATGTCAGTATTCTACGCTATGTCAATGACCAATGCTATGAATACCCTTCAATGACCAATTTTCACTTACGTCAACTTTAACGTTTTTTCATCAGATTTTTCCCTCAATATTGTAGGTACCGTTCCAAAGAGAAAGTTATTCGTCAAATTCCTACCAGGAATAGAAAGAAAAATAAATGATCCATTATCTACAGAGATCTTAAATAGATATGGTATTTCTTATCCTTCATCATGTGAAAAAGCAAACTTACAACACTTTTAGTTTAAGGAAGTTGGCAAGAAAATCTGGAAATTCAGGTACCAAAAAGTTATTGCTCAAGTCTCTGCCATATGTTATCCACAATGTGAAATTATTATATTAACACATTAATTAATCTCCCAATTTCTTTTCGGAATTATAAAAAAAAAGTGTCCATGTGGAAAAATGCATTTAAGAAAATACCCATATTTTTTTCGAAATATATTTAATGCCCATGCCGTTACTATATCCATCCCGACCTACCCAACCAGTAAAATCCCATTGATTTAGTCAATTTCTCAATTGAAATTTTTCTGGGTGCAACTACTAAACTGACCGTAGCATAAGATGATCTTGCACCGTACTTTGGTCAATCAACGGCTCAAAATTCACTCGGTCAGGTGCTAATGTGAAGTAAGTGAGACGTGGCGAGTCTTGTTGAATGCTTTGTTAAGCAAGTGGGATGTGGCAAGTCATGGGAAATACCGCACACTCACATCCAAACCTAAAGGGACCCTGCATTTCTCCCCAGGGGCCCACCCAATTGTGTGTGCGGTTTTAAACTTGTTTAAAGCCGCGGTACATATAGAACCACTGATATCTAGCAAAAATTCTGTTTGTACCGTCGTTTTGAACAATTAAAATACTGCACACTCACATCAAAACCTAAAGGGACCCCCTGCATTTCTCCCCAGGGGCGGGGCCCACCCAATTGTGTGTGTATGCGGTTTTAATCTTGTTTAAAGCCATGGTACATATAGAACCATTGATATCTAGCAAAAATTTTGTTTGTACCGTAGTTTTGAACAATTAAAATACCGCACACTCACATCCAAACCTAAAGGGACCCCTGCATTTCTCCCCAGGGGCGGGGCCCACCCAATTGTGTGTGTATGCGGTTTTAATCTTGTTTAAAGCCGCGGTACATATAGAACCACTGATATCTATCAAAAATTATGTTTGTACCGTCGTCTTGAACAATTAAAATGCCGCACACTCACATCCAAACCTAAAGGGACTCCCTGCATTTCTCTCCAGGTGCAGGGCCCACCCAATTGTGTGTGTATGCGGTTTTAATCTTGTTTAAAGCCGTGGTACATATAGAACCACTGAATATCTAGAGTATTTTATTTATCAAAACAGAAGAAGTCAATTTTATGTTCTCACCGTGGTGAAACCGAGACGTGTTTTCTTATCTCTTAACCAAGCAGTTGTTGATACATCACCGGTGTGAAATCAAGACTTGGATATCGGTTAAGAAGAAGCAGATGGTATCACCTGCAACATCAAATCTTACGGCAACAAAGAGGTAAAAGACGATTGTTTATTGTTTTTTGATGGGTTGTGTAGATCGTGCAAAATTAGGCTTATAGAGATTTGCAATGACAAAAAAAGGGAGAAGTCCATAGCGACAGTATTGCAGGCAGTGATGAATTGATCAATTAGGTTTTGTGAATGTTAATTTGGGTATTTTTTTGAATTAGGGTTCTTAATGAAATGGGTATTCTTAGATTGTAAAGAAAGAAAGAAACTGGCTCGTGATGATTGTTCTGAATCAAAGGCTTCTGTTAGGGTTTTTGTTCAAAAAAATTGGGGAAGAAGAAGATGAACAGTGATGTATAGGTTTTGATTCAGCTAGGTATTTGAGTTCAATGTAATCAATATCGGATTTCGGTGAATATCGGCCAATATCGACATCTCGGTGAAACACCGAAACCGATATTATCGGCAGCATCTCGGCCATCTCGGCCGAGATTAACTACATTGGTTGAGTTTACTTTGACTTGTTCTTCCAACTCGGTCCTGGTCCAAGTATTTCAGGGCATGAACGTCTTATGATATGGCCAAATTAATGCCATGTATACACTAACATTTGTTACCCGTTCTTTTCAAAAAAACGTGAAGGAAAAGGTTAATTCATGGGCATTAAATATATTATGAAAAAAACGTGGTCATTTTATTAAAAACCCCATTTATTTTTAAATGAACAATGTAAATACTTACATGATTTCAAGTGCATCTGTAGTTGCAGGATTTCCTACAACCACACCGCTCCAAGATTACACATTGTTCTAACCAAAGTCCATGATCAATTAATAAAATTTTATTTATCTTTGTGATGAATCTTACAAAAATAATAAGAATGTAAGGGAATTAAAATAGCTCTGGACTTTCTCTCCCCTATTTGTTCTCCTCTCACCCTAAAAATGGTCTCTCTCTCTCTCTCGACTTTGTTTGGTCCTTTATATAGGATGTTACATAGTGGATGACAGCTAAGCCAGCCTTTATTTTCGGATCTGATCTGTGTCATTCTCGCAAGCTTACAATGGTTTCCTTCGCAAGACAATCCCAATCTTCGCAGAATCTTCACACTTTCCTTATGGTTAAGCTGACGTCACTCGCTACATAACTTCTCTAATACTCTTAGGTGGCCTTCGCAACCATCCTTCGGTTAAAGCTTCGCTGAGATATAACTGTTGCGAGATTCTGTTCCTACATCTTTCCTCTTCTCATGTCT
Source organism: Papaver armeniacum (assembly GCA_023531295.1). Lineage (NCBI taxonomy): Eukaryota > Viridiplantae > Streptophyta > Magnoliopsida > Ranunculales > Papaveraceae > Papaver > Papaver armeniacum. The sequence goes on along the minus strand of JAJJWW010014642.1, from coordinate 687,964 downwards.
TCTCTGCGAAGAAGAGAATGATATGAGAATTTCTATCTCTAAATGCCGCAACCGCTCATTTTTTCCTATCTTTTTCAACCTACAACCTTTCGTGAATTTAGCGTGACTGTCTACACGTTTTTACTGTTCCCAATTTTTTACCGGCACATTCAATTTCAACCGGTCATCCTTTTTGCCTATTTAAGGAGAAGATTAATGGGAATATTATTTTCTTTCTTTACTTCATCTCCCTCATCTTCGAGCTCTCTGTAAACCTTCATTCTCTGCAATTTTCTTCATCTCTAGTTCTTACAAGTTTATCTGTCTGCTACTGTTTTCATGGAGTCACCCAGGTTAGCTTTGCTTTTTTCTTCTTCAATTTTGCTGGAACTGATCTTACTTTGATGACTTTTTTAACTAATTTTATTATCTTGTTTAATTCCCATACTGATTCTGTTTAAGCAAAAGCACCTCTTCCACCAAATTCACAGTCCCAAACCCTAAGGTTTCCAAACACTCGCAACCCAAAGTTGTTGTAGTCAAGAGAAACCCTGCGAATTCCACGGTAATAAGAAACATCTCTTCTTGAATGTTATTTTCTGATTTCAAACCTCTAGCACCTTCGCCCACAGCTTTGCTAGCTGAGTCTTCGTTACCTGCGACTCCTTCCCATGAGAATGTCATTACAGATGTCGTCCCCTCAGCTACCCCTTTTTCGAATGAAATCCATTCTTCTCCTTTTGTGAATGCCGCAACAATTGATTCTATTTTTACCTCACTTATAAAACCTTTTTCTTCTTCACCTGCGAAAGATGATTCACTTCCCATAACTTCAATCATCACTACTTCTTCATTTGAGACCCTTCCTGTTAAGAAGGAGCTGTTAAAAAGAGTAGACATTGCTTTTAAAGTTTTGTCTGATATTCTTGATGATGCCCGAAGATATTCTGCTGACCCTCTAAAACTTAACGTTTGCGAAATCCTGGGTAAATATTTTAATGCTGAAAGAACGACTTCGCAAGCATCTTTAGAGATTGATTCTTTGAAGGAGATTCTCCAAGATATGACTTTAAAATGTGATGATCTTCGCCTCAAAAATCGAAAGTTTGAGAACATTTCGATAGATTGCGAGAATCTTCGCAGAAAGAATGATGAATTGAGAGGTATGATCTTCTTGCTTTCATTTATAACTTATCTTCTTTATTAATTTTATTTCTTTTGTATTCACTTTTCTTGTTCGCACATTAAGTTCTAATTCAGAAACGAATAATGGAGAGATATGACTTTGAATATTCCGCTAAAGAAATCTCGTGCTGATAATGAAGCTTTGTTGAACCAATATAACCAATTAGATAATATTTACTCGTATTTTGTTGATCAAATTAACAACCTTTCTAACGAGAACTCCCAAATAATCCAAGAACAAGAAGTATCAAGTAGCAAGCTATCCCAACTTTCTTATTAATTAATTAAAGCTAACTTGAAGATTGAAACTCTATCAGATGAAAATGGAACCCTGTCTCAAGAGAAGCAAATCCTTCTAAACAAAGTAGCGATATATTCACAACAACTTAATATTCATCAAAAAATATGTGATGAACAAGAGCGATCTCTTCGCTCCTTAAGAAGTGAACTTAAAGAAGTAACTGAATCGTCTATCACTGAGAAGAATAAACTCATCCAAGGTAGAATAGCTTTGAGCATAAAGGAAAACCAACTTAAATAGCAACATACTCAGCTAGAAGGTTCCTATGCTTCTTTAGCGAAGAAAAATGCTTTACTGATCGCTAATGATAAGAATTTTCGATCTCGCTTGAAAGGTTTAATTGGGGATAATTTTGATGATGCAATGAAAAACTTGGAGAATAATAGTTTGGCTTTAGCCCAATATCTTGTTTCGCAGAAGGAAGGTAGTCATAAGAATCTGACTGCCTCATCCAACTTTTCATACTTAATTATCTTCGCAATATTCTTCTTTCGTGAATTTCGCTATAACAATCTTTTGTATTTTTACTGTTCGCAGATTCTGAGAGAAGTCTTCATTCTTCTATATCTTCTTTGGAATCCTAGTTAGCTAAGATTCCCTAGGAAAATGCTACGCTTGCTACTGCCCTTGCTCATTCTCGTGATCGCGCAGAAAGAAGATTTGATTACCTTCAACATTTCAAATATATCGAAAGTAGAAATCACCAGAAGGCACTTCTTGGAAAGTTCACCTCAAGTCTAAAGTTCTTGTAAATGCCATTTTACTAGAGAAATCAATTCCTCCTACAAAATTTATGCCTCTTGATGTAGATATTGACGAAGTTCCTCGCGATCCTGATAGTGACTTTGACTTCGAAAGTGATAATGACGCTATTCTTGAGGTATTTTATGAAGAAGATGAGCCAATGTTGAGAATAATCAAGATGGAGAACAAGCTAGAATGGATCAACAAAAAGAGAAGGCTTGTGAAGATGAAATGATTTTAGAAGGCTGTCCACCATCCCCTCTTGGCGAATCACATGTTGAAATCTGAAGATTTTCTAGTTTCTTAAGTTGTTTTACCTTTGCTTTACTTTTCTATCAAACAATATAGTTTCATGAATCTCTAAATTCACTTATATTTTTAATATCTCCTTATCAGCGAGATAGATAATGCATCTTGTTTATTAATTCCATACTTGCCTCTCATTATCTATCTTGCGAATATTGAACATGTCTCCTGCACAATACTTAAATGGTTAGTTTATATAAATTCATTTGGGCGTCAATATCACAGGCATGTTCTTACTTTCCTGCAAAATATTGTTATCAAATATATCTTGGAATTTTCCAAAATTTCATTTTATTATGTGGTCTTATTTTGCCTTCCTAAGTAAAGGTCTTATCTTGCCACTTTTTATATTTGCGAAAAAATCGCAGGACGTATTTACATTTTCATGTATCGACCCATTGATCTTGTCTTACCATTTTCTTGTATTTTTTCAACATGATATTTTTCATGCGATAATATGACAGGCCTAAATATTCTTGCGAACGTAAATCCACATGACATTGTCGTCTTGCGACAAAATCGCAGGACGTCTTTACACTTGCGTGCATCGACCCATTGATCTCGTCTTATCTTCTTCTAGTATTGTTACTCTGCAAGATCGTTTCACAAATATGACAATCCTTAATACTCCCATGAGTAAAAAGCCTCATGACATTTGCGTCTTTAGACACTTATCAGCTCCCTAATGGAGGGTGCCGCCCTTATCATCCCCCTGGTTGCCCCTTCAAGGAGGCGTACCTCTACCATACAAGGTTGGCTCCTCCCATCCGGTTCTCTTTACAACAACCAGTTGTTTTCACGTCCTTTTATCCCTTCGCCGATATGGCTCATGGTTACAAGACCGCACCCTAAGTGGAGTTTTCTTCTGGCTGAGTGCATCATAGCCAAGACTTTCCAAGAATAGCCGAGACGCTTCAAACGCCCCAGGCACTCTTGGCTCAACCGTGTACCTCGGCGCCTTGATCGAGTTCTGCACTCCTTAAGAGAGACCTTCTTACCTTGATCGAGGCAAAAATGACATACCAATCTGAAATTGTGTCACACGATCAGTAACTTTATGACGTACCAATTAAACTATACAAAAATTAATTTTATGATTTCAATTTGTACGAGAACAAGTTGTAACAGGCAAGGTATCGGAAAGCTACTTGACATAAAAATTTGTTTCTATCTTATCACCTACTAACACGTTTGATAAATTTGGTTTAAAAGGGAGACTGAGAGATGAACAATCTGTAAACAACTTTGCATCACATGCTTGGAGATATCAGCTGTGGTTATGAACTAAACTTTCCCACCGAGTAGACTAGATACTAATTCATAGTCAAGTTACAGCACGTAGGTAATAAATCTTCAAATCTAGCTTGATTCTATGTTTCCATAAACATGTGCACAAACCAATCAGTTATGGATTAAAGGTGTTTACTCTATAAGAAGAAAGTTTCTCGGGAAGAGGAAGATCAGAGCCATCCTCAGCCTTACTAGAAACATAAGGACCTTCTAGAATGTCAGGGCAATTAAGCCAGCTTGAGTCATTAGATCTGCGAGCAGTGCTATTGGATTTTTCATTCCAGTCAACATCTCGCATGATCTTCTTATCTTCAGTAATACCATCTTTTCTTCTTAAGTGAACGTCTCATTTAGTTGAATTACTTTTCATAATTCCAACATAGTAATTTTTGAAGAAGTTATAAAGAGTGTATTCGGTAGAGTCTATGATCTTATCACGGTACAATTTGTTTTGAACTTCATAAGGATAAGAGGTCTCTAATCCGGCTGCGCTGCGAGAATATTCCAATGCTATTATAATCGCATCACCACTTAGTTGGAATATTCCCCGTGCGAATCGATCATCAACAAGAATTTCATAAGGGAATTTCTGGGTTATACAAGGGAATTGGAAGGCTATTCAGAAGTTGCCCTAATGAGACAATAACTCTTTGATTGTTCCATTGTTCAGAGTTGACCAAATCAAGATTTAGTTTGGATGAATAATCAGAGGACGAAAAAAGAGAAAGTGAATAACCTTTTGAATTGAGTTCTTCCTTTAACGTGATGAATTTTGTCTCCATCTTCTTACCAGTTGGAGCCATTGAAGAATGAGAATGAAAAAGAGTGAAAGTAATTAGATAAAGATCGAGATCAATAAAATCAATAGCAGAGTAGACGAAGTAAGAAAGTAAGAAGTAAAAAGAAGAAGGAAGAAGACGAAGGAATATATATAGGAGAAAATAAGTCTCGTTTTTCAAGATTTCATTCCATTAATGCGAAGAATAAATGGATAAAAATAGACGGTTAAAATGACGTGTCAGATAATGAATGGTTAAGAAAACACGTGTAAGTAAGGAAAACTGGAATTCCGGAAGGGTGTCGGCAGAGTGGAATACGAAAAGATACGCATGTGCGATATTATAGGATAGGAATTTCTCATATCGTTCACTCTTTAGAGTAAGCGAAATGAGAAGAGGCAAAATGTAGGAATGGAATATCGCACATATAATGAGTATGCGAAGTGAAGGCTATCTAATGTAAGCGAGGACTAGCGCACATAGTATAATCGAGGTGCCGTATTGGATGATGTCAGCAAAGTCACGAGTATAGTGTGATGGTCTATGCGAAATATAAACTGTGCGAGAATGAGTGAGTGTATATGAGCGAATGTAAAACACAGTGATTCCGAAAATAGTGGATCTCTTAGCTGTCATCCACTATGTAGAACCCTATATAAGGGAAAAGAGTTATCACACAGGAGGGATCTATGAGAGTGTGTTAGACAAGAAATTAGGAGAGAGAAAGTTTATTTGAAGAGCAAGTAAAGTCATTGTAATATCTTGTAACCAAATATAGAATTTGAATAATAATAATAATAAAAGAATTCTATTATGATCACTTAGAATGTTGTCTAAATATAGTGGAGTGTGGTTGTATGATTTCCTGCAACTACACCAATTTTATCTGAAATGTGAAAAAAAAAAATAACAATAAGAAGAAGAACGGGCACCTAGCTCAGCTGGTCATCCTCGTTCCCCAAAGTTTCATGCGTTCCAGGAGGTCCCAGGTTCGAGCCCCAATGGCGTAATATTGCAGGAATTAACATGGAAGGTAGAGTTAGTTTGCCCCCCTTGTGACACAATCTCAACCCCCATCCGCTTCGGCTCCCTTGGCTAGGTTACCAATGAGGCTCGCTGGTATGCTAGCACAACAACTTGTACAATTAATGTAGTAGTATGTCGTTCGAGCTTAGCTTGTTAGGCTTCCAACTAGTTTCATGTAATAATACTTATCCAATGTAATAATAATAATATTTATAATAATCCGTAATAATAATAATAATAATCCCAAACATAGAGTTTGAATAGTGTTTGGTCCGCTATTAATCGAGTCAAGTTGCAAAAGAAAAATTAACTTTCCCAGCTCATTAAACTGGTGCATAACTGTACATATAATACAACGCGTATAATTTGAGGTGGTGCATTTGCTGATTTGCATAAAAACATACGAAACTTACTTGACGTTGAATTAGAGTAACTATTAGAAAAGAAAACACTTCAATAAAATAGAATAAATCTAGAGAGCCAAAATATATTTTTTTCCTTACATTAAAATGAAAAAGAAAAGCCGAAGCTCAAAGTACAGAGAACTGAGAAATTTCAGATGACAGAGCTGTAGTGGGTTAAGATCTATAATCACAAGACAATCAGATATTTGCTCAGGTCAGATCATTTTTATTTCATTAGATTCCCTTCCATTCATGAAATCTCTTTACATAACTGTTCAAATTTCAAGTTTTAAGCTTGGATCGATCATCTATAAGTTTTATATTTCATAATGTAGGATCTTAGAACTACATGACAATCACATGTGCATGGATATGTGTATAGATAATATACACGACAATGCCATTGATATTGAATCGTGATAATCCTCTTGAGAGACCCAGTAAATCTTCTTATTGCGGAATACCTTGTGGAGCTCTTGGTTTCTTCCTCTTGACCTTTTACGTAATGAGTTGTAATTCTTGAATATAATATTGATGGGTATTGTATTCCATTTATAGGCAGAGGAAGGACCAAGTTCCTAGGATTTTTAACATCAACTTTTAATACTCAACCGTCCATCAAGGGAGAGTTAATAAGGTATTAAATCCTTATAGAAACTTAAGATAATAACTCCTTATTAACCTAAGATGCATGTCTAGCAATGTCTTGATTAACTTAGATTATTCACATGGAACCAAGAGACATTTCTAACCGTGTAGAAATAATCTTACATTCTCCCACTGGTCCATGTGATAATCAATTTAATAGTTAATCATGGACAACATAAGCGCGCATAATTGCTGAACAAAATTTAATGGTTAAACATAATACCTTAATCAAGAAAACTACTCATGCGAGTCATAGCGGTTGCACATTGTCCTGTTATCAACATGTTTCCTTCCATGTACCACAACACAAATAATTTACTCAACCAGGCCTTAAATAGGAGTATCATAATGGTCCAGTGATGTCTTCAAAAGAAAACAATTTCTGTGAACATTCATCCAATCACATAAAGTATACTAAAGTGGATACAGAAATAAGTTCAGAATAATCATAATGAGAGCTCAGTAAGTGTTCCAACATAAGCAAATAGTCAAAGTGAAACTAATTGTCTGTTACTCTCTCAAGACCCATGTTTCCAACATGTTCTAGAAAGGTCTTGGGAGGTAACGCTTTAAATAAATGCATCTCGGCAATCATAAGTTTTGTGCCTATGTGTTCAATGAACAACTTTTTCATCTGAACAGCTTGCTTCACGCATAGGTACTTTAGATCCATGTGTCTTGAACCCTTAGTATATCTAGCGTGCTTTGAAAAAAATACTGCTGCGGCATTATCACAGTAAAGTTTCACTGGTGCGGAGGCAAAATTTAGGTCTCCAAACCTTGAGATGAAATTCCGCAGCCATGAACAATGATTTGTAGCTTCATAACATGCTACGAATTCAGCTTCCATTGTCGAGCCAGTGAGAATAGACTCTTTTGCACTTTTCCATGATATTGCTCCTCCAGCTAATAGAAAAAGATATCCAAAAGTGCTCTTTCGAGTATCATTACATCCCATGAAATCGGAATCTGTATAGCCAACCAACTCAAATTGATCTGACTTCGTAAATGTGAGACGATGATCCTTTGTTCCTTGCAGGTACCTTAAAACTTTCTTTGCAGCTTTCCAGTGTTCCATTCCAGGATTCACAAGGTATCTTCCCAGCATACCAACTATATAGCTGATATCTGGTCGTGTGCAAACTTGAGCATACATTAAACTTCCCACCACAGAAGCATAAGGGATTTTATCCATTTGCTTACGTTCCAGTTCATTCTTAGGACAAAGATTGAGTCCAAACTTGTCTCCTTTAGAAACCGGAACTATGCTTGGCTTACATGCACTCATCTCAAACCTCTCTAGAATTCTTTCGATATATGCTTTCTGTGAGATTGATAATGTTCCAAGTGATCTATCACGGGATATTTCTATCCCAATCACATAAGAAGCCTCACCCATATCTTTCATTTCAAAATTCTTCGAGAGATATTCCTTAGTTTCATGCATAAGACCAAGATCACTACTACAAGTAGTATGTCATCTACATACAATACCAAAAATATGAACTTCCTCCCACTTGATCTTGAGATATATGCATGGATCTGACATTTTCTTCAAAACCAAATTTTTGAATGGTTTCGTTGAATTTTAGATACCACTTTGCTGGAGGCTTGCTTAAGTCCATAAATTGATTTCTTAAGTTTGCGAGACCATGTGTTCCTGTCCTTCTAGGACAAAACCTTCAAGTTGACACATGTAAATATCTTCTTCAAGATCACCATTAAGAAAAGTTTGTTTTCACATCCATTTGATGTAACTCAAGGTCATATTGAGCTACTATTGCCGAATAATTCTGAGAGAGTCTTTCTTTGACACGGGAGAAAAAGTCTCTTTGTAATCAATGCCATCTTTCTGAGTGAAACCTTTGGCTACAAGCCTAGCTTTATAACATTGAATATTGCCATTAGCATCGCGTTTGGTCTTAAAGACCCATTTACACCCGATTGCTTTGTGTCCTTCAGGCAATTCAACGTATTCCCAGACTCCATTATCATCCATCGATTTTTTCTTTACTTTCGTAGCATTAATCCATTTACCAGAATTACTACATTTGATAGCTTGTGAATAAGAAATTGGATCTTTCATAATCCCTAAATCAAAATCCGATTCTTGTAGATAAACCACATAATCATCAGAAATGGCCTTTTTTCGTTCTCTATGAGATCTTCTTAAGGCTATTTCTTGTGGTTGTTCTACATTTTCTTCAGTGGCAATAGTCTCATCATGAAGCTCCGGTGTCGTTATTTGTGTTTCTCCCTCATCAATCGGTTCTACAACCGGAGGAGTCACAATGTCTGTAGAAATCTGAGGTAAAGGGATTATTACTCTGATTTCTTGAACAGATTTTTCTTGCACTGGTGTGCTCACACTAACTTCGCCATCCTTAATGAATTTTGCATTTCCAGTTTCAACAATTCTCATACTATGGTTAGGACAATAAATAGTATACCCCTTGGATTTTTCAGGAAAACCAATAAAGTAACCGCACTTATGAGTTTTCATATCCAATTTCTTTTCTTTGGGATTATAAACTTTCGCCTGGCTGAACAACCCCAAACTTGCAGGGTGTTTTAAACTAGGTTTCCAGCCCTTCCACAGTTCAAAAGGAGTCTTTGGAACTGCCTTGCTCAGAACTCTATTTAAAATGTACACAAAGATAACGAAGAGCATACATCCACAAACTCAAGGGTAAACTCGCATGAATAATCATGCTTCTAACCATTTCCATTATAGTACGATTTCGCCTTTCTGCTACACCGTTCTGCCAAGGTGAACCTGGTGTTGTGTATTGAGCAACAATTCCAAGCTTTTGAAGAAGTAAAGCGAAAGGTCCAGGATGTTGTCCTGTTTCGTCATACCTTCCATAATACTCTCCACCCCTATCAGACCTAATGATTTTCACCTTCTTTTCTAATTGCCTCTCAACTTCGGTAATGAATTGCTCTACAGCATTCACAGCTTGAGATTTATCATGCAATAAGTAAAGATAACAATAACGTGAAAAATCATCAATAAAGGTGATAAAGTATTTTTCTCCTCCAAAAGTTGGAACGTCGAAGGGTCCACAAATATCTGTATGTATAATTTCAAGGAGTTCGGAACTTCTTGTGGCACCTTTCTTTGTGTGTTTTGTCATCTTTCCTTTAATACAATCCACACAACTCTTATAATCAGTAAAATCTAGGTTCTGTAGAATCCCATCTTTTACCAATCTTTGAAGCTTTTCACGAGATATATGTCCCAGCTTCTTATGCCACAAGAATGAAGAATTACCCTCAACATGTTCAGTTCTATCATTATGATGCATTGTTAAATAGGTTCCAGGTATTGATGATGGTGATAAATTTAATTTGTAAAGACCATCAGAAAGATAACCAGAACCAATAAATTTAAAATCTTTAAACAAACTAAAACATCCATTGGAAATTTGAAACTGAAAACCTTGTCTATCTAGTTGAGAAACTGAAATTAAATTGCGGGAAATAGTTGGAACATAAAGAGTGTTTTCCAAATCAAGAAAGTATCCTTGATCTAGAATCAGACGATAGGTGCCTATAGCGTTGACTGGGGCTTTATTGCCATTGCCCATAAAAAGGAAGTTTTCATTATGGTTTGTGATTTGGGTTGAAAGGTATCCCTGCATCGAATTAGAAACATGAACATTAGCACCAGAATCAAACCACCATGATAAAGAAGATTCTTTAACAGTCAAATTTGTTTCAAAATAGCTTACGAATCCCAACGGATTACCTTTATTTTCGAACCATTTTTGACGTTTAGAGCAATCTTTCTGAAAATGACCAGGTTTCTTACAGAAACGACACTTATTGTCATCTTTCTTTGCCTTCTTCTTTTCAGGTTGACCAGGTTATTACGTGGTGCTACCTTATTGCCATTTCGCGAGCTTGCGCTTATTATTCACTCCTCGATTGACGAAATGTGCTTGATTAAGCCCTTGCTTTGTTTAGCCTAGCTTCCTCTTGAACCAAAGATGTTTCCCAGTTCATTTTGCAGTCCACTTTTCCTTAATAGTGTTGTAATGCACTTGAAAAGGGCATCTTGAGGTGGTAGCGAGTTGAGAATGAATTGGACAAGAAAATTCTCATCCACAGTTAATTTCATCTCAGTGAGCTTAGCAGCAATGCTTCGCATTTCAATTACGTGTTGGTGCATTGATCGTACACCGGTATACTTCATGGTGGTCAGATCAGCCATCAACTTCCCAGCTAGAGACTTATCCGCTGTCTTAAAGCGTTCCTTTACGATTTCCATAAAGTCCTTAGCATTTTTAGGTTTGGGAAGCGATTCTTTAATGTTTGCATCAATGTGCATTCGCATCAGCTGTATGCTCAGCCTATCACTTCTCTCCCACTTTTTCAAGAGATCCTTATCTTCAATACTGGAACTCTTATCATCTATAATTGGCTTTTCAATTTGGAGAGCAAGATCAATGTCTTGCACACCCAAAGTGAACTCAACATTCTCTTTCCATTATGAGAAGTTGGTGCCATTGAAGAATGGGATAGGCAAGTATACGAATGTAAAGACTTAGAACTAGAAGCTGTAAAACATGATAAAGATACACAAAGTCAAACTCACACACATACAAATTAAGAAACTCCTGTGGGTAGAATCTTAAATAAAACAACAATCATGTCATAAAGTCATAAAACACTTTCATATACATATGCCAAGCAGAGACAAATATCTGTGGATACTATGCCTTTAATGAAACACATATATAATCATAATATTTGCTCAAACATGCGAATTAAAGTAACCTGTGGGTAACTTTCATTCTAATATGTATGAGTAAATTTTTTTTTTTTTTTTTTTTTTCTTGTAATGTTTACACGTACAAACACTTGAACAAGCATCTCCTGTGGGTGATAGTTATTCTCATGTGGTTGCATATAACGATGTAGACTCGTAATGACATGATAAGAAAACATAATACCTTAGAATCACTGTGGTGATAGCTAAAGATCATCAGATTTAGAACTGGATTAGTTCAAAAATTGGTTCAACCAAAGTAAAATTGTTAATCAGAGAAACTTTTGACCATATTGGGAGTATTCACATTAGCAACCCAATAAGTTTTAACAAAGCAAACCAAACGTTATATGTGAGCCCATATCTTTATTAGGATCAAAGAAAATATTAAATATGTCTATTTTATTTTTATTTTATTTTTATAACATAGCATCAATTATGCTTTTATTAAAAGAAAAAACATTAAGAACATCAATCCTCTTACATGTAATATGCAAGAATATTAATGATGTTATTTTCATTTATGCTTTATAACATAACCAAAAAATCAAGATCAATAATACACGCGTCAAAAAAAAAGTTATTTGATAAAATCTAACCTGACCGCATGAAACATAAATATATAATTAATTAATCAATTAATTATCTTATGGACAAGTCACATCGAACTTGTTTGTTTATGCAGCGGAAAATTAATAAACAAGATTCATGCTATTAAATCATGATCCATAAAATGGATATTACATATCAATCAAACATTTTGATGGATTCATATTAACACAGCGCAACATACAATATAATGGAGAATCATGCGTTCTAAAACCAAGCTCTAGATGCCAAATATAAGTTTTATATTTCATAATGTAGGATCTTAGAACTACATGACAATCACATGTGCATGGATATGTGTATAGATAATATACCTGACAATGCCATTGATATTGAATCGCAGTAATCCTCTTGAGAGACCCGTAAATCTTCTTATTGCGGAATACCTTGTGGAGCTCTTGGTTTCTTCCTCTTGACCTTTTACGTAATGAGTTGTAATTCTTGAATATAATATTGATGGGTATTGTATTCCATTTATAGGCAGAGGAAGGACCAAGTTCCTAGGATTTTTAACATCAACTTTTAATACTCAACCGTCCATCAAGGGAGAGTTAATAAGGTATTAAATCCTTATAGAAACTTAAGATAATAACTCCTTATTAACCTAAGATGCATGTCTAGCAATGTCTTGATTAACTTAGATTATTCACATGGAACCAAGAGACATTTCTAACCGTGTAGAAATAATCTTACATCATCTTGACGGATTTATTGGTCATAAAAGAAGTGTATCACAGTGCCGAGTTTGGGCTACCGTGACATGGCCAGGTTGCATGCCAATATAGCTGATTTTAAGAATAACAAATTGAAAAGTACATTCTGATGAACTAGCACAAAGGGGGGAATACTCAAAACACAACGTCTTTAACAGTGCTAAACATTGCAAATTTTCAATGCCCATAATTTGCAGCACGTACCAGGCACCAGCTTAAATATTTGATGAAAGCTGATCCGACCAAAGAAAATCTTCCGTCTATTAATCCTTAGAACTAGCCCCCACGTATTCCATGGTGGTGCCGATTCCAACGGCTATTAATCCTTGAGCCAGTAAAGACGAGTTGTATTGAAAAGTCGGGCATTTTTTTATTTTATTTTTTTGAACCGTAATTTGGGGCATACCCAAAAATTTTGGGGCATATTGAATAGGACAAAAATAGGGTTGGAAATAGTGTTTCGAGAGTGCCCCTATCCAGCCAATTTTCATAAAGGCAAAAATAACGTTAAATGATTAGTGTTTAGTTATTGTTAATTTGAATGATTAGACTTGGTGTTAGTGTTAATTTAGGAGAGTAATTTTTAGAGAGATTGATTGGGTTATTATAGAAGAAGAAGAAGAGGAAGAAGATGAAGAAGAGAAAAACAACCCTTACTTTTTCTTTTTGAGATCCTTGTGATTGTTGATAAATGTGGAAGATGATGTTTAATATCCATTTGCAGGCTAAATTATTCAAAAGATTGAATTTTTACAAGAAGCTCGGTTGTCAAGTGTTAGGTTCGTCTTAAATTATCAGCTGAACCTACTTATGATGAAAAGTTCGGCTATTAGTTACTAGCAGAACCTAACTGGTATATGAACAATTCGGCTCATTCGAAACACAATATTTGTTAGCCGAACTTCTATTTTGTATACTTTGCGCCAACTTACAAGTTAGAAGTTCGGCTAACCAATGTGTTTTTTTAATTATCCGAACATGTTTTTGTATTTTTGATAGGTGCACAATTTACATGTTTATAGTGTCAATTCAATACTTTGTTTAGCTATTATTCTTGCATATTACTTTTATTACATTTGTTTTCTATTATGTAGGTTGGGATGAATTAACCAAAAGAAAGTGAAACCAACTAATGGAGAATACCAAGGTCCAAATTAAACTCATTTAAATAAAGTAGATATTATCGCCATCTTCAAGAGAATGAAAAGAAGAAAACAACGCAAAAAAAAAAAAGGTCATTCCGACATAGGACGAAGAAGTTATGACCAAAACAAAATCTAAAAACTTGAGTGTATAGAGATAAGTTCGGATGATAACTCATCATCACGATTTCGCCGAACCTGGAGCATACAAATCAATATTTTCGAAGTGTTTACAGAGATAAGTTCGGCTTGAAAGTAATCTAATCGAGCCAGCCGAACCTGACAACCACCTAGGGTAAAATTCACTTGTCAGGTTCGGACGAGAAAGGTTGGAAAGGTATTAGCCGAAGCTGACACTGTTGCTGGGACAAGTTTTGACGCAAATTGACTTTTATCTCAAAGAAATATGGTTTCGGTAGGATTCTAAAGCCTAACTTTGAGAGCTTTATATAAGAAAATCCTTAAGAAGGGACATTTCAATCTTTATCATTTCTTATACCAAATTCTATCATTCATGTTATCTTCCGCATCATAAAAAAGACATCCAAAGCCCTAAAACACATGCATCGATTTTGAGAAGAAAAATTAAGTTAGAGCTTCCCGATCACCACCATCTTCATCATCCCATCCTCCCCCTCCACCACCATCTTCATCATCACTTCCTACTACCCCCTTATCTTCACCATTATCATCCTCTTGTTCTACGAGCAAGAGCCACTTGTGTTAGTTCCCCTTTTCCCTGCATGCAAGTTCTTGGTGGCACCGCCTCGAGGTTTGTGAGTTTTAGAATTAGAAGGAGTTACTTCCATTTTTTTTCCTTTTAAGTTATTCTTTGAATTTTCCAGGATGGGTACTAAAACAAATGACACACCTTTAAAAAAAAAAAATTATTCGACTAAACAAGGTGATAAGTAACCCATAAATGAACAAGTTTGCAAAATGTCACACCCGTAAACAGAGTAAAGTTCGGCACACACTATATTTATCAAAATGAGCCGAACATAGCAAAATGGATTAACAACTTTTGGCATTTATGTTCGGTTAATAAAGGCAAAAAAAAATTATAAGCCGAACATGTAGGTTCGGCTGATTCGAAATTCAAAGTAAAACAATTTTTAAGCCGAACTGTTCTTCTTCCGAAGAAAAAAAATTAAGCTCGGCTGATACATTTCAGCCGAACACGACTCTGTAACTACCAAAATGATGAAGATTTTCAAATACATCTCATTGTATAAATTAAATACGAATAAAAACAAGTTATGGGTTTATTGGAATTACCTTTCAATGTGCAATTTTAAAGAATCAGAGGCTAATTGTCGCTCTCCAACACCAATTGATCCACTATCCTCTTCAACTCTATCTTTTCCAAAAACCCTAAATTGAGTTGCTATAGAAGCAATTTCCGGATTGTGAATCAACGATTTTGATTTTGAGAAGAAAATGAAGAGTTGGGTTGTTCTTCATAAAGAGGGAGGACTAGAGGAAATAAGAATTTTGATTTTGGAAAGAGTTTAAATTTTTTAATTAAATGGATTAATTAGTGGAGTAATTAAGTGGGTAACGGTTCATTAGTGGGAGGTTAATTAATTAGTGGGGGTTTTAAGATTTGAATTTAATTTAGTTGAAGGATAATAAAGTAATTTAACTTATATAAGGGTATTATAGTAACTTCAGCATCACTGAGACACCCCTTATCATCTTCCATGGGATGGCATAATAACTCCGTATGCCCCAAATGACGGTTCTTTTTTTTTTTGACACAGAGTCAGGAATTACCAACGGCTAAATTAATATGGGCCACCATTGTTAACCCATCGTCGATAAGTGAGCTTTAGATATTGGATACATTACTTTTACTTCAAAATTTACCAAGTTGTCCCCTTTCCATATATTAGAACCTAAAAGCATGGTTTTAGGGAAGTGGTATGGATTTAGTAAACAAATACGCGTTGGATTGAAACTTGGAAAGCGGGGGGTAGGTAGTCCGTTGCCTATAAATAAGAGGTCTGGGGGTCTGGTCTGTTTATTATTTCCCCATTCGATAAGAGAGAGAGCTCGGTTTAATCCCAGTGTTCTTCATTCTTTTGCTCCTTCGAAAAGTTACGGATTTTTGTTTTTTTTTTTCTTGAGCAAGGGAGTTCCTGAGTTAGTAAACAACCAAATCAACAATGGCACATAGGTTTTTGAGAGACCCTGAAGCTGATGGATGGGAGCGTTCTGATTTCCCCATTATCTGTGAATCATGCCTCGGTGATTGCCCTTACGTAAGAATGGTACGTAGTTTACTTCTATTTGAAACCCTAATTAATCATGAAATCCTAGCTCTAGTGTTTCTCCTTGAATCAAATAACTAAAATTATGTTTTTCTTTTTCTTGTGTTTTCTTTAGACTAAAGCAGATTATGATAAGGAGTGCAAGATATGCACCAGACCATTCACCGTTTTCAGGTGGAGGCCGGGTCGCGACGCAAGATACAAGAAGACCGAGACATGCCGCACTTGTAGCAAGCTTCAAAATGTGTGCCAGGTTTGTCTTTTGGATCTCGAGTATGGCCTTCCAGTGCAAGTTCGAGACACTATGTTATCTATCCATTCCCACGACTCCATTCCAAAAAGTGATGTCAATAGGGAGTACTACGCCCAAGAACAGGATCGTAAGGCTAGACTGGGAATCGACTACGAGTCTTCGTATGGAAAGGCGCCACCCAATGATACTATTCTAAGGCTCCAAAGAACAGCGCCTTATTATAAAAGAAATAGAGCTCATCCTTGCAGTTTCTTTGCTCGGGGCACATGCAACAGGGGTGCTGAATGTCCATATCGGCATGAGATGCCTTTAACCGGGGAGTTATCACGACAGAATATAAAAGACCGTTACTACGGTGTGAATGATCCGGTGGCAGCAAAACTGATGAAGAAGGATGGTGAGATGCCGTCCCTGGCTCCCCCAAATGATGAAAGCATTAAAACCCTCTATGTTGGTAATCTCGATGCTAGGGTCTCAGAGCAGGACTTGAGAGATATCTTCTACTGTCACGGAGAGATCGAATCTGTAAGGATTGTGCCCAAGATAGCGTGTGCTTTTGTAACCTACACAACTAGAGAAGGTGCGGAGAAGGCTGCAGAGGAGCTCTCTAATAAGCTTGTTATCAAGGGTTTAAGGCTGAAGCTTTTTTTGGGGGAAAGCCCAGTACCAGAGGACTGAGTTAGAGGACAAAGCACAGACACATGGAGGCTTACTTCCTAGGGCCGTAACTTCTCAGCAGCAACATCCATTGGTCCAATCACCATCGTATTTCAACATTCCGCCTCCACCATCCCAGACTTGGTACCCATCCATGGATCCTCAAAGGATGGGTGCTCTAATTCCGTCCCAGGAAGGCTCTAACAACGGACTAAGTGATTTTCAGCAAAGTAAACATTGCCCTTTGTCACTAACACCCCAAGTCCACTTCCCACCCTACCATGCGTATGTGTAATCTCCACTATCTTATCAGCAGTAGCACAATGTTAGCTCTTAAACCTTCTTCGGCAAATATCTGTTTTCGTTTGTATTATGTATGACTGACTAATTTTGAATCACAATTTAGTATTTCCTGATAAATTATTTCATTTATATGTTGTATATTCCTTGGTTTTGCCATTAACTAGTTACGGAACCAAAAATGCGCTTCATCTTCTCAACTTAAACATCTAACAGGTGAACGAGTTCAGACAATAGACTTCAAAAAAGTCACTTCTGAGCACCACATTCTTTTCTTTCTTTTAGACAAGTAAAAAAGTAACCTTGGTGGATACCAATTTGTCATTCAAGGTGAAAGACACACACTCTGGTCTCTATGACCTACAAAACAATTTACGGCCTTGGTTTCCTTGCCTGGGATCCATACGAACAGAAAATATGCTTTTAATAAAACATAAGTGAGCTCCTAAAAACCACAAAAAACGCTGTACATAAAATTGGGCAACAATTCACTTACAAGACGGAGGCTTAGAGCATCCATAATCGACGATTAAAACCAAATATTTGGTCGAGAAAGTAAACACAGTCGAACAGAAAGATCAAATACCAGACTAAAACCAAACTATATTTGGTGTCGGGTACAGGTATTATTTACGTTTGAGGTGGGGCGTATTTTTAAATTACGCCTAATGATGGGGCGTAAGTATTATTTACGCCTGATGATGGGGCGTAGGTATTAGTTGCGTTTGAATAAAAAACAAAATAAAAAAAAAAAACATAAATGGGGCGTAGCTATTAAATGAGCCTGATGGGGCGTAGGTATTAGTTGCGCCCGACTAAATTTTAGTCGTGGCACCACGGACTAAACCCAAATTTTTTTACTTTTTTTGGTTTTTGGTCTTTGGGTATGATCGCACCACTGCAGTTGCGATAAGGGACACATAGGAGGGACAAGTGGGTGTAGAAGTTGGTGGTACCGTTCGATAAATTTTCCTTTAGTGGAGTCAAAATTATAAACGTCGAGATATCATCTTACCTGCTAAATGGATTGAGAGTATTTTGTTTTGTTTTTGTTTTGATACATTCCTCTGGAAATGGATTGAGAGTATGATGATGTAAAATTACATAAAATTCTTATTATGCTTAATGCCCCCTAAAATTCTTCTATATCTAATCTTTTTAAATTCTTTTCGGGATTCAGTCAACACCGTACTCTTATTCTGATGTGTTTCCACTCAAGTAGAACATATGACTATGCTTTCACCTCATATACTGATTCAAGTTGTTTCTATTTCTTGCATCTTTTAGGTTGGATCCCAACTGCAAAACTAAACGTGAAGAGACTGTTGCTTTATGTATAACTTGGTCTTGAACTTTTCTAATTTCATAAGCAAGCGAGTGTTGCTCAATTGCAAAACTAAACGTGAAGTAGTTGGTTTCATGGAAATCAATGAACTATTCTTAATTGCTTTGATATTTCGGCTAAGTCAATGCTTAATAATGTATATTTCTGACCACTTGAATGATAATAAGTACAGTTAATTCCAAAAACACGCACACAACTTACGAACTTAATATTACCTCCTTTTTTTTTTTGCTCGAGAAAAGACAATTCACATTACAGTACTGATTACTGACTTCTTGACGAGATTGGGGCATTTTCACTCGTTTTTTTTTTTTTAAAGAAACTAGAGGTTCTAAGATTTACAAGTATTTTTCCGTAAAACCAATCAAAAACTGTAAGTTGAACAAAAGATCATGTTCAAATAGCTTAGACTGTTGGGTGTGCTTGTTTGTCGGTATTTACTTCGAGACGATCGGGTACAACGCTTTCAGCCACAAGCCCGGGATCTTGATAGCTCATTTCATGCAGCAGCGGATTGGGACTCATTGTATTTCCGTAAATTGGCTTTCCTGGCATAGTAGCCCCGTTGTTTTGCGCTACAACATCATCAGCCATACATGATTAGGACCGCAACGAAAGCAATTAAACTAATAATAGAATGATTATACCTGCTGCAGCCTTTCTCTTTTGATTATTGATGGCTAGAAATCCAACAATAGCCCAAAAGACCACAAAAATTGGAATTACGGTTCCTAGTATAATTGGCAATTTTTTTTTACTCTTACGAGTCGATGTTCCTGTCCCTGTTTCGGTTGCGCATATGTCTTTGTCAGAATAACACAAGAATCCCTGTTGCGTTCCCGTCAGCCTAAAATGAAAATTATTCGGAGTTGATTTTCAACCGAATAAGTTGAATAAATCCTCAAAAACTTAAATAACAGTTGCATCTTTCACTTACGTCACAATTACATTTTTATTATTCTGTAATGAAGTAGGTATTGTTCCATAGAAAAAGTTACCCGCCAAATTCCTGCGAGGAACAAAAAGAAGAACAACTGATTCATGATATGCAAAATTAGGACATTTTGCGGTACAAAATTTCACTGCGGAAGAATAAATAACTTACAACACTTTGAGTTTAGGAAACTTGGCAAGAAAATCAGGAAATTCTTGACTGAAAATGTTACCGCTCAAGTCTCTGGCAAGAATATCATAAAAAATTAGTAAATTAGTAATGAAATACCATGAATATACAACATTCAGTTACTCACATGATTTCAAGTGCATCCATGGAACTGAAATCCGGGAGAATAATTCCATATATGTTCTGATCATGAAGATCTCTGTATAATTCAAATAAAACAAGAAACTTATTCAATAAATACAGTATTAACATGAAGGGAAATTGAGTAATGATTATATGTTATCGTACATAGTTGTTATTCGAGGGGTATCATCGTAGCTACACTTAATCCACGAATATGTTTCTGGAAAACATGGATCACTTGATAATGATTGGATCCCAAAACTAGCTTCAAGCACCCGTAGTGCCTCCACTGATAAATCACCATTCAAACAATTCAAAAAGGGAATCAAGTTAATTTTATATCTTAAAAATCCTAGGATGTTCACTACGTAATTCGAAGGAAGAAATAGAAGAAGAGAAAATGCGAGTTGGAGGATCCATGAGCAGCAGCCTATGAACTATGAAGTAACAAGAACTTACCATCAGTAGATTTTGTTTCGCGTGTTTGTGCTGATACTGACAAAATGATAAGAGATGAGATAGACAATACTGATATGAAATGAACAGGATTCATGATATATGCTATTATCAAGAGATTGTTAATTATAGCTTAGAGTGATATGAACTAAGCAGTGGAGTTAAAAGAGATGACTCTTGCTTGGTTATGTTACGATTTATACAGCCTTGATTATGCTTCATCAATTGGGTTTAAGTTTAGGTACATACATTAATCAAATATTACTTTGAACTTGTCTTGATTGAATTATTCAAACTGGCGTACGTGATATGAGTGTACCCAAATTGGGTTTCATTTAATGATCATTAGATTATTTTTCTATGAGAATAGCTCATATTTTGTTGTTTAATCATAAATCTGATTCCGTAGAATTGGGGGCTCATTATAAAAAATGGGGTTTTGTTACGGCATCCGAAAAAATAAACAACAATTTGTTGCTGATCAATAATATTCTTTTAAGTTAATGCAGTAAAATTTTACAGAAAATCGTCTCTTACTTTCTTCAATAAATCTTTTTTTTGGGAAAGTGGTTTTTAATTCCTTCGTAATGAACACAACTTCATTGTGAGATAGTGTTGGAATAATCATGTCCATGTATATCCCCCTTTACAAACACGCGATTTTGTTTATATTCAGGATCCATAGGCAAACGGCGCGATAGTTTAATTAGTTGTTATGGAAAATAATGCACAAAGACACAAAGTCAAATTAGACTAAGTCGATGCTTAATAAAAAACATAAATGACGCTAATTGCGACTGTGATAGATTTTTGTTTCTTTCATAGAAAGAGAGGATTACAATAGTACAAAGCAACTACCCAAGGTAGAAAACATACAAAGAAAATTGCACAAAAAAAACTGTATCCTAATTGGCGATTGAATTTGCAAAGTTCTATTGTTAACAATGGCTGCCTAAGCTAGGATTAAGGAATAAGCTTCCAAACTTACGTTCGTCCTTGTCAATCTTAAAAATGTACCCCTCATGAGCTCGAAAAGTAAGAACGAAACCAGATTTGACCCAACCGCTTCATCAAACTAGGAAAGGCGCCCATGCTCAGTTGCAGTCCAAGCTCTGGGTGAGCTACCTCGCAGTGGAGATGATTCATTTCTTTACGTTTTGTCCCCTGTTTCATATGGTATTCACCATAAAGTCGGATATTAACCACAAACCTAAATTATCAAAAAGTTGAACAAAAAAATATAAAATTTGTTTGTGTACAAAAATTTATCGATAGACACAGCCCCAAGAGGGCCGCAAGGAAAAACAGTGAAGAGCATTTTGGATACCACTGGTTTGTATCTACCCGAAGAATTTTCCGGGGACATGGATCATTTTTACGTAGAAACCGCACCTCATGCGAAGGTGGTTCAACCTGATTAACAGGTAGGCCCCACCATTTAAGATGTCAGTGGGCAGAGAAGCGGTTTGTTAATAACTACGTGAGCTCATAGACTATAAACAATTCCGACTCAAATTTCTCCCAAGGTTTCGAGAATAACCCTTGTACGCACACAACAGTAGAGGTATGATTTTCCTTTTCCTCTCTGTTTTATTTTTTCTTGTTTCTCATACTTCTTGTCTGTAATCTTATGATTATACTTTTCTTTCTTGTCTGGGTTCAATTATATTCCCTTGAAATAAAACTTTAAAACTTGTTCATTAATTATAACCTAACTAGTTCTAGGGTTTTGTATCAAAATGGGGTTTCTTGGGTTTTTACCAATTCAAGAGTGATTGAATGTCGCATGAATTCCTCAAAAAAGAAAATAATGTCATGTGTGTGAAAACTTGGGACTTCTAGCGTGTTTGGAAATGGGATAATGGAGGTTCTTCCGGATTTATAATGCCATTTTCATATATAATTGTTCATGTTTGATGCTTGTATAAGTTTGTGGCAGCTTTAACTTGATAGTGAATTTTTAGAGTGTTTTTTTTTTTTGATCGGTCAATTTTAACTTCATAGTAAGTTTGTGGCAGTTTTAACTTCAAAGTGAATTTTTAGAGTGTTGATTTTGGTATTTGTTTGTTTGAACTTGAACATGAACATGAATAACTTTGGTTTACTTTTTAGGAACTACTAGGACAACAATATGGGTGTGGGAGAGGATAGGATTAGTAAACTGCAAGATCAATTGCTTCATCATATACTCTCATTTCTTCCAACCAAATGCGCTGTTTCCACTACCATTTTATCGAAAAGATGGAAAAATGTCTGGGTATATTCCAGTTCTTGATTTTCTAAACATGGGACCTCCTAGAATCATTTTAACAGGGTGGAGAGCTTATGATGAACAAGCCACTATCTTGGAGACGAATAAGTTCATGGATTTTATGGATAGGGCATTGCTTCAACGCAATATGTTGAACATAAAGAAGTTTTGTCTCAAATGTGAAAATGGGTATTTCGATCATAAGCGGGTGAATTCATGGATCACGACGGCAATCACATGTGAAGTCGAAGAGTTCGCTTTTTATGGGCGTTACTCATACCAAAGAAATGGCAAGATGATTCCTGATTCCCTTTTTACTTGTGAATCTTTAAGTACGTTAGACTTCCAGTTTCCAGAACTAATTTGGCGGCTTGAGCTTCCAGAGTCAATTTCTCTTCCAACACTTAAGATCCTTCGGCTTACAAATATTATATATGATGATGAAAAATTGGCAGGGAAGCTCCTTTCTAGTTGCCCAGTACTTGAAGAATTGTGTTTGACCAACTGTTGCTGCCAGTTAGATTTCTTATGTGTTTCAGCTCCTAGATTGAAGTCCTTCACTATAGCTAATTCTATGACATGTAATATGGAATTTGTCAAGATCAAGATTGATGCCCCAAATCTTATGTCTTTCACTTTCCATGAGTGGCTGCCGGGAGATTTTGTTGTGGATAGTTTTCCATTGCTACATGATGCAGATATATGCTTTGAAGGCGAGCCAGGCGACATAGAGAACAGATCTGGTCCTTTATCTAAGTTTATAGAGAAATTCTGCTATGTAAAGCTCTTGAAAATCTCAGGTGCTTACTTTAAGGTATGTTTGCTTACGTTTTAGTTTTCTTTCTTAGAACCTTGGCAATTCGATTATTCTATATATCTCTTGATTTTTGTTTCCAAAATGTCGCATACGCTACCATAAGTTCTGCTCATACCCCCCCTCTGACTAAGCTTGAACCTGACAAATGCAAATTTACTCTACAATCAATAGGGTATATAATTGTTTTCACTTTAGTATCATTTTTTGTATGCCTTGTTATTAGATTCTCAGGCGCGCAAAGGTTCTGTCTACAAGCTTCCCCACCTTTGGTAATTTGATCCGGTTGGAAGTGCATGATATTCAAATGAAAACACTACTCAACTTTCTAGAGCTCTCTCCAAATTTGGAATCGCTCGTCATTGATCAGGTATGTTACACCTCTCAAATCTGTTGGTTATTGTTGTTGCTTTTAATTGAACAAAGAAAAGAAGCTTCGTCATTACCTACTTCATGCCCTTGTTGATTTTCGTCATATTTGTCTGAACTTGAAACATCAAACATTGGTTGTAGGTCGATTTTACTGGCAACGGCAGTGGGAACGTTTCAACATTTAAGGTAGTACCTCATTGTTTGGTGGTAAGCCTTAAGTCGATCGAAATTCGGAAGTTCACTGGGTACCTGGAGATGGTTAAATTTGTTTTGGAGCATGGAAGAGTTCTTCAAAAGGTCATTATTGAAACTTATTATTCTGTGGATCCTACGGATCGGCATTACAACAAGAAGCGCTATAACAAGAAGAATATGGAAGCCAAATGGGTTGAAGCTTTAAATAAGAGTCTTATGACCATATTAAGACAAACTCCATGGGCTTCCGCAGGTTGTGTTATTAACTTTTTAAGCTCCTAAATGCTGTTTTTTCTTTTTCTTGTCAAACTCAATTTCTCTTTTGTCAAATCTTTTTTTTTTTTCCAGTAAATGTTGATTCTTGAGACTTAGAAAATCCTGAGTAACTTATGGAGATTCTGTTTGATAAAAAAATGCACTGTCTTCCTAGTGCTATAACTTAAAGTCGTTTAACCATGAGAGTGTCAACTTCTCGACAAAGATATTTCCTCCTATCGCTTGGGCTTGTTGTGTAAGTAGGCTTTTCTTTGGGCCTCTTTCGTGGGTTTTCTCTCTTACACTTCCATTTCATTTTTGTTGGAAGTTGCATGGAGTCTTTGGACGATGGATGGGGTATTACTTTATTATAGCATGCAGTTTCTAGAACAGAAATTTGCTCAGCACCATCAGAACCAATCATTATATATTGCGACAATGCTTGCAAATACACATTACTGACTTCTTTGATGACATATTCGTATTTTAAGAAACTAGAAGTGGTAAGATTTATAAACATATTAAAACCTCAAAATTCCTTTTAAAAAATCAAAACAATAAGTATGACAAAAGCTCCAGTTCAAATAGCTTAGACTGTACGGTGTGCTTGTTGGTCGGTATCTACTTCGTGATGATCGGGTGTTGTGTTTTCAGCGGCAAGTCCAGGATCTTGATATTTCCTTTCGTTTTCAGGCAGCAGTGGATTGGGACTCTGCGTATTGGCTTCCATTTCGTTTCCATGCATTGGCTTTCCTGGCACATGAGCCCCATTCTTTTGTTCTATAACACAATCAAGTCACCCATATATAATTAGGACTGCAATGAAAGCAATTAAACTGATAATAGATGAAAGTGGAGAACGTTTTTACCTGCCGCAGCTTTTTTCTTTTGATGATTGACGGCTAGTAATCCAACAATAGCCCAAAAAATCAAAAAAAATCGGAATTACAGTTCCGAGCACGATGGGTACTGTTTTCTTTTTACGACTTTTTGTTGGCCTAGGAGCAAAATTAGTTGGTGTTAATCCATAAGTTCTAGTTGGTGTTCCCTCATTTGTTCCTGGTGAAGTTTCAGTTTCCGTTCCGGTATCGCATGTGGCTTCATCAGAATAGCACAAGAGCTCCATTCCTGTTAACCTGAAATGAACAACAGCAATAGACAAAAAAAAAAAAGTTTGATTTCTGGCATAGTAAACTCAGTAATAACAGTGATCCAACTTCGGTATATATAATGGACAGTGTTCACTTACGTCAGCTCTAACTTCTTGTTATTTGATAATGAAGTAGGTATTGTTCCATAAAAATTGTTATATGCCAGATTCCTACAATGAAATGAAATATTATTCAGAATTCTGCAAATTTGAAGGAAGTTTAAAATTCTATACTAATAAAACCCATTGGAAAGAATAATAACTTACAACACTTTCAGTTTCGGGAAGTTGGCGAAAAAATCCGGGAATTCTTCAATGAAAAGATTATTGCCGAGGTCTCTGTAAAATTTGTAAACCATGAGATTAGATCAGTAAATTCATTATAGTTAACTAAAAGAATACAAAATTAGATTACCCACATAATTTCAAGTGCGTCCATGGCACTAAAGTCTGGGATAGGTCCGTATAGTCCAGAATTGCCGAGATTTCTGTAAATCCATTTGGAAAAAAAAAAAAAATCAAAACATTAGATTTTTCACATCGGCTAAATGATCTCAAAACTTTGTATCCTTAATATATATATATATGAAACAGAGATAATAAGTTGAGATTTTATCGTACAATGCTGTTATTCTTGGGGTATCATCAGAGCTACACTCAACCCATGACTGTGGTGTAGGAAGGCATGGATCATCACCAGATGACATATCGATGAACAAAGCTAATGTCTCCACTGATATAAATCAACATAATCAAAATAAAATAGAACACGTCAAAATTGTAAAGATCTCGGCACCCCAAATGAAGAAAAAAAAAAAGGTAACACGAGGGAGCCTCGATAGCTATATGTGCGTACCATCAGTGGAATTCGTCTCTCCTGTTTGTGCCGATCCTTTTAGAATGAATAGAGATGAGAAAAACAATACTACTGATAGAAAATGAACTAGACTGACATTAGTACTCCTCATGATACTATGTATCAAAGAAAGCTAGAGCAAAGAACGATATGGTATGAACTAACAGAGAAGAGGTAAAAGAGATGACTGCTATTACTTGATTTTGGAACTCATATATATATATATATAGCCTTTATGAAGCTTCAATTCTGGAAATGATTGAAGTTGCTGAATTTTCTTTAGTTAGATTAGACGAACATATGTGTGCAAGTTGGGTTTAGTATTATTATCCTCTCTTTGACTCAAACTCTATAGTCAAATATTTTTGAGTTCAAATATGGAGATACTTGTTTGGGGTATTTGTTTTCAAACTTGGTTTCTTTAAGCAAACTCTCTGACTTTTCAAGGAAAGTTTGTCATTTAGCAAATTGTCAACCCACTATGTGATAGTTCTGAACTTCAGACTTTGATTGCTTTGATTCAACTTGGCACAAACTATTGAGATGCATGCATGCATGCATGAATATAGATGTCGACCAATCATCGTCTAGTAAGTACATCATAGTGTGAACTTGGAAGCTAATCTTATCCTCTTGCTCAGAGTTTATTGCAAGTCATAAACCCGAACTTGAATGTGAATATTCACGTTGATTATTTTATTAATTTTAATAAATCATAATGTTCTCAATTCTTTTGATCAATCGACCTATATAGTTGAACTTGTTATGTATTATTAAGTGGGAAAAAATGAGAGAAAATGTCTAAGTTAATCGCGTGTAGGTGGTGTGATGCCTATCACAATTATATTTTGAGTT
Organism: Papaver armeniacum; assembly: GCA_023531295.1. Taxonomy (NCBI): domain Eukaryota; kingdom Viridiplantae; phylum Streptophyta; class Magnoliopsida; order Ranunculales; family Papaveraceae; genus Papaver; species Papaver armeniacum. Next base: position 660,786 of record JAJJWW010014642.1, on the reverse strand, counting down.
TTAACAGCAAAGTTGCATCAGATACGACTCGTAAAAAGGTTATAAAATAGCACGTGCAAGAAAATTAAAAAGAAATAATTGTTCGAATTTTAAACTTTCTGAAGAAAGAAATTGGACGGGAAATCTGAAGAAATTGAAACTTGAAAACAGTTAAAAAGTTGCACGATTGCTAAAAGCGGGTATTACTATTAGTAGGGCGGTACAAATCCATATAAGACAAAATAACCCTGATTATTGAATCCTAGATTGATACTTGCCATTAGCAAATGTGGTACCAGCCTTTAACAATCATGAAAAATTAGAGCTTAGAAGATATATATATATATATAGTGTGATTGAAAATCGGATATAGCTCGTCGTAGGGAAGACTGTTAGTATCAAAATTATAGGCAACTGTTTATGGGTAAAAATCGTTTCTGCCGATTTTGGTAAGTTCGGTAGGTGAGTGAGAAACTGGTTCAAACCCTAAACAAATGTGTTGCACGTGAGCACTTTATAGATTCGAGAGATCAATCTGTACAAGTCCGGCCTAAACCAAGAAATGGCCGTTCCAGACTTGCTTCGGTCACAAAGTGGAGGAGAAGGGTTGATTTGGGGAGGGAAGCAAAGAAAGGTGTTGAGACCAGAATAGTTCTGGGAGAGTAGTATCTCGACTTGTATCAGAAAGTGAAAGCTTAGGAAGCTTGCAAGAGATGAAAGCTTTTTGGAGAGCTTGCAAAGTTGCCTTTTCTAAGAGAGTGTAGTATTTTTCTCCTGACCGAGACTTGTTGTCTGGTGGAAATAGGTAAGACCTATTTATACAAGTCAAGATTTGAAACGTACCCTGACCTCATGAAGGAAGAGAGTAAAGGGTGAAATAATGGGAGGAGGTGGTAACCGCATGGTGTTAATGGGTGAAAACGTTTTCACCATTATTTCCTCTTTTATTTGACCGCTGAATTCCTTTTCACGCTTTCTTAATGTGAGCGTAGTGTACGCTGCATGTCTTTGGACCGCCAAACCAAAACCCTAGAAAGCATCCCCGTTTGTGTTGATGTCTCGAGTGTTGGTGGCATCTTGCGTGCAAGTGGTGCTGCTAGGGACGCATGTGGCATGTGCCAATGGCATGTGCGGAATGCCTTCGTTGGGAGTTGCACCTCGAGCGTAAGTGGTAATGCCAGAGATGCTAGTGGCGTGTGTGGCATGTGCCAACGGCATGTGCGAAATGCCTTGGTGGTAGGTTGCACGGTTTGCAAGTTAGGCTACCAGCGTGTGTGTTTGGCATGTGCCAATGGCATGTGCGGAATTCCTTGGTGGTAGGTTGCACGTTTGCAAGTTAGGCTACCGGCGTGTGTGTTTGGCATGTGCCAATGGCATGTGCGGAATGCCTTGGTGGTAGGTTGCACGGTTTGCAAGTTAGGCTACCGGCGTGTGTGTTTGGCATGTGCCAATGGCATGTACGGCCATGTTGACCTAGTTGCAAGTCTTGCAAGCCTAGGGCGCTATATTTGGCGTGGGCCAAAGGCATAGCGGCTTGGAAATATGGCTGCGATACGTGTTGGCATGTGCCAATGGCACGTACGGCCATGTTCACCTAGTTGCAAGTCTTGCGAAGCTTAGGGCGTTATATTTGGCGTGGGCTAAAGGCATAGCGGCTTGGAAATATGGCTGCGATACGTGTTGGCATGTGCCAATGGCACGTACGGCCATGTTGACCTGGTTGCAAGTCTTGCAAGCCTAGGGCGCTATATTTGGCGTGGGCCGAGGCATAGCGGCTTGGAAATATGGCTTGCGATACGTGTTGGTATGTGCCAATGGCACGTACAGCCATGTTGACCTAGTTGCAAGTCTTGCAAGCCTAGGGCGCTATATTTAGCGTGGGCCAGAGGCATAGCGGCTTGGAAATATGGCCTGCGATACGTGTTGGTATGTGCCAATGGCACGTACGGCCATGTTGACCTAGTTGCAAGTCTTGCAAGCCTAGGGCGCTATATTTGGCGTGGGCCAGAGGCATAGCGGCTTGGAAATATGGCCTGCGATACGTGTTGGTATGTGCCAATGGCACGTACGGCCATGTTGACCTAGTTGCAAGTCTTGCAAGCCTAGGGCGCTATATTTGGCGTGGGCCAAAGGCATATATAGCGGCTTGGAAATATGGCCTGCGATACGTGTTGGCATGTGCCAATGGCACGTACGGCCATGTTGACCTAGTTGCAAGTCTTGCAAGCCTAGGGCGCTATATTTGGCGTGGGCCGAGAGGCATAGCGGCTTGGAAATATGGCCTTGTTGCCATGGTGCGCGAGGTGCGGCTTGGTTTGCATTGTTGCCATGGTGCGCGATGATGCGGCTTGGTTTGGCATTGTTGCCATGGTGCGCATTATGCGGCTTGGTTTGGCATTGTTGCCATGGTGCGCAGGGTGCGGCTTGGAAATATGGCCTGTGATACGTGTTGGCATGTGCCAATGGCACGTACGGCCATGTTGACCTAGTTGCAAGTCTTGCAAGCCTAGGGCGCTATATTTGGTGTGGGCCAAAGGCATAGCGGCTTGGAAATATGGCTGCGATACGTGTTGGCATGTGCCAATGGCACATACGGCCATGTTGACCTAGTTGCAAGTCTTGCAAGCCTAGGCGCTATATTTGGCGTGGGCCAAAGGCATAGCGGCTTTGGAAATATGGCCTTGTTGCCATGGTGCGCGAGTGCGGCTTGGTTTGGCATTGTTGCCATGGTGCGCGATGTATGCGGCTTGGTTTGGCATTGTTGCCATGGTGCGCGAGTGTGCGGCTTGGTTTGGCATTGTTGCCATGGTGCGCGATGTCGCGATTGGTTTGGCACTTTATTGCCATGGTGCGCGAGGTGCGGCTTGGTTTGGCATTGTTTCCATGGTGCGCGATGTGCGGCTTGGTTTTGGCATTGTTGCCATGGTGCGCAGGTGCGGCTTGGTTTGGCATTGTTGCCATGGTGCGCGATATGCGGCTTGGTTTGTCATTGTTGCCATGGTGCGCGATGACGCGGCTTGGTTTGGCATTGTTGCCATGGTGCGCGGGTGCGGCTTGGTTTGGTATTGTTGCCATGGTGCGCAGTGTGCGGCTTGGTTTGGCATTGTTGCCATGGTGCGCGCAGATGCGGCTTGGTTTGGCATTGTTGCCATGGTGCGCGATATGCGGCTTGGTTTGTTATTGTTGCCATGGTGCGCGGGTGCGGCTTGGTTTGGCATTGTTGCCATGGTGCGCGGTATGCGGCATGGTTTGGAATTAGGGTTACGTGTCGAAAACCCTAATCGGTATTTTGAAAAAATACCCTATTAATTATTTACACCGAAAGTTAAATGCTCTTAGTTAATGTGTTGCGGGTAACACTAGGTCATGGGGTTTTACGATTTTACCCCTTGTTTAAAAACCACCATCAACATTAAGTCCCCCGCTAGCTCGGAATAGGGGCTTTGTTGCGAGGTATGCATAAGATGGTGACAAACTATCAACAAAGAAACCGTAAAGAGAATTGAGGAGGCTTGTCGACCTTTTATAAATAGGATTTGGAATCCTTGCCTCCGGTAGTTTTGCACAAATCGGGAGGGTCATGGCACAATTAGTGGGGCCGGTGCAGCTTGGGCGACGTTAGGAAACTGAGTGTGCTAGCTGGTGGGACCGGCGCAAGGTGTGGAAGCTGTGCGTGCTTGCAAGCGTGACTTGGGAGGCCATTAGGAAGTCGGTGTAATTGGTGGGGCCGGTGCAGCTTGGGCGACGTTGGGAAACTGAGTGTGCTAGCTGGTGGGACCGGCGCAAGGTGTGGAAGCTGTGCGTGCTTGCAAGCGTGACTTGGGAGGCCATTAGGAAGTCGGTGCAATTGGTGGGGCCGGTGCAGCTTGGGCGACGTTGGGAAGTTGGCGTGAGTTGGGAAACTGAGCGTGCTAGCTGGTGGAACCGGCGCAAGGTAGGGAAGCTGTGCGTGCTTGCTGACGTGCTTGATGGGATCGGTGTGAACAAGGATGGAGTAGGTGTTTCTACAGATAGCAAACTTTCCTTATTTTGCGTTTCCTTCACGCGCGGCTTCGATTAGGGCATCGTTCATGCCAAAAAATGGAAGCGTTATGTCCCTCATTGCTTCCTTTCCTTTTTAAAGGTTCTGTATTCAAACCCAACGCAACTGCATCATCTCCCTCGTTTGAGAAAAGGTTCTTCTTGTTGAATTTCTCTCGGTATGTTTTCTTCTTCTTTGGCGGACTGTCGTACACTTTACCGCCGCTTGTTGTATAAATGGAAAATTTCCCTTTTGTGCAGAGATATCCTGTTGGAGCATGCGTCACTGTTATCGACGAGGATGACCTAGTCGTTCCCCTTCCTTCGAATCCGTCCTTGTTGACCGCTGCAGACTTGGAGGACGCTCGATTTAGGCTCTATCTTACGAAATGGGATGCAGCGAGAAGTCCCCGGTCATACTTCGGTTTGATATGATGGAATGGATGGATACGTGAATGTAACCTTCCGTACTCTTCTGGATGTGACACTGGGATGCTCAGAAATTACATGATGACATATTCTGGATAGTGCAGGATCGGGATCCTCCGCGGCCTCGTAAAGTGTTGAAGGCGTCTTCTAGACAGAGAGGTGATGATGTTCTTGCGCTGCACCCTTTAATAGTAGAGGACCTTGTTGTGGGTACGGATTTTTGGTGGACTGTTCTTCGTAGCTTTGACAGTGAAGGGATCCCGTGTATATCTTCCGTTCTCAAGTATGGTTTACGTGTTTCCATCTTTGTAGTAATTGCTGCTGCGGTGAAGCTCTGGCTGTTATCAAGAATGAGGGGAAACAATTCTTGGTAGGAGATGTAATCAGGAGAAACTACATTGTCGTGGTAACAAAGTAGGTTGGCTGATATTCTATGGGCTTCCGTGGAAGTAAAATGATTACCGGATGCGTAAGCGAGCAAACCTGTCCATGATTACGAGTTTTGGCGAGATGGATTAAAAGGTGTCCATGACTACGAAGATTGGCTGGATGTGGCTATGTTCCTTGATATGGGGAGTGTGGCGGAACGACCCTTTGCAGGAAGGAGTGACGCTGAAGCGAACGTTGAAGCGAAGCCGCTGCTGGAGAACGTTTATGCGTAATTACTTATGGAGAGAACGTTGAAACGACATCTTGCAACTCTCAGAGCCTTGACGGCTACCATTTTGAAGTCGGAGGCCGCGTCATGTTCTGTCAAACTCGACATCCCTCAAGAGAACAGAGGTTAGGAGTCCCCAGTTACATCTGTCGATCGTGCTTTCTAAGAGAGGTTGGGGTTTGGGAACGGCTTTCCTGGCTGGAAATGCATGCTTTCCTGATGTAGTGCGGTTGAGGGGTGCAAATATGCCTCGACGCTACGCCTCGGAGAAATATAGGTTCTCACATAACTGTTTCATCATAGACTGTACGACTTTGTGGGCGAAGTTCCCATTATGCGGGTCCTAATGGAAGAAGGGTCTCCGTGAACTCAGGAGAGTTGTTGATTTCCTTTGCTTTCGATTTTGGAGAAGTCTTTCCTGATCTTCACGTGTGACGAAATTGGATCGCTTATCCCTTTCTACTAGCGTTCAAGAGCAACGCGAGCCTCTTCATCTATAAACGCGCGTCCTGCTGAAGTATCTTTTGTATTTTCATCAAATCAACAATGCTAAAAGGAGGTCGGCTTCTTCCGGATCTTTCAAGTATCTTGCCCGATGGTGGAGTAGCGTCTCGGTGACGGTTGGAGCTTCCATGCTTGAAGAACCGTTGGGGTGGAGGAAGTGGCTGGTTCGTGATCGTAAGTGTATCGTGCGAGAGATGACACGGTTTTGATCACGAAGTCTTTGGAGCTATGGCGCCTGTTTCGAAGGGCGAGGATGGTGCTGGAAGGATGCAAACTGTTAGCACAAAGTGTGGTACTGTGGCTGGCATGCGCGTGCGGCATGTGTGCCTGGTAAGCGCGTCTGGTAGGCGCTGGATCGTCTTGGAATGGGCGCTGACTTGGTGTGGACGCTGGTTAGGCATGGACGCTGGCTTGGATTTCGGCATGGTGTGGACTATTGGCTTGGCACGGTGCTGGCTAAGTATGAGGCGTTGTACACCAGAATCTGGGAGAAGTACGTACATATGGCCACAACCAAGAAGGTCACTAGTCGATTTGCGCTGGTTAAGCGTGTGGAAGAGGCTTTATCTTCCATCGAGGACATGCTTGAGGTGACTGGACACACCGTTTCTGAAGACGTTAGTGCCGATCGGGAGCACCAACGCGACGTGTGCGTAGAAAAGGAGTTCAACACTTCGTGGTTTGTCGAAGGCCTTGTTGAGATCCAAAAGTTGAAAGATGCAAAGAATCGAAAGCCTTTCCGCCGAGGAGATTACACGACGAAGGTAGAACTCGAAAAGCTTTCCAAGATGTTGACTATGAAGAGAGCGGCTCTTGAAGATGCAAAGTTGACTTTCTCCAAGAAGAACAGACCTCTGTTGGATGATTTTCCTTGAATTTTTCTCTGTTAAACTTTCATTTAGGTTCTTTTTCTCTTTTTTTTTTTTGAAAGACATACTGGATGTCTGGTTCAAGGTTTGACCAGTTTTGGTAGACAGCTGGTAGCTTTTGAGGATATTGGATTATTTCTGGGATGAATGGTTTTGATAATATGACTCTGATTATGTTTTGGGAAAGGAATATTGCTTTTATGAAAGTGTGTGCTAGCAATATGCACAATACTCGGTAGTATAATGGTTTTACTAAAAACCTAAAACAAATCGTATATCTTGCGTGAGTCCCGTATTTACTCACTTCATAGGTTTTTGCGAACATGCCCCTCTTCATGTAAAAGGCGGTTTCTTTGGTAGCATCGCCAGATTAGTCCCCAATTGCTTGGTAGCGTATTCAACGAGTCCCCGCTTTCTCGTGTAGTTTTTGCAACCGGTAACCGGGTCGTCTGGCGGTTGAGTCTGACCGAGTCGCAAGTCCCCAATCGCCGGTAGTATCTTGGCGAGTCCCCGTTCCTCATGTAGTTTTTACAACGTAACCGGGTCGTCTGGGTGGTTGAGTCGGATCGAGTGGTAGCATCTTCGGCAAGTCCCAGTTCTCGTGTAGTTTTTACAACTAGTAACCGGGTTGCCTGGTAGTTGCGTCGGATTGAGTTGCCTTCCCCTACCATCTTGACATCTGGGTCGAAGAACGAGATCGATAGTCTGACATTGTAGCCGATAGATCAATCCTCCCGCTGTGGTCGCCAATTATTTATGGGTAAAAATCGTTTCTGCCGATTTTGGTAAGTTCGGTAGGTGAGTGAGAAACTGGTTCAAACCCTAAACAAATGTGCTACACGTGAGCACTTTATAGATTCGAGAGATCAATCTGTACAAGTCCGGCCTAAACCAAGAAATGGCTGTTCCCGGACTTGCTTCGGTCACAAAGTGGAGGAGAAGGGTTGATTTGGGGAGGGAAGCAAAGAAAGGTGTTGAGACCGAGAATAGTTAGGGAGAGTAGTATCTCGACTTGTATCTGAAAGTGAAAGCTTAGGAAGCTTGCAAGAGATGAAAGCTTTTTGGAGAGCTTGCAAAGTTGCCTTTTCTGAGAGTGTAGTATTTTTCTCCTGACCGAGACTTGTTATCTGGTGGAAATAGGTAAGACCTATTTATACAAATCGAGATTTGAAACGTACCCTGACCTCATGAAGGAAGAGAGTAAAGGGTGAAATAATGGGAGGAGGTGGTAACCGCATGGTGTTAATGGGTGAAAACGTTTTCACCATTATTTCCTCTTTTATTTGACCGCTTTATTCCTTTTCACGCTTTCTTAATGTGAGCGTAGTGTACGCTGCATGCTGTGACCGCCAAACCAAAACCCTAGAAAGCATCCCCCAGTTGTGTTGATGTCTCGAGTGTTGGTTGCATCTTGCGTGCAAGTGGTGCTGCTAGGGACGCATGTGGCATGTGCCAATGGCATGTGCGGAATGCCTTCGTTGCGAGTTGCACCTCGAGCGTAATTGGTAATGCCAGAGCTGCTAGTGGCGTGTGTGGCATGTGCCAACGACATGTGCGAAATGCCTTGGTGGTAGGTTGCACGGTTTGCAAGTTAGGCTACCAGCGTGTGTGTTTGGCATATGCCAATGGCATGTGCGGAATGCCTTGGTGGTAGGTTGCACGGTTTGCAAGTTAGGCTACCGAGCGTGTGTGTTTGGCATGTGCCAATGGCATGTGTGTTTGGTGGTAGGTTGCACGCCAAGTTAGGCTACCGGCGTGTGTGTTTGGCATGTGCCAATGGCATGTGACCTAGTTGCAAGTCTTGCAAGCCTAGGGCACTATATTTGGCATGGGCCAAAGGCATAGCGGCTTGGAAATATGGCCTGCGATAGTGTTGGCATGTGCCAATGGCACGTACGGCCATGTTGACCTAGTTGCAAGTCTTGCAAGCTTAGGGCGCTATATTTGGCGTGGGCTAAAGGCATAGCGGCTTGGAAATATGGCTGCGATACGTGTTGGCATGTGCCAATGGCACGTACGGCCATGTTGACCTAGTTGCAAGTCTTGCAAGCCTAGGGCGCTATATTTGGCGTGGGCCGAGGCATAGCGGCTTGGAAATATGGCCTGCGATACGTGTTGGTATGTGCCAATGGCACGTACGGCCATGTTGACCTAGTTGCAAGTCTTGCAAGCCTAGGGGCGCTATTTGGCGTGGGCCGAGGCATAGCGGCTTGGAAATATGGCTGCGATACGTGTTGGTATGTGCCAATGGCACGTACGGCCATGTTGACCTAGTTGCAAGTCTTGCAAGCCTAGGGCGCTATATTTGGCGGGGCGGAGGCATAGCGGCTTGGAAATATGGCCTGCGATACGTGTTGGTATGTGCCAATGGCACGTACGGCCATGTTGACCTAGTTGCAAGTCTTGCAAGCCTAGGGCGCTATATTTGGCGTGGGCCAAAGGCATACGGCTTGGAAATATGGCCTGCGATACGTGTTGGCATGTGCCAATGGCACGTTCGGCCATGTTGACCTAGTTGCAAGTCTTGCAAGCCTAGGGCGCTATATTTGGCGTGGGCCGAGGCACGGCGGCTTGGAAATATGGCCTTGTTGCCATGGTGCGCAGGGTGCGGCTTGGTTTGGCATTGTTGCCATGGTGCGCAGTATGCGGCTTGGTTTGGCATTGTTGCCATGGTGCGCAATATGCGGCTTGGTTTGGCATTGTTGCCATGGTGCGCAGGGTGCGGCTTGGAAATATGGCCTGTGATACGTGTTGGCATGTGCCAATGGCACGTACGGCCATGTTGACCTAGTTGCAAGTCTTGCAAGCCTAGGGCGCTATATTTGGCGTGGGCCAAAGGCATAGCGGCTTGGAAATATGGCCTGCGATACGTGTTGGCATGTGCCAATGGCACGTACGGCCATGTTGACCTAGTTGCAAGTCTTGCAAGCCTAGGGCGCTATATTTGGCGTGGGCCAAAAGCATAGCGGCTTTGGAAATATGGCCTTGTTGCCATGGTGCGCAGGGTGCGGCTTGGTTTGGCATTGTTGCCATGGTGCGCGAGATGCGGCTTGGTTTGGCATTGTTGCCATGGTGTGCGTGGTGCGGCATGGTTTGGCATTGTTGCCATGGTGCGCAAGATGCGCTTGGTTTGGCATTGTTGCCATGGTGCGCAGATGTGGCTTGGTTTGGCATTGTTGCCATGGTGCGCAGTATGCGGCTTGGTTTGGCATTGTTGCCATGGTGTGCAGGGTGCGGCTTTGTTTGGCATTGTTCCCATGGTGCGCAGTATGCGGCTTGGTTTGGCATTGTTGCTATGGTGCGCAGTACGCGGCTTGGTTTGGCATTGTTGCCATGGTGCGCAGGGTGCGGCTTGGTTTGGCATTGTTGCCATGGTGCGCAGAATGCGGCTTGGTTTGGCATTGTTGCCATGGTGCACAAAGATGCGGCTTGGTTTGGCATTGTTGCCATGGTGTGCAGTATGCGTCTTGGTTTGGCATTGTTGCCATGGTGCGCAGGGTGCGGCTTGGTTTGGCATTGTTGCCATAGTGCGCAGTATGCGGCTTGGTTTGGAATTAGGGTTCTGTGTCGAAAACCCTAATCTGGTATTTTGAAAAAATACCCCTATTAATTATTTACACCTGAGTTAAATGCTCTTAGTTAATGTGTTGCGGGTAACACTAGGTCATGGGGTTTTACGATTTTACCCCTTGTTTAAAAACCACCATCAACCGCAACCCAACCCAATGTCCATATGTGATTCAAAACAAATAAGATAGATTGAGAAATACAGGCCTATTCGAAACCCAGTTTACGAATATATGCTTGTTTTTTCAACTTTTCAAATATATGCATGTCTCCACTTTTCCATCCATTTTGGTTAAGTCCCATTATATTTTTACTTATTTACCCTTTATTCATTGCCATGTTGACCTTCTTCATCATTTTTAAGGTTTGTTGATCTAGGTTCAGAATCGTTTCACCATTTACAGGTTTGTTACATCATTCCCCAAGAGGGTTCATCATTCACACGTTTACGATCTAGACAATGAATAAAGGGTAAAAAACAGGCATACATTTCCAAATTATGCCGACTCAAGGTTTATTCTTCGACCCAGACGTCAATTCCTCCTGAATTTTGATTTTTAGGAGGAAACCGTTCTTGGGGATGATCTTGAAGTGGAAGACCACCAGAGTAAAGACGTAGCCGTACTTCCCGCTGCGAAAACTGTGTCAGCTAGCGACTTGGACATGGACACTCATCGTCCCGAGGGCGCTGCCATGACTCAGGTGGAGGAGAGCACTTCGGGGGGTTAAATCGTAGTAAGGGATCTCCTGCCAGTTACTGATTCAGTTCAAGGTGCCACCTTCAATCCTCCATATCCGCCCCTTTCCTGTGTCACGTGTTGATTGGTGGATTTAGCGTGCCAGCTAAACATACGACATTGTACACCAAGATTTGGGAAAGATATGGTCACATTTCCATGACTAAGAAGATCACTAGTCGACATGCGTTAGTCAAGCGTTATGAGGAAGCCTTTTCTTCGATTGATGAGATGTGCAACGTGACTGGTCATACAATTTCTGAGGATGTAATATCGAGCTGGAAGTTCCATCGCGACATGTGCGTGGGCTTCGAATTCAACGTTCCTTGGTTCGTTGAAGGTCTCTTTGATGTTGAAAGGTCGTAGGCCGAAGCAGTTGAAGGTCCTTCCATGGACATGATGAAGAAGCACGTAGAGGAATTCAAGAAGTCGTGCAGGAGGATGAAACTTAAGAGGGCGGCTCTCCAAAGCACGAGGGAGGCCTTTTCCAAAAGGAGCAAGCCGCTGTTGGAAAACTTCCCTCGAATATATATCTGTCTTCTGGATCTTTTATCTTTAGGTTTTTGTTTTTTTGAAAGGCAAATGAAATGCCTGGTTTTGGTTTTTGATTTTCTGATTTTCTCGGGTTAATAGATAAATGCTACCTTGACGGATTTGGATTATATATATTTTTTTTGAATGAAATGTTTAGAATTGAATTGTCTTTGGCTATGAATGAAAGTGATGCAGACATCCCAGGAAAACCATGGAACCATGTGTTGGTAGATGACATGGGATGAAACATGGCTATAGGTTTTATCAGAACTTGAAAAAGCAAACCACATATTTTTTGTCTAGATATAAGACTTACTCGGTTTCTCAGGACTTCTGATGAGAATAAACTTTCCGGGTGTAGGACCAAGTTTTTTTTTTTCCGAGAAACATGGCCATGGGAAGTCCCCAGTCTTCCGAGTTGTTGCTGAGTTATCTGATAACTGCTCCGTTAATCCCTAGCAGATCGTTTTGCTTCCAGCCTCTGAAAAGTCCCTAGTCATCCCTTGTCGTGTCATGACTGATAATCCATCCATCAAGTAACTGAGTCGGGATCGCCTTCCTCTACCATCTTGACGTCTGGGTTGAAGAATGAGATCGCAGGTTGAAAATTGACATTGTAACCGAAAGATCGAACCTCCCGCTGTGGTCGCCAATTGTTTGTAGGTGAAAATGGTTTCTCACCGATTTAGGTAATTACGGGTGTGCAGGTGAGAAACAATTTAAAACCTAAACAATGTACTGCAAGGGAGTACTTTAGATTCCAGAGATCAATCTGTACAAGTCCGGCCTAAACCAAGAAATGATCGTTCCAAACTTGCTTCGATCACAAAGTGGAGGAGAATGGGTTGGTTTTGGGGAGGGAAGCAAGGAAAGTGGTGAGACCAGAATAGTTTATTCTAGAAAAGTAGTTGGGTTACTACGACTTGTTATCATAAAAGTGAGAGAGCTAACAAGGTGAGCTACCAAGTAAGTATTTCTGAGTGTTGTATCTTTCGTATGAACTTGTTGTCCAATGGAAATAGCTAAGACCTATTTATACAAGTCGGAGTAAAACGTACCCTGGTCTCATTAAGGAGTGGGGAAGTAAATGGGAGGAGGTGATAACCGTATGCATGGAATTGATGTTCCATAAAGTGGTTAACACATGAAACTGGTTTTCATGAAACTGCTAACGTTATGGGATTGATGTCCCATAAAGTTGTTAACGCATGTGCTTTATATCCCATGAACGTTTCACACATAACTTCCCGTATTTACTAACCGCCTCACCCTTATGACACTTCCTTATGACGGGCGTAGTGTACGCCGCACGTCAGAAACCGCCAAACCAATACCCAAAGAGGATCCCCCAGTTTGTGTTAATGTCTCGAATGTTTTGGAAAACATGTAGCACGTTGTTGTGGCTTGGAAAGTCAAGCTCGGGAAACTTGCCAGCCTGGTGACCTTTGACGGTCGAGATTTTGCATCTTGAGAAGAGGGGCAACCGTTGATCGTTGCACGCCTTCGTTTTGGTAGCCGCGTAATGAGGGCCAACGTGGTGGCACGGCTAGGTTGGCATTCCGTTGGCATGGCAAGGTTTGGCGTGGCCAAACTTAGGTTTTCGGGTCAAAGGTTACCATGTGTCGTCTGGTAACCTTGGATGGCTAGGATTTGCTCCTGGGATTGAAGGGCAACCGTTGATTGTTGTACGCCTTCGTTTTGGTGGCCGCACAGGAGGCCAACAGGTTGGCGCGGCTAGGGTGTGGTTAGGCTTGGCATGTGGGGCCAAGGGTTCGCCTTGGGCGTGGCTAGCCTTGGCTAGGTGCGATTTTGGGTTGGCATGTGGGGCCAAGGTTTTTCATGGGCGTATGGCGTGGCTAGGGCCAAGGCAAGGGCGTTTGGCTTGGCATGATGTGACTAGCATGGCTAGGGCCAGGGCAAAGTGCGTTTGGCATAGCGCGGCTAGCTTGGCTAGGTTTTGTTTGGCTTGGCATGTAGGGCCTAGGGTTTTCCATGGGCGTATGGCGTGGCTAGGGCCAAGGCAAGGGCGTTTGGCTTGGCATGATGTGACTAGCATGGCTAGGGCCAAGGAAAAGTGCGTTTGGTATGGCGCGGCTAGCTTGGCTAGGTTTGGTTTGGCTTGGCATGTGGGGCCAAGGGTTCGCCTTGGGTGTGGCTAGCTTTGGCTAGGTGCGGTTTTGGCTTGGCATGTGGGGCCAAGGGTTTTCCTTGGGCGTGGCTAGGTTTGGTTTGGCTTGGCATGTAGGGCCAAGGGTTTTCCATGGGCGTATGGCGTGACTAGGGCCAAGGCAAGGGCGTTTGGTTTGGCATGATGTGACTAGCATGGCTAGGGCCAAGGCAAAGTGCGTTTGGCATGGCGCGGCTAGCTTGGCTAGGTTTTGTTTGCCTTGGAATATGGGGCCAAGGGTTCGCCTTGGGCGTGGCTAGCTTTGGCTAGGTTCGGTTTTGGTTTGGCATGTGGGGCCAAGGGTTTTCCTTGGGCGTGGCTAGCTTTGGCTAGGTTTGGTTTGGCTTGGCATCTAGGGCCAAGGGTTTTCCATGGGCGTATGGTGTGACTAGGGACAAGGCAAGGGCGTTAGGCTTTGCATGATGTGACTAGCATGGCTAGGGCCAAGGCAAAGTGCGTTTGGCATGCCGCGGCTAGCTTGGCTAAGTTTGGTTTGGCTTGGCATGTGGGGCCAAGGGTTTGCCATAGGCGCATGGCGTGACTAACTTGGGCTAGGTGCGGTTTTGGCTTGGCATGTGGTGCCAAGGGTTTGCCATAGGCGCATGGCATGGCTAGCTTGGGCTAGGCGCGGTTTTGGCTTGGCATGTGGGGCCAAGGGTTTGCCATAGGCGCATGGCGTGACTAGCTTGGGATAGGTGCGTGACTAAGCTAGGGTTTTGGGGCAAAGGTCGTTTGGTAACCTTAGACGGCCAGGATTTGCTCTTGGGATTGAAGGGCAACCGTTGATTGTTGCACGCCTTCGTTTTGATAGCCGCGTAGTGAAGGCCGATATGATGGCGCGACATGGGGCCATGGTGAGGTGTGTTTGGCATGGCGCAGTAGGTGTGGCTGGCATGATTTGTCGTTGGCACGGAGGTGCGACTAGCATGGCTGGCATGCTTTGGCGCGGTCAGTGTGTCTGGCATGATTTTCCATTGGCACAGAGGTGCGGCTAGCATGGTTGGCATGCTTTGGCGCGGTCGGTGTGGCTGGCATGATTTGCCATTGTCACAGAGGTGCGGCTAGCATAGTTGGCATGCTTTGGCGCGGTCGGTGTGGCTGGCATGATTTTCCATTGGCACAGAGGTGCGGCTGGCATGGTTGGCATGCTTTGGCGCGGTCGGTGTGGCTGACATGATTTTCCATTGGCACAGAGGTGCGGCTAGCATGGTTGGCATGCTTTGGCGCGGTCGGTGTGGCTGGCATGATTTGCCATTGGCACACATGGGAATTAGGGTTTGGCTTGTCGTAACCCTAATTTGAAAAGATACCCTGGTAATTATTTAGGGACACATTAAAGGTTTCAGTAAATGTGCCTAGTAAATGCTTGTTACTTTAAATGTTGTGACATCACTGTCTGCTAGGGTTTAGTGTTTTACGATTTTAACCTTAAACTAAAATCCACCATCAACATATGCCTTGTTGATGGTGGATTTTAGCGAGGTAACATCGGAACAGGTGCCGTGTTGCGAAGTAAACATATGATGGTGATACACAAGGACGGAATCGAGGTGTAAATCATTGCAGAGATGGTCAAGATAATCCGACTAACCTTTTTGAGTGGTAAAGAGAGTTTTGGCTTCCCGTGTTGGCGGCCTTGCGTAAGTTGTACTGGGAATGCAGACCGTGAAGTGGTGAGATGAAAGTTACCGGCTTGGTCTGGTCGTACATCTCCAAGGAAAAGGAAGCGCGGTCTTAGAAGGCGACACAAGTGGACGGCTTGTCTCGAGGGGCCAAGAGGTGTCGTGGTCTTGGTGAGGCAAACGCGCGTGGATGTTAGGGTCGCGACAGTGAAGCAGGTGGCTTTGCATGGTGTGGCCTTAGCAAGACGAGACGTACACGGACGTCCAGTCGTGGTGGGGCCGCGGCAATGGAGCTAATGGCTTGGCGTGGGGGGCGCGGCAATGGCATGGTGGGACGTGCAAGGGAGCTAGGCGTGGTGGGGCCGCAGTGATAGAGCGAGGGCTTGGCTGGGGTCATGGCAAGGTATGGCATACATGGGTGGTTGGGTCGCGGTATGGCATGAGTGGTATTGGACGTGGAAATTGGTCTTTGTGGGACCGGTTTCCTCTTTTCCTTCCTTAGCTCAAAATAGGAGATCCTCTCCTTGTTCAAACTCCCAAGTATCACACCTATAAAAGGATTGTCGGCCTCTCCCTTTGATTCACGTCTTCATTATTCTCTCTTCCTTTTTCTTTTTGTTTTTGGTTCTCTTGGTAGCGGTGAAGCGGACGAGTGGATTAGGTACGTCTTCCAGTACTTCTTCTTTGTCTTGCTTCCCTTTTGTTTTCTTGTGTTGGTAAAAACCCTAGTTGTAGGCTTAACTTTTTATGACCTTGTAGAGCATGTTGGTGTGAATCCTAGCCACAGGTATGTCTTGCACGCGCTCATAGTAGTACTTAGGCATGAATACCATAGTAATGTTGACCGCCTCAACTCGTTGTGTAAGGTAAGTACGGGATAGTATTTTGCCATCCCTTTCCTACAAAAACTTAGTTTTTAGGGTTTACTCCTTGTTTTGGTGTGGCCGTGAGCATGGTTCCCCTGGTGGGTCACTCCTCCTCGGTTGGACAAGGATTCTATGTTGCAGGGTTCCCCCTTGAAACAAACTGGCTTGTGTCTTGGGTGAAGATAATTTTCGTGCGCTTTCCGTAATAATCTCTCTTCGTATTGTTCTGTTGTAGTTGCTTGGAAAGTGGAAGTACTGTGAGAGAATCTTTATTATGACATCGCTTGAGAAAAATTCTGCCATACCAAAGGATGTTAGTAACTCCAAGCCAAACATGGCTGATGAATTCTTCACGATAGTCTCTGCCAGGAGAAGTCCACTTAAGCATGCGCCACTGGTTCCGACAGTTCGGAGAGTGAGGGAGGGGACTCAGTCGGTTCCTCCCTAAATGTAATATGTTTTTGCCTTCAGAGGAAAGAGTATTCCGCCTCTCTTATTGATTTCAAAATCCCAGTGAGTCCACTGCGCTCGTTTGATAAATGGGTGCACTTTATGATAAGTCAAGAGTGCGTAAGAGCTTATTTGACCAAGGCGCAAATCATTGATGCTATCGCAGCCTCTGCATCACTTCAAATTAGGAAAGACATCCCGAGCTTGGTTGCTTTCATCTCCAGGTGGTGTCCAGATATTCATACGGCCATATGTAGGTGAGGAGAATCGAACATATCCTTAGAAAGTGTGGATATCTGCCAATCTTCCCATGACAGAAACCTTAAAACCCAAATTTGTCGATGCCGAGGAAAAATGCGTACATACCCCGGTTGCGAAGTCAAAATGGTTTGTCCGAAAGGAGAACGAGACGAAGTGTTTCTACGCCTGGTGGATGTCTCAATGGTTTCCCGATGAGCTGGCACCGGATCAGAAGAATAGTACACTCCACGTCGCGGCATTCTTGGCTCTCGGGTTATCCCGGGATATTTTCGATGATGGCTCTGGTAGGAAGGAGATAAGGCTGGAACTCTTCAATTTTGCTATAAGATTGGTGAAAGGAGTCGTTCTCCCCATTGGCGACTTGTTTCTCGGTTCTCTGTACACACACTTAGATCATTTGGCTATGGACATGCGTGCTTCAAACGGTTACATGAAAGTGGATTCGTATGTTCATGTTGCTTTTCTCCAAGCGTGGCTATGGGAGCATTTTGAAAGATATGCTCCTAAACCGTTGGTTTCACTTCCCGCTTCTTGGGGTAGTTCGAGTATACTTCGCTGGTCGAATAGGCGCCCAAGAGCTGGCTCAAACCTGGATGATTTCCTTGATAACTCGTGCGCCGCTAATTTTCGTCCATGGGCCCCAGTGTGTACATTCATAGCCCAGGTTAATAATTTTGCTTCTACTCCAAACATGTCTTTGCTTGCTGGTGGAGGTAATCTGGGCGTCGGTGAGATTGTATTCATGCGAAGTTTCACTTCTGGCTATATACCGTCTTTCTTTCGAGGATCGTGTCAGGCAGTCTCTTATAATATTGAGCGAGCAGCTCGGCATATGAGTTTTGATCAAGGGGTTCCTCTCGTTCGTCAGCTGGCAGCTCCAGAGGGTTCATTATCAGACGTTCTTGATGCTAGTATTCTTGCGCCGGGCAGAAGTCTCCCTTTCTTGCTTTCGGAACGAAATCCGTCAACTACCTCCAAGTATAATGCATTCTGGCAGAGTGAATTCCTCGTCATCCAGGAATTTGTGAAAGCCGTAGTGGAGAACACTCGTGGTAGGCCTTCCACCGAGATTTTAGCAAAACATCCGTTGTTGAGGGATACTTCTTTAACCAAAAGGAAATCCATCGGTCTGGACGTGGACAGTCCCCAAGTGAAGGAGCGAAGGTCTAAGAATCGTGCGGCGTTTCCAGTCGTATTCCACGGCTCTACCGGCTTTTAGTTCATCCAACATGAGGGTACGTGTGATTTCTTTCTTGACTTCAAATGGGATTACGTATATCCTTGTTTCTTTTCTGAGAACGTGTCCTTGTATCTCGTCCAGGGTTTCAGCAGCACGAACGCCTTAGCCAAACTTGCAAGTAGTCAGAAAGCATCGTTTTTCGAGACAGAGGGTGGGGGTGCCGAGGTCATCCATGGTGATGGGGATTCCGAAAAGGATGAAAGTCCAGAGTCCAGCGATGGAAAGAGTAGTTCTTCCGATAACAGTGTCGAATCTTCTTCTAGTCAGTCTAAAACTGAATCGGTGAGTCCCCTCCATGTTTTTCTTCTTTCCCCTTTTTTATTTCTTTGCAGTAAAACTGAATTTTGATTTTTATGAGGAAACCGTTCTTGGGGATGATATTGAAGTGGAAGACCACCAGAGTAAAGACGTAGCCGTACTTCCCGCTGCGGAAACTATGCCAGCTAGCGACTTGGACATGGAGATTCATCGTCCCGAGGGCGCTGCCATGACTCAGGTGGAGGAGAGCACTTCGAGGGGTGAAATCGTAGTTAGGGATCTCCCGCCCTTTCATTCAGCGGTGTGCCACCTTCAATCCTCCGTATCTGGCCCCTTTCCCAGGTCAGGTATTGATTGGTGGATTTAGCGTGCCAGCTAAACATGCGACATTGTACACCAAGATTTGGGAAAGCCATGGTCACATTTCCACGACTAAGAAGATCACTAGTCGACATGCGTTGGTCAAGCGTGTGGAGGAAGCCTTGTCTTCGATTGATGAGATGTGCAACGTGACTGGTCATACAATTTCTGAGGATCTAATATCGAGCTGGAAGTTCCATCGCGACATGTGCGTGGGCTTCGAATTCAACGTTCCTTGGTTCGTTGAAGGTCTCTTTGATGTTGAAAGGTCGTTGGCCGATGCAGTTGAAGGTCCTTCCGTGGACATGATGAAGAAGTAGGAAGCGGAATTCAAGAAGTCGTGCAGAGGTCAAACTTAAGATGGCGACTCTCCAAAGCACGAGGAGGCCTTTGCCAAAAGGAGCAAGCCGTTGGAAAACTTCCTTGAATATATATCTGTCTTCCGGATCTCTTATCTTGAGGTTTTTTTTTTTTTTTTTTTTTTTGAAATGCAAATGAAACGCTTTGGTTTTGGTTTTTGATTTTCTCGATTTTCTCGAGTTAATAGATAAATGCTACCTTGACGGTTTTGGAATATATATATTTTTTTTTTTGAATGAAATGTTTAGAATTGAATTTTCTTTGGCTATGAATGAAAGTGACGCAGACATCCCAGGAAAACCATGGAACCGTGTGTTGGTAGATGACATGGGATGAAACATGGCTATAGGTTTTATCAGAACTTGAAAAAGCAAACCACATATTTTTTGTCTAGATATAAGACTTACTCGGTTTCTCAGGTCTTCTGATGAGAATAAACTTTCCGGGTGTAGGACCAAGTTTTTTTTTTCCGAGAAACATGGTCATGGGAAGTCCCTAGTCTTCCGAGTCGTTGCTGATTTGTCTGATAACTGCGCGTTAATCCCTGGGCAGATCGTTTTGCTTCCAGCCTCTGTGAAGTCCCCAGTCATCCGTTGTCGTATCATGACTGATAATCCAGCCATCAAGTAACTCAGTCGGGATCACCTTCCTATACCATCTTGACGTATGGGTCGAAGAATGAGATAGCTGGTTGAAAATTGACATTGTAACCGAAAGTCGAACCTCCCGTTGTGGTCGCCAATTGTTTGTAGGTGAAAATGGTTTCTGCTGATTTCGGTAATTGCGGGTGTGTAGGTGAGAAACAATTTAAAACCTAAACAATGTACTGCAAGGAGTACTTTAGATTCCAGAGATCAATCTGTACAAGTCCGGCTTAAACCAAGAAATGGTCGTTCCAGACTTGCTTCGGTCACAAAGTGGAGGAGAATGGGTTGGTTTTGGGGAGGGAAGCAAGGAAAGTGGTGAGACCAGAATAGTTGATTCTGGAAAAGTAGTTGGGTTACTACGACTTGTTATCAGAAAAGTGAGAGAGCTAACAAGGTGAGCTAGCAAGTAAGTATTTCGAGTGTTGTATCTTCCGTATGAACTTGTTGTCCAATGGAAATAGCTAAGACCTATTTATACAAGTCAGAGTAAAACGTACCCTGGTCTCATTAAGGAGTGGGGAAGTAAATGGGAGGAGGTGATAACCGTATGCATGGAATTGATGTTCCATAAAGTGGTTAACACATGAAATCGGTTTTCATGAAATCGCTAACGTTATGGGATTGATGTCCCATAAAGTTTTTAACGCATGTGCTTTATGTCCCATGAACGTTTCACACATAACTTCCCGTATTTACTAACCGCCCCACCCTTATGACACTTCCTTATGACGGGCGTAGTGTACGCCGCACGCTGTAAACCGCCAAACCAATACCCAAAGAGGATCCCCGGTTTGTGTTGATGTCTCGAATGTTTTGGAAAACATGTAGCACATTGTTGTGGCTTGGAAAGTCAAGCTCGGGAAGCTTTCCAGCCTGGTGACCTTTGACGGTCGAGATTTTGCATCTTGAGAGGAGGGGCAACCGTTGATCGTTGCACGCCTTCGTTTTGGTAGCCGCGTAGTTAGGACCAACGTGGTGGCGCGGCTATGTTGGCATGTCGTTGGCATGGAAAGGTTTGGCGTGGCCAAACTTAGGTTTCGGGCCAAAGGTTACCATGTGTCGTCCGGTAACCTTGGATGGCTAGGATTTGCTCCTGGGATCAAGGGCAACCGCTGATTGTTGCACGCCTTCGTTTTGGTGGCTGCGAGGGAAGGCCAACAGGGGTGGTTAGGCTTAGCATGTGGGGCCAAGGGTTCGCCTTTGGCGTTGCTAGCCTTGGCTAGGTGCGATTTTGGCTTGACATGTGGGGCCAAGGTTGCCATGGGCGTATGGCGTGGCTAGGGCCAAGGCAAGGGCGTTTGGCTTGGCACGATGTGATTAGCATGGCTAGGGCCATGGCAAAGTGCGTTTGGCATAGCGTGGCTAGCTTGGCTAGGTTTGGTTTGGCTTGGCATGTACGGCCAAGGGTTTGCCATGGGCGTATGGCGTGGCCAGGGCCAAAGCAAGGGCGTTTGGCTTGGCATGATGTGACTAGCATGGCTAGGGCCAAGGCAAAGTGCGTTTGGCATGGCGCGGCTAGCTTGGCTAGGTTTGGTTTGGCTTGGAATGTGTGGCCAAGGGTTCGCCTTGGGCGTGGCTAGCTTTGGCTAGGTGCAGTTTTGGCTTGGCATGTGGGGCCAAGGGTTTGCCTTGGGCGTGGCTAGGTTTGGTTTGGCTTGGCATGTAGGGCCAAGGGTTTGCCATGGGCGTATGGTGCCAAGGCAAGGGCGTTTGGTTTGGCATGGCGCGGCTAGCTTGGCTAGGTTTGGTTTGGCTTGGCATGTGGGGCCAAGGCTTCGCCTTGGGCGTGGCTAGCTTTGGCTAGGTGCGGTTTTGGCTTGGCATATGGGGCCACGGGTTTGCCTTGGGCGTGGATAGATTTGGCTAGGTTTGGTTTGGCTTGGCATGTAGGGCCAAGGGTTTTCCATGTGCGTATGGCGTGACTAGGGCCAAGGCAACGGCGTTAGGCTTGGCATGATGTGACTAGCATGGCTAGGGCCAAGGCAAAGTGCGTTTGGCATGGCGCGAATAGCTTTGCTAGGTTTGGTTTGGCTTGGCATGTGGGGGCCAAGGGTTTTCCATAGGCGCATGGCGTGACTAGCTTGGGATAGGTGCGGTTTTGGCTTGGCATGTGGGCCCAAGGGTTTGCCATAGTCGCATGGCGTGGCTAGCTTGGGCTAGGCGCGGTTTTGGCTTGGCATGTGGTGCCAAGGGTTTGCCATAGGCGCATGGCGTGACTAGCTTGGGCTAGGTGCGTGACCAAGCTAGGGTTTTGGGGCATAGGTCGTTTGGTAACCTTAGACGGCCAGGATTTGCTCCTGGGATTGAAGGGCAACCGTTGATTGTTGCACGCCTTCATTTTGATAGACGCGTAGTGAAGGCCGGTATGGTGGCGCGCGCGCATGGGGCCATGGCGGGGTGCGTTTGGCATGGCGCAGTAGGTGTGGCTGGCATGATTTGCCGTTGGCACGGAGGTGCGGCTAGCATGGATGGCATGCTTTGGCGTGATTTGCCATTGGCACAGAGGTGCGGCTAGCATGGTTGGCATGCTTTGACGCGGTCGGTGTGGCTGGCATGATTTGCCATTGGCACAGAGGTGCTGCTAGCATGGTTGGCATGCTTTGGCGCGGTCGGTGTGGCTGGCATGATTTGCCATTGGCACACGTGGGAATTTGGGTTTGGCTTGTCGTAACCCTAATTTGAAAATATACCCTGTAATTATTTAGGGACACATTAAAGGTTTCGGTAAATGTGCCTAGTAAATGCTTGTTACTTTAAGTGTTGTGACATCACTGTCTGCTAGGGTTTAGTGTTTTACGATTTTAACCTTAAGCTAAAATCCACCATCAACACCTATACATATATATCACATTCAATTTCTAAATTCACTTTTATATCAATAACGTGTTTAGAATTTGCCAAATAGTTTGTGGAAAAATTCTAGAAAAGGCTAATTAACTCTACGGAGATGAAAGTTCTTCAGGAAATAGGGAGACTAGCCAGATACTTATATAATTAAAAGCTTTCTAGCATTTTTTCTGTTTATTTCATGTCAATCATTCTAATGCCAACTTTGGTGGAGAAAAACTAAATCAACTAAGGTGAAAAAAAATTTTAGGGAGGGAAAAAAAAATCTACTAGATTTCTTCGTTTAATTAAGATCTGCAGGAAAATAAAGAGCAGAAATCTTAGGATTGGAAAACTGGTCCTAAACCAACTGCTCTCTGAAGGAAGATTATTCAAGAAAAAAGAAGGGCTTTTAACCCCGAGGCAGATCCCTTGACAGGCCCTTATTTGACATGGTTTTACAGCCTCTTGAGAACCGTTGGATGAGAATATAAGGATGGTTAGGATTAACTCATCCTAATAGGGTAAATTCGCAAACTTACGACCCGTAAGATACCCATCGATCTTCTCCTCCTCCCTTGTGTTTCTTCCGTGATTCATTATCGGGGAAGAGTCTGATCATCAAGGGTTTTTGGTAGTATTTGTGTATAATAAAATTTGTATGATTAAAAAAACTGTGGACCCATAAACAGGCATATTGTGTATAATTCTCTTCTTTCACTCAAATGATTTATCAACTACCATCAACAAATTTTTGAGCGACTACACCACTTCATACTTAAGTAATTTTCGGCAAAAAACTTAATTAGGAATTTGATACTCTGTATTCCTAGTTGATTTTTAAGTGACGCACATCTTTTCTTTTTCTTTAGGAAACATAGATCCAATTGATCAATTTACGGAATTCCTCCGAATGGAATTAAGGACAATACAGATCTTCTAATCCCCCTCTTCTTTGCCTCCTTCCCAGTAAGTTATGAATCAAATAAGCCAAGCCCAATTTTGGTTTCTTAAGTGTTTAAAACTGAAACTCCCTGATGGTGGAGTAAAAAACACCCAAACAATACAGATCCCAAAAGTATTTATAATCTAAATCACTCCTAGAAATTATCATATCTAACTGAGTTTTTTTCCATCATTCCCCGTTCATATAAAAACCATCAATATAATAATCAATCTTCAATAGGCCAACCACGGTGCAAGAATAATACTTAAGTTTAGATTGATGCCGCTCCGGAACATCAACTCAAGCACATTGACATTTCCTAAAAAATTATTTTTTAGTTTGATGAAATCTATATGAGAGAGATCGGTGAGTAACTTTATTTTTCATTACGGGTCTTATGTTTACCCGGATTTACCATATTATGGTGAGTTAATCCTAACCATCCTTATATTCTCATCCAACGGCTATCAAAAGACTGTAAGACCTTGTCAAATAAGGGCGTGTCAAGGGATCCTCCCTCTTTAACCCTCATGGAAAGATTATTCAAGAAAGGCTTGTTCATTTCGGACAATAATAATCCTCATGGAAGAGGATTTTAAAAGGGAATAATCTAGTTGTGAATGGTGATTTTATGACACGTGGAAATTGAGGGTAAAACAGTCATTTTGGGTACCATCCCGGCTTAACCATGCTTCATTCACTACCTTAGAGCAACTGCAGTGGGCGACCAAGACCAAAAATTTGGGAAGAGGTAGAGACGTAGTGGGACGGACTAAAGATCAAATACCATACTATACCAAATTTCCAGACCAAATTTGGTCGGCGACCAAGACCAAACCCAAATTTTAGTCGAGCGTTGATATAGTGTTCGCCCCACACCAGGCGTTGATATAGTATTCTCCCCACACCAGGCGGACGTAAAGTCTACGCCCCACAGCAGGCGTTGTTTATACCCGCCCCATATATATATATATATATATTTATTTATTTTTTAAATTTATTGTGGGGCGTGGTTTATACCTCCGCCCCACTCAAAAATTTAGAATGTTTATATGGGGCGTGGATTATACCAACGCCCCATTGTTTTTTTTTTTTTTTTTTTTTTTTTTTTTTGCACCGCGAACGTATACCCCCGCCCCACATCAGGCGAACGTATACTTCACGCCCCACACCAGGCGTTGGTATAGTTTACGCTCCACCAACGGACTAAACCCAAATTTAGTCTTTTTTTTCTCTCTTTGGTCTTTGGTTATACTCGCACCACTGCAGTTGCTCTTAGGGTACAAATATAATCTTACTCTCTTATGGCCACGTCTACAGCTGACTCCATGAGCCTGAGCAACTCTAGTTATAGCCTCATGAGCATGACTCGCACTATGATATGTAGAGTAAAGCTAAGGTTTCAAGCCGTCCATGCTAATTAATGTCATGTGACTTCAGGAGTCACACCCACATGATCCTTAGGATTGACACCCACATGATCATGTGGCTCTATTATCATGGCTCTATTCCTTAGATATGCGTCATTAAATAATTGCTTAAAAGATATGGATGGCTCTATTATCATGGCTCTTGCCACACATAGCAATTACTTAATGACGCCTAAAATATATGGCTCTATTATTTTACCTGGCTTGATTGGGGTATACTCAAATTAATTGGGGTATACCCAATAAGACAAAATTTGGTCATTATGAAGTAAAACCAAGCCACCCCTTAACCTTTTTTTTTTTTCTAAATGGCTAATATGCCCTTGGTTAATTAACACTAAAATTCTGATTAGGTTAATTAATTGAGTTTAGATTAAAATTTTCAAATTATGAATTCAGTTGATTAACCTTTTGATCCGTCTTATGAGTTCGATTTCGATCCAAAAATTTTGGTTTTGAAAATGCATAAAGCCGGCAAGGTCGTGGTTTGAATAAGCTTCCACCAAACATCCGCCTAATGGTCAACTTTGAATAAGGTGCCGATCGCTCTTCCGCCGGGCAAAAGTCAACTTTGAATAAGCTGCCGACCAGATATTCGCCGGAATGGTCCTCGGATGAAGAACACGCCGACTATCTTGGGCAGCAATCATACGGTCGGCATGTAAATATTTCCTACCCTTCCGGCTATCTTAAAGTCGGCATGCAAAAAAAAATACAACATTGCCGGCTGACATAATATGGAAGATGTAATTTACTTTATTCATTCAATTTTGGTTACTACATTGATTGAAACATAAAACCTAATCCTTGTCGACGGAAAAACGAATGCACTTAGCATGTGCATCAAGCCTTTGAACCCCTAGGCGACCCTATTGGACGAGTTATAGTCTCGCGAGGGTTTACATAGAGGTCTACCCACAAAACCTATACAAAAACTTCTAAAGCCATCAATCTTCCTCCTCCGAAGACGATACACCCTCCATCATCTCCGGGGCATACTCCGAGATTTTGGATTCCATGAATTGATAGCTTGCATCGAATGCGAATGCTTCCCCCTTTTCCTCCAAGTAGCGCGCTTTGGCGACTTCATGCTACAAAAACAAAACACAAACTTACTTTGTTAGTGCGGTTTAAGTTGGAAAATCAAACAACATGGATCACGTAAAATAAACCACAAAAATACTTACAAATTGTTCAATGGACAAGTTAAAGTGGGGAGCGTTGAAAATTGGTTTTTGGATAGCTAAATAAGCAAGTATCGCATTTTCAATGACTATGTGCCTATCGTGCACTTGTTGAACACTTCTGGAGTTAGGATTCCCACACTCTTGGCTAAAAGTGTTGTGAACCCTAGCCCAAAAGGTTGTGGAATCCATCCTTATGGAGGACTGCTTTCGAACTCTAGTCTCCGCATACCAAGCTTTGGTGATTGCCAAATCTTCATTAGAATCAAATGAAGCCATTTCTTGTGTGTAGAGAGCTATTGGGTGAGTTAGATGGAGTGTGTGATGATAAGAGCTTTGGAGAGTATATGCAAATAGTTGTGTGTTGTTTTGTGGAGATAAGTAGTGCATTTATAGGATGGTGCCCAAATTTGGCCGTTATAGTGTCCAAGTACAAGTGAATCAATGCAATTGTATTTGCAAAAATTTGAATTTTGAACCCGCCGGAGGGGTCGTAAATTTGCTAAAATGCCGGGGTCGTAAAACGGCCGGAAATGTATGGGTTCAATAGCATGCCGGCCAAAATACCGCCGGCATTTTCTTGTTTTGTTTCCCTCCCGACCTTGCATGATTTTAGGCATCAGAAGAATGGTTTTTTTTTTCAAGATATGGCCGGAAGGGTCTCTATTTTCGTACCCTTCCGGCTACAAAAACGCCGGCTTAGTAGGAATCGTATTACCTTGCCGGCCCTGGTAACTAAACAACTTTTGTTGACAGGGCCACAGTCTGACATTTCACAACCTTGCCGGCCCTGGTAACTACACAATTTTTGGTTAACAGGGCCGGCAGTCTGACATTTCACAACCTTGCCGGCCCTGGGACAGCCGACAGGGTAGCTTAAAAAAAGCATGCCGGCAAGGTAATACGACACTTTATATAGCTAAACAAACCATTCATTCAACAACTAGAAATCCAACATTTTTTGTCCAAAATACGAAACATGTCCCATAAACCGTAAAAAAACATTTGTCCACACCATTAACTTAAACATTTGTCCACCACAACATAAAGAAATGAACTAGGAAAGCATTCATTGGCCACGACCACGACGACCACGGACCCATTTTGGAACACTACCTTCACCACCACGATCACTGCTGCTACCTTCACCACCAGGACCACTGCTGCTACCTTCACCACCACGAGCACTACGAGTCTCTTTTTATCAGCCTTTATCTTGGCTTGTGCATCCTTAGTAGCTTTTTCTTCCGCCTATACTTGACCTGTTGCTTGAACAATAGTCAAGCATCCTCATTGTCAACATTGCAAGCATAGTCAATGTGCTTGCTTTGCACAGTTCTCCTCTCTGTCTTTCGCGCAACACAACACCCTCACAAAGGTCTTCAACTGATCCTTCTATATTCAATTAAACAACAAACAATTAATAGAATGATTCGGTAATGCAATCAATCTTAAAATAGTAAGAGCAACTCTATACTTACAAATATCTTAAGCAATGTTGCTGGGTCTTTCGATTCGATCTTCTTCTTACGAGCCGATTCTTCAAAGAGTCATTGGCCTAATCACAAAGTAGGGACGAGCCCAACCCAAGTACCACGCCATGTATTTCTCAAGTAGCTTCATGACCGGTGGTCACCTCGTCCAAAAGACTCACATCGATTTGACCGCGACGCCTATCAGCCCAATGTTCTTGAGTTGGTCTTTGGAAGGTAAGAGACGTTCATACCTTTTGGGAGGTGGTGCAATCACTCATATCCACAAAGAAAGTCCGGATTTGCTGCATCGAAATGAGGTTCTTCTTGTACGTAACCCAATTGTCGCATTACCGATGTGGATCGTACATTGAAAATCCTTCAAACACAAATCATCAAGGGTCCATAGTATAATGCAACAACTTCATTTCTCCTTGGGATTAAACCTTGATTTATATCCTCTCGATACGGATCAAATATCACCTCTTCCCGCAGTCAAATTGTCGATGGCGGCTCGGAGTTTCATAAGATTTTGCGGCATTTCCTTATCCCGAGTACCCTTAAAATCGTACCTTTGCGCTCTTGGCAAATGAACCTAACACTTGTTATCCACTTTGACGTAAGAGTTGTCTTTGAACAAAGAATGGGAGCGTTCATATATCCAAACCTGTGCAAAAAGAAAAAAAAGTTTAGTAAGAACCTTATCTTACGAGAATTTTGCGAATATAAATGTTTTAGACAATAAAATTACCTGGAAGAGACATGTGTTCCCGTTAACTTGCTTAGTGAGTGCCCTAGAAGATTTTGTCAACTCATTGTTCAAGAAGGCGACCACCGCAGTACCCCAAGAATACCCACGCATCTCATGTAAGGGATCCAATAGTTGCAAGTATCTCGGCCTCGACTTGGTTTCCTAATCGTCGGGGAAGATACATCTGCCCGTGGTGTATAGCAAATAAGCGGCCGCGGTAGCATTGATTCGCACCGGGTGCACCATTCCTTCCCTATCAAGGATTTCCTGAGTCTTCCATAATCTGTCCCTCAACTTCTTCACATTAAACTTCTTGGTTAGTCGACCATCCTTCTTGTCAAAAACATCATCCGTCTGAACCTGACTCCAACCGAACAATTTCTTGCTCAATTCGTAAATCTTCCCGAAAGAAATGGCATTATCGAATCCCTCAGTGACTGCTTTTCCATCAACCTCGAGTCCTAGAATTTGTTGAGCATCGTTGGGAGTTATCGCCTTCTCACCGAATGGGAATAACATAGTATCAGTCTCTCCGTAGAACCTCTCACAGAATGCAGAGATGGTAACTCTATCATGATTAATATTCGAACTCTCCACCGCAGGCAACAACCCGGAGTTCCTCACAATCACTTTCACCTCCTCACATTCCAAGTCAAGATTCCAAGTATGCATCACTGAACACGAAGCTTGGCGCCTCATGAGACGGATGGCATGCTTGTGATCCTAAATACCAAAAAAAAAATGAAAATGAAAAGAAATACAAACACTTGAAGCAAATTTAATTAAGATAGTTACACACTTGAATAAATAACAAAGACAGATTAAGATTACTTACGATAGTATTATGGACCGTACATGCCCATGAGTGTTTGTATCCAAAAAGAACACTCCACCATCTGCTGGGGTCCCTTTTGGAGACTCACCTTCTTTCAAGTGCAACCATCAAGTGTTTGGAAGGCATGTGAGAATCAATCGGTTTAGTGATCACCCTCTTCTTCGTTCCGGTTGAAGTTGAAGCCGAAGCTTCGGTGGCTTGAACAATAGCTAGAGTTTGTTCTCCTTCTCCATCTCCATCTCCTTCTTCTTCTTGTTCCTCTTCCTCTTCAACAATTTCATCTTCGATGATATTCTTACCTTTATCTCCATTACCATCATCATCATCACCATCATCATTACCTCCTCCAAACCTCGGGCATGTCTTGATCACCATCATCATCATCATCATTGTTACCTCCTCCAAGAGCCGGATTGGTTTCATCAACATCATCATCATCACCTCTTCTACCGAGATGGAATTGATTGGTCTTCATCTCGGAGTCTCGTCTCGAATCATTGGGTTCGAGATAGTGGTTCTAAGACCTTTGTCGTTCCCTTAAGACAACATATACCCCTCGATGTTTTGAAGACAAGAGTTTATCACCAACACGAGGAGGGTTTGAAGGAGGACTAAGAGCCGCTTTCTTCTTTGTCATTCGTAATCCGAACAAGAACAATTCGGAAAAAAAACATTACAGCCGGCAGTTAGACATATACAACATACCCGGCGGAACAATATCCTAAAGGTCGACCAAAGATGAGTGCCGGCTAAGACAAAGCCGGCAATGTATCATCAAAATAGCCTTCCGGCGCACAAAAAAAATGGCATTTTTCACTAAACTGGTCGGAAAGGTCCATTTCCCACACATCGCCGGCTGACAAACAGCCGAAATGGTTTTATATAAATACCCTTCCGGACTCAAAAATTCTAGGCATCAGGAAACATTCTAAACAAGTAGCCGGAAGGGTAAACAATAATAAGATGCCGGCTTCATTAAAAAATAAAAAACGCCGGAATGGTATACAGATGAATAACTCAAGGCCTCGCTAGTAGCGATTCTGAAAACTATACAAATCGGCAAGTTCTTCAACCTTATACCCTCCCTACCAAACACTAACTATGAAATCCCTAAAGGTCGATAAAAAAAAACCTTGCTTGGCGTCAAGCACTGCCAATTCACAAATTCGAATTTTCTGACCTAATTTGACATGCAAACATGAAATCGAAGTACTAGAGTGAGTTTAAACAAGCCCTTACTTTCTTAAGCGCACCATTTCACGTGTTTCAGCGGGAACAATTTCTTCTTCTTCAACCGTTTTTTTCTTCACTTTCTTAGCAACCAAACTTGCAATTCCAGGGTTATATTCATTGGGTTTTCGATTAGTTTCTTTCATACGAGTTGCCTTCTTCCGTGGTGGATCCATTGATGAAGATTAATCGGAGTTTTCGAATCGACGATTTTAACAAATTGATCGACGAGTTTTGGTGGTAGGGTGGGGTGATGGAGCCGGTAAGGTTGTGGAGGAGAAGAAGAAGAGAAGAAGATGAAATGAAGAGAATGAAAACTGATTTAGGTAGTAATTAGAGTTATAATGGGAAAGGGTAATTTTATAACTTTACCCATTGACCTCCCCCTTTGCTCTTAAAAAAGAGTCCCTTTAAAATTGGGTATACCCCAATTAGTTTGAGTATACCCCAATCAAGCCAGGTTACTTTAGATTGTGATCGATAACATTTAATTACTCCGGCGCACGTTGTAGGAGAATTATTTGAACCACTCAAGGAATGGCACGGTGAGTCTTACGGTTAGAGTAAAAACTAGAGAGGGGTAGTCGATAGTTAGAAAAGGATCTTGGGATGGTTAAGTTAAAGCGATATGTTTTCATTATTTAAAACAATCTGTTTTTTTTGCTAGTATCGAGTCAGTTCCCCTTAGTTCATTTTTCTTCGATGGTTGTGGTTTTGATTAGAAAACTTAGAAAAATATTTTCCTTATATATACATGTTTTTACTTCTTATAATTATTATGAACTGTTTGAGATTAGTTATATCATCTATAAAGGTTATAAGGGTGCGAGAGTCTACTATTAGTTGGGATCTGATCCAACTTACTATTTTTTCCAGGAAACCTTGATTGTGGAGCAACTTAGCTTGTAGATTGTATTTCCATTCCGAAAAGCTACTTCGTCATTATTTTGAGGTGCTTAATTTTCTTAATGTTTTATTGATTTCTTATAAAGACCATACTTTTGTTTCTTTTAAATAAATTCTTAGCATTTACCCTAAGAACCAACCTGTGTGTCGAAGATTCATTTTATTTTAAAGATTTTGATAAACTTTACAACTCTTATCAGTTTTATTTAATAAACTTCATTTATTTATTGATTGTTGTTAATGTGCCCATACAATAGTCTAATCTCTATTTGTAGGCTTGACGCTACACTTGAGATTTTAGGACGGCCGACCTAGAATTCGAAGTGGGGCGTTACACATCCGAGCCTGCCATCCAGTCAACCGACGCAGTACACCAGCTAGCCCAGTGTTAAATGAAGTCAATTTTTGATCAATGGTCAAAGTCAATTACCGGTCAATAGTCAAAGTCGGTCATTGGTCAACTGTCAAAGTCAACATGATGTGGTCAAGACCAGTTCTCCCGACCTGGTCCGTCGGTCCATTTTGCCTCGCCTACTTCACCAGTTCAGTTCGTCGACCCGACTCACTCAACTCGGCTTGTAGACTCGATTCACCCGGATTGATCCATGTATGCTCATAGTCAATATTTCAGCCATGCGGTGAAACAGTCTATTATCTAGTTTGTTGAACATGTTGTCAGCCATGCCGTTAGTTGTGTTGTCAGCCATTCTACAATTCAGTTTTCCATCCATACTGCCGGTCATATTGCCAGTCGATTTGCCATCCAGATTGCCCGCCCATTATGCATCTTAACCATTCATGTCAGTCTGCCAGCAAGTCTTTCCAGTCAAAGGTTGGTAGTCGCAGTCAAAATGCAGCCAACATTAAAAAGTCAACCCGCTGGTCCACGACTGTTTGGAACGTTTCCATTGATCCAGTGCCAGAATCCGCCAGAAAATTCTAGAATTTTCTGGATTGCTTGTTGACCAAGTCGTTGTGGAGAAATTTCTGGAACATTCCAGATATCTTGTTAGTCAAGTTACTTCCATGTGAAGTTTATCTCGAAATTCGGGTTTAACCCATATATCCAACTGTATAAATAAAGTGAAATCTCAACCCTGAGAGGGGGAGCCCAGAGACAGAAAAATACACCATCAAACCCTAAAAGGGATCAGAAATCATTGTAATCCATACACAAATAAAATATCATCCCTATGTGGATTTTTGGATTCGTATGTGGATATAGGAAAAACTTGTCGAACCAAGTTAATTCATGTCTTTGTTATTCTTGTTTGTTTCATATGATTAACCCAAATTTCGCATCATCAACACCAATATCGTGTTCTATGCCTGGAAATATTTCTGGGTACAAACAAAAGCTAGTAGAGATGAAGAGGTATTCATCAATGGGGGTTAAAGCCACACTTTTTCTTTGGAGCCTCTGTAACTTAATTATTGATGTCAGTTATAATTGAGGAGCTAATTACACACTAAAAAAAAATTAGCACTTAGCTAATTAAGCTCTCCTATGGGTCCAAAAGCATAGCTCAGTGGTATCCCATCAACTCCAGTAAGGAGGAAGTCAGGGGTTCGATCCCCACCGTAGTAGAGGTTTGTATTTAAATTAGTTGTATAGAGGGTTTGGCGAGATTTGTATTAAAAAAAAAAAAAAAAAAAAAAAAAAAAAAACTCTCCTATATTAATAGCTACCGTATGTTTTATGGGCTTAATTTTATTGGGTAATCGCTTATCTTGGAGTTTCTGTAGTTGGGCTATGGTTTAGTTTTTTCAAATAAGGCACTTGAAAATATTTATATTATCAGTTCTTTTTTTCTGAGTTTTTTTTCTTTTTTTGTTATATTTATCCTTCGGTGTCGTTGTTAGAGACGTTTTCCCTTTTAAAGTTTTAACTAAACTTTATTGCATCCATAATCTCATACTTCGCCTCCATTATAGATCACCCCTGAAGCATTTGATACCAATTTGTTATAGTAAATGGCTTAAGCATAATCAAGAAAATGAAATAGAAATAAAATGAATTACATGCATAGGCACACCTAACACAAAATATATAAGTGGTTCGATCAATATGATCCACATCCACTACGAAGATGACAAAATGATTTCACGGATCAAACAAGATTAAAAAGGTTATCCCCAGAACGCCTCTCAAGAACTCTAACCCCTTTTCTGCCTCACTCAATCTCTACAATCTATTTCTCTTGCAACCAAAGAAGATCATATTTTCCTGTAATTTAAATGCATGTTTTCCTTGGTTACAATTACAAGGGAACTAAATGCACTCTTGGGCCAGAACAAAAGGTGCAGGCCCAAACAAAATACAAAGCCTGTACTCAAGGTATATCCCCAAATTCTCACCAACTGATTAAAATGGAAAGGTTGGAATTTAGAAATATCTAGGAATAGGATGGGATCGCTATGACATTAGTAGATGTTAACAGGCTTAGAAAGTCACAGCCATTTCCAGCTGTTGTTTCTGCATAACAAATTTTCTAAATTTGGACAACCATATAATAGAGCTAGGGTCTGACCTAAGCAAGACTAAACAAATTTTCTGTCT
Source organism: Papaver armeniacum (assembly GCA_023531295.1). NCBI lineage: Eukaryota > Viridiplantae > Streptophyta > Magnoliopsida > Ranunculales > Papaveraceae > Papaver > Papaver armeniacum. The sequence continues at coordinate 627,118 of JAJJWW010014642.1, read as the reverse complement.
CTATTATATTCTTGCCTAGCCAAAAATGGCTGCAAATTTGAAGAATGTATGCCCATAACAATTCTTTGATTTTTCTTTGAACTTTCAACTTCAAATGTCCCGTAAACCAATCAATCAGTCATCCGTCATTCAGATCATCTCATCATACACTCATCAATCATCATGAATGTATTTGGCTTGCCAAACTAGCTGTCGACATATACATCTGGAATTTGTTTGTTATTTGTATTGTCCACTTCTTTGCCTTATCATCATTCCGAATATTTGATTATTCTTTTTGTTCTTTAGGTATTGTGGCGGTCGTAATTTGTAAACATAATATTCAAGTCTACCGAGAAATCACGTCCATAAGTACTTAGTTGAATGTTAGACACACATTTTGTTGTGTTCATTTATGTATTTGCTAGAAAGTTACTAGATTCTATGGGAGTTACCGGGGTAAGCAAAAACAACCTTCCAAAATCTCAGAACTCCAAATTCCCAGCTAGGTTCTTGTTAAAAGTATCTTTTGAGTCATGTTAGCGTAAACACATCTTCTGGTGCAGACGACTTCAGATATTCTAATCATCCTTGAGCAAGAGCCCGTCGAGCTAAATACACGTTAACGGAAAGAGTGAATTGTTAAAAGCACCATCACGTCGCCACCACCACCCCCCGTCAACTAGTAGCATGTTTTTCTATCATTTTTCATGTTTTTATACTCTTCCGGGAACTCGAATTTGCTGGCAATGATGAACTAATCTTGAACCCTAAAGCGAACGACATTCTTGGTGTTAAAAAGTCGTCATAGCGTGGTGTTAATTACTTCACTAATCTGTGAAGAAGCGGCTAGACCACAACTTTGATCGAGGCAAACGAAAATGATGTTTACGTGTAAGATTTCGTTTGTGAGATCACCACCTCCACTTGTAATGAGAGTGGGGCCCATTAAGATATTTTTATCAACCACCCTAAAAGCCCATGTGCTTTTGACGTTATATTCTCATTTTTATTTCTTTTGGCCAGCCCGTTACTGTCGCTAGCTAGTTGGCAAAATCCAACGGTCACGGATAACTGCAGTCCTCTTTTATTTGGGGTTTTACCTATTTCCCATCCTCATTTCTCCTAAATCCCATCCAAAATAGATATGTTAGTTTTGCTTAACTTTCTTTTAGGTTGGGTAATTAAAACTCACTCTCTTTATGGATAACCAATTAACCATCGTCTTCTTCAACCACCATCTTCTTTCTTCCTCTCTTTTTAATCTAATTCAAAGTCGTCCATCAAAAAAAAAAAAAAAATCTAATCATAAATCTAATAGTCTACCACTACTGTATGTATTGCCATCATAGTATCCCCTGGATTGATCATAGACGTGACCTAATGATGGTTTTGTACCCAAAATTAGAACGACCAAAACTATAGTTAATGGCAAAATAGCTAATTAACTTTACTTTTTTATTAAACATTTAATTTTTGTATTGATCCAGTTCAAACAAAACGTACGTGAACCCAAATTGATTTACCAATCATCAAGGAAACATAAAATTTTCACCGACATATCACTATTTCTAATTAGGTTTTCTAATTAGGTTTTCAGTGTATTCAATTGTTCTCGAAATGAACAATTTTATACGAACGGATTGAAGAAAAAGTAGGTTTCGCTATTCGATCTTCATATACTAGTAAAACCGTTGCCACGGTGGGAGGGCCGACCGAAGAACTTGACGAAACGACACCACTATGCCCGGTTTCGAGAAAAAAAAAATGATACTTTCGTTTTGTTTCAGAAAAAATAATTTTTTCGTCCCATTTCAAAAAAAGTGATATTTTCGCGCCGTTTCAGAAAAACCGATACTTTCCCGCCGTTTCACAAAAAATGATACTTTCGCTCTGTTTCAGAAAAAGTGACTTTTTAAAACGAGATGAAAGTATCACTTTTCCGAAACGACGTGAAAATATCACTTTACTGAAACGATGCAAAAGTATCATTTTTCCGAAACGAAATATTAGCCGATCCATAAACCTAAATATGGTTACATGATGTGTTATGCAAATTAGTCGATCCATAAGAGAAATACTCATGTAGAAAATGTGCATAAACTTTACCGATAAAAAAAATGTGCATAAAAGAAATCACAACAAGTCCAAAAAGTTGGTCGGGATTGGGATGGAAGTTGTCCGGGAAAAAGTTCGCGTAACCGGTAAAGTCAAACCAGTCTACGGTCAATCGAGTCACCTCGGCGAGTCAACTAAAATCGGTCAAACTCAAACCGGCCTGGTGGGTTCAACTCTGTGAGTCAGGGTCTAACTCAGAATGTGAGTCAGCTTCAGTTAACTGACTCGTCTTAATGGTCGGATCTTGAGCTGTTGCAGGCCATTGCTTCTTGCAGAGGCCACAACTGTGTGTTGCTTTATGTTGCATTGTTCCAGCTACGCTGGCGCTCACTTATACCATCTGCATAACCAGGACCCTCGACTCAATCCACCATCACCTGCTCTGATTTCCTTGAGCACCATCTTTCACCACTGCAACAACTCAACACCAACACAGTCGCTTCCTAACTAGCCATTGCACAACATCTCTGCTAAATCCATTTCCTTCATCAATTCGAGTAAAGCATCACCAACTACAGCTGCAATTCCTACTTCATTCTGGCCAAGACAAACACTAGCAGATCTCATCTCCATTTGTGCTTTCTCCCTTACAACCATCTCTAGCATCACCAACAGTATCAGCTCCATAATTCCAATAGCTGCAATATGAATCTGTTCAATTCAGTTCATCTCAGATTCCAAAAACCCACGAAACCGCACAGCAATTCCATTCATTCTTCACTAATTTCTCGTTCTCAAAACCAAATCCATTAAAACCCTTTTTGTATCTTCTCGTTCTTCAACTCAACAACAAATATCAAACACCATGAATTCCAGTCAAAAACCCTAGCTTCAATCATTCTCGATCCTAATCGGACCCATCACTCAATTCCACTAACTTTGTTAATTCTTCTCAAACATCGAACCATCCGCTGCAATTTAGGACTTTAGTTAAACCTATTTCCTCCATTATTCATCACCGATTCTTCCATTAGCAGCAAATAATCATCAATCACCCAACACAGAGCTTCAATTTCTTCTTTAAACTCCCCCAATTCTTCCATCTTTACATACAAATTTGAACTCAAAATCCCTAATTTTCCTGTGAACGGATTTGAACTCAAAATCCCTAATTTTCCTGTGACGAAGAGTGATGGTAGTGGTGATTGAATCTGCTGATGGTGGTGGTGATTGAATTTGTAACAGTGAGATTGAAGGAGGTGGAGGAGTGTGGTAGTGGTGGTGTTTCAGAAATCTGCTGATGGAGAATTGTCGAAGAACTCAGTTTCGAAGAGGTGGGATCGGAGGAGGAGGAAAAGAAAGAAGAAGAAGAAGAAGAACAGAGGAAAAAAGAAGAAGATGTGAGCGGGATTCGAACCCGCAAACTTTGAGTCACTGTACCTATGGTTTTACTAAACTGCCCCTCAATAATTAAACATATTCCAACCTCCGTGTCCTTTTTTCAGCCCGCCAACTTTACTCGATTGCCCTTCAATTTGTGTTATATTTACGCTAACTTTAGTGAAAAATAAAAACATGTAGGGGCTGTTTAGTCCTTTCATTGTTGATTGAAATCTATTTGGGACACCAAAATCCAATCTTTTTGTGTCAATTGATCACTTAGGATTTACAAAAAAGTGACCATATAAAGGTCCTCCCTCGCTTCGCTCGGTCGGCCCAATGATGATTTGAGAATTTTGGAAATTAATTTTCAGACCTAATCAATTTCGTGGGTGCACTGTTCAGGTTATAAATGGAAAACAATAGAGCGGGTTTTGTTTACCCAATCTCAATAAGTTTACAAACAAGCTTGGTAAAGGGGCGGTAGGAATTGGTAGAGGGGAGGCAAGTGAATAAGACAAAAAAGGTCATTTACAAGTAAATTCAAGTGCCCCTTATCAATGAAAAATCTGGAAATGACTAATTAGCCCTTATTGTTAATAATCAAGATTAGTGTTGATAATTAATTTTCACTTATTATAACTCTAAAATCAGATTTTTTAGAGTTTTAAAAAAAAAAAAAATTAGAGGAGAAGAAAATGAAAACTTATGTGATATTTGTGAAACCCTAGATTTTGATTCACTCAACCAAAATGAGTGATTCCAGTGACCCGGTGTACTTCTAAATTAGTTCACATTAGTTTTTTCTCGCTCAAAATTATCTAAAGTGCATAACAAAATCAAAACTTTTGAATTTTCAGAAGAACTTACGGTTGCAATTTTGCTTGTTACCAACCGTAACTCTTAGTTACGGTTCGTAAGTTATCGAATACCAACCGTAATCGGTTAAATTTGGGGAAGGTCAATCGTAAAACCAGTTACGGTTGGTAACTAATGCTCGATACCAACCGTAACTAAGTTACGGTTGGTAACCAAATGCTCGATACCAACCGTAACTGAGTTACGGTTGGTAAACTAAAATAGTTACCAACCGTAACTGAAGAAAATTCTCGGATATAAGAACATACGGTTGGTAATTGAACTATTATCAACCGTATGTTCTTCAAAATCTCAAGTTACGGTTTGTAATTGAGTTATTACCAACTGTAACTCACATAAACCCAGAAATTTCAATTTCAATTTTCATACAAAACCCTAATTTTTGATACAAAATTAACTTAAATCCAACACGATAAACTAAACCTAAGCTGGGTTTTAACAAACATTTTCAAATCGCCGATTAATCGAAGACGATGAAATTTTCAGTTTTAATGGAGGTTACGGTTGATGGAGGAGAAGAGAAGATGAAGAAGAAGATGAAAAAAAAAAACTGATTTGATTTTTTTTGATTCATTAGGTTTAAAAAAAAATTGATTTGATTTTGGTTAATTTAAGGTGAAAAGGGTAATCTAGTCAATCTACACCCCCTATAGGACACCCCTAACCAATAAGAGGGACATTGCTATCACACTTGCCGTCCCTCTACCATTTCTTGCCGCCCCTTTACCAAGCTTGTTTACAAAATCTGATACGAGTGGTTGGGATTGGATTTAGGAAAAGTAGGGATGGGATATAGGTAAAACCTTATTTGGTCAACCACTTTATAATGTAAGATCACTCTCACCACCGGGTTGTCCGATGGGTTTCCAAAGCAATTTTACAAGAGTGTGCACCTGATAACTGATTTTGTTTCTCGATGATATAACCAGAATATGAGATTCTAATCACACGTAAGATTTTGTTTCGTTTTTCCGAACATAATCAAAATTTCTTTACAATATGTCTATGGTTGAATTAAAAGAAAGGACAATTCTTGAATTCCATTATTTTGTTAGAACTACATTGTACTCTAAAAACATTAATTCATCGTCTAAAAAAACCAAACAAGAGCTTTGAAACCAGTGTTAAACAATTCTCGACCTGCTTTCAAGATATTTGATATGGTCAAAATATGAGATTCTAATCAAAAAGAGAGGATAAGATGTGCCACTACAAGACCCCACACGCTTTCATTTTTCAACCTATGCCGTTCAAAAAACGAAATCAACATTTTCAGGCATGGGACGGACTTAACAGAAGTGAACCAAATTTGGACCTAAACGACTAAAACATAGGACAAAATCAAATTCTCCACTAGAACACCCCACTTGATTAATTAATCATCCAGCTAGATGCACAATCAATCCTGGCCATACAATCAGCCAATCAGGTAATACAATTATTTTGTAAATTTTGTGTAATTTGATGAGTTGGTGTGTCCTTACCAACTAACAAAGCCAGGATTAAAGTGCTTAATTCCATGATTTTTGTAATATCAAAAATCAGATAATCATTAACCAAATCTTGCAAATTATGATTCTTGATTTTAATTTTTTTTTTTTTTTACAGTGAATTAAATGAGGTCCAACCATTTGGCAGCTCTAGAGTAAATGATTTGCAAAGGTCAAATGCTGGTGTTCACACACAAAAATCAAAAATTTGCTGCTTCAAAAAGTCAATAACAAAATTTCCTCTTTGGCCCATGACCCGTTCATTCGCTTTTGCGGGCTACATTTTTTTTCTTTTATTCCCTTTAGAGCAACTGCAGTGGTGCGATCATATACCAAAGATCAAAGAGCAAAAAAATTTGAAAATTTGGGTTTAGTCCGTGTTGCAACGCAGTGGGAGAGACTAAAATTTGGTCAGGCGTAAGAGGAAGTTACGCTTTGAATCGGGCGTAAGAGAAGTTACGCCCCCATTGTCATCGGGCGTAACTTTGAGGTTACGCTGAAATTTTTTTTTTTTTTTATTTAATGGGGCGTAAGTTTGAGCTACGCCCCATTGAATTGCGCCCATTTTTTTTTTGTCTTTTAGTGTGAGGCGGAGTTTTACATTACGCTTTGTTCGGCGTAACGCACCAATTGCGCTTAAACTAAAGACCAGACTAAAGACTAAATATGGTCTGGGTTTTGGTTATAGTCTGGTCTTTGGTCTTTACTCCGTCTCCACTGCGTCTGTTTTTTACCAAAAAATTTGGTTATACTCCACGACTGTGGATGCTCTTAGAGTATGACTAGCTAGTTTGAAGTGTAATTTGGTTTAAGACTTTTTTTAACTATTTCTTTCGTTTTCTTTGTCAAACATTTTTCAAAAGATGGCCGGTTGGAAGGAAAATTTACCATAGAAAGAGAGATATTTAGTCGTGTTAGGTTATGCTAATTGAGCTTCATGAGTTTAAGCAATTAACGGTCACAATTTGGTTAGATTATGCTTAATTCGATGATATTTGGCCATTGTTTTTACACTTCGACTAATATTATCAAATTAATATATCATCTGAATCCGGAATCCAGCTCATTACACAAAATATATTACGTAGCCCAAAATCTATATCAGTGACCCAAATTCAATTATATTTATTTATATGGACTTGTACCTCAAAATGTTCCTCGTGATTTAAAATATGCATTGGTATTAAAATTTTAATACATGATATGTAACTTGTATTGTATGTATTCCCTCCGCTTCAGAATAATAGACTGGTTTCAAGTGTAATTTGTACATGAAACTAACCTATTTTTTCGAAACGGAGGAAGTAGAGTTTATCTCAAAATCTCCTTTTACGAGGAAGAAGAAAGAAAATATCAGTTGCTCAATGTCGGTTAGGAATGAAAAGATCTTGTCAAAAATTTCCTTGTCAAAGGTATGATTAATCAAATCTTGCAAATTATGCTTATATGTAATTGAATGTGGGAATTAATTTTAACCAGCTACTTAATAAGGTCCAACCATTTGGCAACCTCAGAGTAAATGTTGTGCAAAGTGAAATCCTTTGGGTTCACACACAAAACCAGAAATTTGTTTGCTCCAAAAGTCAATAATACTGAGATTTTCCGCTTGGCCATGACCCATTCGCTTTTGCAGGCTGCACTTCTTTTCTTTTTTCCTTTAGGGTATGACGGTTTATGTAGCTAATATGAAGTGTAATTTGGTTAAGACTTTTTGGTTTTTACTGCTCATATTTCTTTCTTTTTCTTAGTCAAACGTTTTTCAAACTTGGCCGGTTGGAAAAGTTGGTTTTTACCGCTCATATTTGGTCGAGTTAGGTTTTTACAGGTGAGCTTCATTTGCAACTTCTCTCGTAAATATTTGCTAACAAGAAATGAAATAAAATGAAAATGATTAACTCCTCGAAAGAAAACTCCACGAGAAAGTGTGGACCTAAGCGCATATCCAAAAGCTAGAAAAGCCTGCCAAAGGCCAGTGGATCCCCTCAGGATTTTTCATGGTTCGGTATATTTAGAACCGTTGAAAAATAAATCTTACAATAATGTACTTTCAGTATTACGACTGTTTGTCTTGCATTTACGGGCCTTGTAGTCATTTACGGTTTATGGTTGCGTACTAGCATAAATATTCATGAATTTTCTTTCCTGGCTTGATTAGGTATACCTAATGAGACAAAAGCCAGATCATTTTGAAGTAAAACAGGCTACCCCTTAACCTTGTATTTTTTAAATGGCTAATATACCCTTGTTTAATTAACACTAAAAATCCGGTTAGGTTAATTAATTGAGTTTAGATTAATTAATTAATTAAGTAGATTAAAACTTATGAATTTAAGTTATCAGATTTTGTCTTTGATTGAACTCATGTGGGAAGATTTTTGATGAAAAAAATTTGTTTTGAGAATTTTTATTACAACGGAAATTAAAACATACTACCCAAACACTTCTAAAAAGGGGATTGCAAAGCTGATGTGTGAAATCATACTCAAAATTAAAGAAGAACTCAACACTTTCAGTTATGAAACTATGAAAATTCGGCAGGGTCGACGAATGAAGAAGATGCCGACTATACCTGGCGATTCTGGTCGGCAAGGTCTACAAATGAATAACATGCCGACTATATCCGGACGGCAAGGTCGGTGAATGAAGAAGATGCCGACTTTATTATTTTTGACACACAAGAGACTGTTGTAAATGTTTCACTAGTTGGCATCTTATTGATTTTTTACCTTGCCGGCTACCTTATAGTCGGCAAGGTCGACAAAAAATACCTTGCCGACTATAGGATTTTTGACATACAGAGAAAGGTGTTACAAATGCATGATTAGTCGGCAAGCGGGCAAGGTATTAATTCCATAACCTGCCGACTAAAGTTTAGTCGGCAAGGTATAAGGATGAATATCGTGCCGACCCTGAAAATATTACTTTCAGAAACAAAACTCTTTGAAAAGTCGGTGTGCTATTCATCTTATAACCTTGCCGACTAAAAATAATATATAAAAAGTCGGCATGTTGTTCATCCTATAAGCTTGCCGACTAAAAATAAATATGAAAAGTCGGCATGCTCGACAAACAAATACCATGCCGATCAGTAACTACAATTCAACAATTTCAAATTTTCTGATCTAATTTGTCATTCAAATAACAAAACAAAGTATTAGAATGAGTTTGAAAGGATTAATCGACAGTAAAAAAAAAAAGTATAATCGAGGATAATTTTTCATTAGAAAACGATGAAATATAAAGTAGGAGAAAGGAATTGCTCATTAGATTGATGATGAATGAGAAGGAAAGAAATTAATAAGGTTTTGATCTAAAACCCAAAAGGGGTGGTTTTGGTTATTATTAGGAAGAAGGATAATTAGGTAATTTTACACATATTAGACACCCCTTAACCCTCTATTATGATTGGGAACAAAATGGGTATACCCCAATTAATCTAGGTATACCCCAATCTCGTCAGGTTTTCTCTTGGTCGAGATTGACTACATAGAGGTGATTTAAATTTGTTTAGTTACTTAAATTTTAGCAAATAATCCAAAATTTATCTCTCCTCTAATCATCTGTGATCCAAATTTATCAATTGATCTGACATATGTCTCGTGACACAATATCGGCAATGTGACTCAAGACCTGACAAGTAATCACAAATCATCCTCGGAAATGATATATATCCCTCACCCCTTTCCCCCACTCCTTTCTTCCGCCTATGTGTCATGCGGATATTGATTAAACCTAATAATAATGGGACCCCCTGCTAATCTCCATCCAAGGGATCAATGGTTATGATCAATGCCACCTATTGATGGAAGGGAGTTGGGGAAGTGGGCGAGGGCAATGTAGCAGCTTCGTAAATCGTCAGTGTAACCTAAAATCTGACTCATATGATCCTATATTTACTATGAGACCCTTATACAGTCGAGACAACAGAACAGAGGCTTATCCAATCCTGGGACACGACATGGCACAATCTGAATGGTAGAGTGGTGAATGATTCTAGCATTGAGATTGGTGGTGGGGTGGAGAGGGAAATGACCAAAAGTTAGGATTTATTGTCCCAAATTTAGACTAACAGTTGTCCCGGATATAGAGTTTTCCATTTACTATGTGCCGGAAAACCTGCCGCCGGACCCATGTCTTCCAGAACTAACTATTGCTTAGTGATCCAGAACACGGCTCATGATTTAAAATTTACCGGTAACTAACACTGTTTGTTTTGAGATTCAAACTAAAAGCTGCATTACTAGTCCCTTTGAGGAAGACTATCCCATTAGGAAGGCCCTCCGGAACAAATATTCTTTTTCTCAGAAAGAAAGAAAATATCAGTTGCGCAATGTCGGTTAGGAATGAAAAGATCTTGTCAAAAATTTCCTGGTTATAATGTGATTGGCTCCCGCTCCTCTAATACTAAGATTTAGTTGCTAATGACAATGCATTAGCACCAAGGGTCAAAAAGAACTTTTCTTCTACTCCATCTTCTTCTTCTACCCTAGTCCTTTTATGATCATTATACAGATATATGACTCCACTTTAGACATAGATTTTTGAGTAAGTAGAAAGCCATAACAATTAAAGTGCAATGTTAACCACTTTTGACTCCCACTCATTATTATCAAGATGTTTACTTTAGTTTAAACCCCACACTAATACAAGAATCCAGGAGGAAACTCCTCAAAACCCACATGCGAATGCTTGATTTGTATTTCCCGTATCTCTTCCACCCAAATGTAAAAAGGAAGAAAAAATAGTCAATCTTTTTTAATAGTTATTGGGAAATTGGGCAAAGCAAAAATCTTTATGCCATTTGCAGTTCAGATTTGATATGTGAAAGTAATTGCTGATTTCGTGTTAGACAAGGCCGATAGCCATAAGACTCAAGAGCAATTACTTTGGTGTTTCATTTTGCTACAATCTGGTACCAAACCAAGCGTTGGCCTCTAGCATGATGTAGTCAAGGCTTGATTTACGGAAACTAAGTATTTTCAATTGTATTGAAAACTCAGTTTTCATAAAGTAAAATATTGAAACTCAATTTCCGTAAAGTAAATTTTGAAGTCCCCATTGGTATTTATTCGTATAAAAAAAAAAAAACGGGTATATAGCTCAGCTGGTCATCCACGTTCCCCGAAGATTCATGCATTCCAAGAGGTCCCACGTTCGAACCCCTAATGGCGTAATATTACAGAAATTAACATGAAAGGTAGAATTAATTTGCCCCATTGTGACACAATCTTAGCCCTTCTGTCCGTTTCGGCACCCTTGGCTAGGTTACCTATGAAGCTCGTTGGTAGGCTAGCACATTAACCTGTTCAATTAATGTAGTAGTATGTTGTTGGAGTTTGCCTTATTAGGCTTCCAACTAGTTAATGTAATACTATTTATCCAATTGGTATATACTTTTTATTTTTTATTGGATTGCTAAAGGGGGTATTGGTAGAGTAAATAGTAAAGACTAATCCACATATCATATTATTTTGTTTTATATAATAACTTGGTATCCGCTTTTAACAATCACGTCTTTTTTGGGTGGTTGAGCTGAAAATCTAGTGAGTATCCATCCATCTTCGTATGGAAAAGCATTTTTTTCCCCTTACCCTTGTTGCTTGGCTAAAAATCCTAATTATGATTAGGGGGTTTTTGAGTTTACCCTTAAACGAATTAGTAATTGAACTTTACCCCTTAGAGTTAATATCTGCAACTTTTCCCCTAAAATAATATTTCTGCCAAAAATACCCTTGTCATTCATGACCCATATATGTTCGCTTCAGTCACCACCACCATTGAATACGGCCGAGCACCAATAAAAACCACCAGAAACCACTACTAATTAAGTTCTGTGCCCATCAAAATTGGAAGCACATGATACGCAACTCAGTGAGAAATCTAAGAAAATGTGATTCTTTTTCAACAATTGTCCAAATTCGAAAATGTTGTGTTGAAAACAAGACTATATACCGGCTTGCAGGTATCATTGCGCATTGATCCAGTGACCTACTTGATGCATAAACTGTTCATGTTTACTACCTCACACTGGAATCTAATGCAGCCATCTAAGACCTCAAAGGACACACTACTACGCCAATTCTCAAACCAACAGTAGAAACGGGCCAAATCTAGCAAAGACACTACGCCAGTTCTCAAACCAACAGTAGAAACTGGCCAAATCTAGCAAAGACACTACCAGGGTGTTAGTCGTGGGAGATTTTGATGTATTTCCAGGGAGTTAGCAAATCCCCTGTTAGTCGTGGGGGAGTTTCTACAAATACCTCAGACTCCCTGTTAGTGGTGAGAGATTTCTAGGGAGTTTCTACAAATACCTCAAACTCCCTATTAGTGGTGAGAGATTTGATTAGAATCTCTTAAACTCCCTGTTAGTCATAAAACACTAGAAGTATAGGGAGTTTACAATTTGGGGGAGTTTGAGGGAGTTTCATGATGTTTTTGTGCTTGAACAAAATCTCTCAAAAAACAAGAGATTTCTGGGGAGTTGTGGTTAAACTCCCCCAAATTGTCTAGACTCTCATACACTCCCTCTAAATCCCTAGGGATTTAAATACATTAAAACCTCTCGAACTCTCTCACGACTAACCCCCTGTACGTAATTAAAAGATGTTTAACAACCAGCAAGTAGTTATGATCAGTAAAAAGCTTCCCACACAAAAATGAAATTGAACCAAAACAGAGAGACTGAAAAGTACAAAAGAAAAAGTAATTTACATTGAAAAACTACCTTGTTAACAAACCACATTGAAGTATGCGTTGCAAACTGGCAGTCATATAAAAGTTTGACACTCAAATATAGCCAAAACTAAGAAACACTAAATCCATTCGAAGAGCACGTATTGGAGTTTTCTCTAATCAAATATTTCATCATCACCATGATAAGGAAGAGGTTTATTCGTATCATCTTGCATTTCATTTACAATATGTAGTTGTTGTTCCACTTCGATGGTAACTTATTTTACTCAAAATCCTAATACTTCAAACTAGAGACCCGTAAGCAAAATTTTTTTTACCGTTGGTGGTTTTTATTATTGATGGTGGTGCTAAGAGATGGGGTGGTGGTGATTGATGAGTTTACCAAGGGTATTTTTGTCAAAAACATTATTTTATGGGGAAAGTTGCTAATATAAACAATTTAGGGGGAAGTTCAATCACTAATTCATTTAGGGGATAAACTCAAAAAACCCATGATTAATTCAAGAGTAATTATAATGCTTGCTTTTACAAAGAAAGACTAAGAAACAGATTCTTTTTATACTCATGGCTTCTCAGAAATAATTCTACTTCAGTCTTCAACTTCAGCTTCTAGTTGCCAAACAGGCTCTTAGTGGGCGAAAATGATTAATACATCTAATAAAATTCTGATAGAGACTAGAGAGTGGGGATTCTATTTTACCCAGCACATGTCTAAATGCCAGTAGGGCTGCCAAAAATCTTGGAACCCTTCAGGAACTTTTTACAGTGATTTTTTATTGGGTATCTAAAATTATTACTATCAATCAAATATTATTTCTGTTTTGAATAATAAATTTTGGTTTCGTATGCAAATTATTTTGAACGGACCTCTCAGAAATTTGCGTACCCTACTATTATTATTGTTTTTTTTTTTTTCTAATAGATAAAGGCCTTCAAAAAGGCTAGTGATCCCCTCAACGTTTGGTATGAGCCAAACTGGAGGAACAAACCAGTACATAGAGGAATTGTTCAATTTCGCCCATTGAACAAGCTCATGTGCAACAGAATTACAATAACGGGGTTGATAGGAAAAAACACAAACTACTAAATTAAAAGAGAAAATAAAATATGCTTAAAAATAACATATCAGCCTATTATTTTGAAACGGTGGGAACATTTGAAAATTGATGTACCTTATTATCGGGGAGATACAAAGGTAAACAAGACTGTTGAAAAAATTTGACAAAACATGTACGTGGTACCCATAAAGGTCATTTACAAAAACTGAGTAATAAAAATAAATATCTCTGTCTGTCCTCCTCTTTCTTCTTCACTCACTATTAACTTAATAAATAAATGAAAACCAATAAACTAAAGAGAGAGTTGAGATTAGATTAGATTACTGTGTGTCCAAGCAGAAACGGCTGTTATGTTTTTCTAGAGAAGGGACGGTGGTGGGTCAATCTCTTCACAATTAGCTGGCCTTTTCTCTTCTTCAAATCCCATTTGACTCCATTTTGTTGTTTTTATCTCCTCAATACCCAAAACCAGGTACTACTACCCATCAATTTTTTTAAGAGTTCATCAAGAAGAAAATAATAGATCAGAAGTGGGTTTTGTGTTTCATCTTGTTTGGTAGAGTTTTTTTTAAGTACAATGAAGAATCTGGATTTTCTCTCTTGAAAGGTACTCCCTTAATTTTTTTGTTGTCTACTACACTAATTTTTTTTTTTTCAATTTTTTCAAGAAATTAGGGCTATTGATTTGCTTGTATTTGTAAAGGAAACCCTAGTTTTCGAGTATTCCTAGATTATAAGAACAGTTGAACAGATTTCAGTAATTTTGTTCTGTGGTTGGATTTGTTTGTTCTGTGTGTTGTTGTTGGATTCTCAAGATGGGGGTTGTTAGAGGAGGAGGACTAACATTGGTCATATGGATTTCATTCATTTTGTGTTATGTTTATGTGTGTACTGGATTTAGTCCTATAGATAGTTTCTTGATAGATTGTGGATCACCCACCAATACATCGATTGGTGATCGGCTTTTTCAGCCGGATACCTCCGATTCGAAGACGCTTTCAACCCCATCAGACATTTTGGCGAATACTACTGGGATTTTATCTTCGGGAATTTATGGTTTGCGTCTATTTGAGACTGCTCGGGTATTCAATGGAACTTCGTCTTACACATTTCGTATTCAAAAGGCTGGTAGGCATTGGATTCGGTTATATTTCGCTCCGTTCATTTACCAAAGCTATGATATGAGTACTGCGAAATTCTCTGTTGCAACCCAGCAGTTTGTCCTTCTTAGCGATTTCCAGATTCAGAAAGATTCGGTTGTTAAGGAATTCTCAGTGAACGTAAAGGCAGGCGACCTCAATATCCAGTTCACTCCAGCAAGCGGTTCATTTGCCTTCTTGAATGCGTTGGAAGTTGTTTCTGTACCTGATGAGCTCATAACTGATGATGCTACAAATGTGCCTTCGAAGAGTAATTTTCAAGGTCTGACAAATCAGGCGTTACAAACGTTATGGAGAGTGAATATGGGGGGACCTACGGTGTCCCCAATGAATGATACTCTCGGCCGAACTTGGATTCCTGATGAAGATTATTTAGCGAACAAGAATCTCGCCAGAAAGAAGACGGGGACTGTCAAGTATGTCGATGGTGGACCTTCCAGGGATATTGCTCCTGATTCTGTCTATGGCACCGCCAGAGAGTCGAATGTTGCAGAGGATCCTAACGCCAAGATCAACGTGACATGGACTTTCGACGTGGATCGTGGATTTCGGTATTTTGTTAGGTTTCACTTCTGTGATATAGTAAGTGTCAGCGCTAACAGTCTCATCTTCAATGTTTATATAAACACATGGCAAGCTTATCAGAATCTCGAGTTTCCTTCACTGGGTAATCCTCGTTATATCGACTACGTTACAGAGCAAAGTGAGAGTACTAAGCTTAGCGTAAGTATTGGTCCTTCAACTGACAGTGCTGATAATAATGCAATTCTAAATGGGTTGGAGATTATGAAAATGAATGATACTTCAAGTAGTCTTGGTGGTTCACCGTTTATGCCCTCCTCTGCAGCTGGTTCAAAGATGAAACTTGGTATCGTAGTGGGAGTTGTTATTGCTGTAATTCTTTTGATCTTGGCCATAGTTGTTGTGTTCCTCATTTGTAGAAGAAGAAAAAGGTTGGCAAAGCTTCAGGAATCGAAGAATTGGGTTCCTTTCTCCATGAATATGAACGGAGGAAATACAACTACCATGGGAGGAAGGAAATATACTGGTACTACTAATAATACCATCACAAACCTTGGTTACCGTGTTCCTTTAGTCGCATTGCAGGATGCCACGAACAATTTTGATGAGACATGGGTAATTGGGGTTGGTGGATTCGGTAAGGTTTACAAGGGAGAACTGGTAGATGGTACAAAGGTGGCAGTAAAGAGAGGCAATCCACAATCGCAACAAGGTCTTAAAGAGTTCTTGACAGAAATTGAGCTGTTATCCCGGTTCCGTCACCGCCATTTGGTCTCTCTGATTGGCTACTGTGATGAAAAGAATGAAATGATCTTAGTTTACGAGTACATGGAGAACGGAACCCTCAAAGGACACCTCTATGGCTCAGATTTTCCTACTTTGAGTTGGAAGCAGAGGGTGGAGATATGCATTGGATCGGCTAGAGGACTTCATTACCTTCACACTGGTTCTGAAAAGGCAATCATTCACCGTGATGTGAAATCTGCTAACATTCTACTCGACGAGAATCTCATGGCTAAAGTTGCTGATTTTGGGTTATCAAAAGCAGGGCCTGAACTCGATCAAACTCATGTTAGTACTGCAGTGAAAGGAAGTTTTGGGTACTTGGATCCAGAGTATTTCAGAAGACAACAGTTAACAGAGAAGTCAGATGTCTACTCGTTTGGCGTTGTTTTATTTGAAGTTCTTTGTGCAAGACCAGTTATTGATCCATCTCTTCCGAGGGACAGGGTGAATTTGGCAGAATGGGCAATGAAGTTTCAGAAACTGGGGCAGTTGGATCAAATCATTGATCCTAACCTCGTTGGTAAAATACGACCTGATTCTCTAAGGAAATTCGGAGAGACAGCTGAGAAATGTCTGTCTGAATATGGTGTTGATCGACCGTCAATGGGAGATATCTTATGGAATCTGGAGTATGTTCTTCAACTTCAAGAGGCAGTCCTGCCAGACGATCCTGATGAAAACAGTACTAACAGAATAGGTGAACTCTCACCACACGTCTCGGACGTCGTCCACACGACAACAGATACTGGCGCTGGCGCTGGCACTGGCACTGATACCCAAATCGACATTGGGGATGATGATATTTCAGGAATTTCAATGAGCAGAGTTTTCTCACAGATGGTGAAAGCAGAAGGAAGGTAAGAAGAGTGTATACAAGTGAAGATGGGGGTCTATAGCGTCAAGTTAGTGTCAAGTGCTCGTCTTACCCTTGGTTGTCTGTGTGTGCCAATAATATCTGCACCAAGAACTGGTGAGTTTCTTTTTGTACAGAGCAACAGGAGAGGAGCACCACATTTTAAGTTACCTGACACGAACAAAAGCATCATTGCAGTGTTAACGTTCGTTCATTTTGTTTTATATATCTACGAATTGCGCCGCAATCGGAAAAAAATACATTCACTTCTGCGAATTACTCAGAAGCGTTTGTGTTATCTATTCAGTTGATATGTACTTTTGATTGTGTTTGTATTTTGTTTTCTAATTATTTTTTCGAAATAGATTTACTGAGGAATTCTTTCATTTGATATATGTGAGTGTCCTTTGCTTACTCAAGATTATTAGCTCACTTCGGATTCTGATTTTTGTTGTATCTGTAGCTGTTAAAATTGTATCCTTGGTGAAAGCTGTGTACTGCTTTGTACTGTTAAATCAGTTCAAATGGCAATGGCAATGGCAATGGCGACCATGTCCAGTCGGCTGACTCCTTTTCTTATAGAAGTCGGTTTCCGGAAACTTTCAACATGAATAGACTGTTTCTAGATTATACGCAAGAATAAAATGAAGTCTCAGTAATATTAAAGGGGACTGAGTTGTTGATTTACAACAATGAAACAACAGAGCCCTAATTAACTCAGAAATAAGTTATCATGTACATAGAAACATTGAAGATTTCTTCCCGGGAACAAAATGTATGTACACATTTGCGCTTACGCGCAGATCCGAGAAGCTCTTGCTAGTAATGATACCCACAAAATAGGTAGAATCAGCAAAAGAAAAGAACTTGTAACCAAGTTTGTTCTTCAAAAGAAACAGTGAAACTTTTATAACTGAGCGGCAGTTAGATGAATCAGAGCTTCAGGTGCCTCAAACCAGCAGCTCTACCTCAATCGAAGCAGTTATCACATCAAAATTTCTGACAAGTCATCCATAGGTATTTCAAGACCCATTGAATCATGGTCTTGTACACCATCTACATCAAAATCCAACCATGATGTAAGATCTTGGGGCTCGTCAAGTTCGTTAGACACAGAAGCTGGATCCAAGTCATTTAGGTGTAAACTGCCAAAAAGACCAGGTTCCTGCGTTTCTTTAGATGAATTCAGATGAGTTTTGTTGGGTGGAGGTAGCTCCACTTCACCCCGTACCTTGTTTCTGTCCTTTGTCGTTGTTTCATGAAAATCACTAACTGGACGGTAGACTTCTGTTGTTTCTCTAACCTTGTCAAAGAGACCATTTCCTGAAGCTGACAACTGAACAAGTTTTTGCTGCTTGAGTTTTGTTTTAGTTTTGCGTTCCCCCCTAAATCCTCCCAGTGATGGGCGACCAATCTTTGCAACAAAATTACCAGTTGATACATCCCTATCTCTCTCAATTCTACTTCCCTTTGCATTACCCAAGAGAACTTCACCATGAGGCGCTACTGCTCTTGAAGCAGTGTTCCCAACGTCCTCAAGCAGTACTTCTCTCTTTTTTCCTCGGTTCGACATTGGTTCACATTGTGCGAAGGTCTGAACAGACGAATGGCTGACGGACTGAAAAGCATTGGATCCCCTATCAAATTTAACACCAAAAGGACCAGGTCGCTCAACACTGACAGAAACAGCACCTGTAGCTGCAGAAAAGTTGACAAACATTACATTAGCATGCCAGAAGGATTGGGTGTTGGTGTGACATGAAATATAAATTAGCATACCTAACAGCACATTCGCAGCAGCCTCAGTACAGACAGTATCAACAGGTCCTCCATCATTGCTGCATCTAGATGCGGACAAAATGATCTTTTGAAGTGACGGCTCATTAAAGCAACTTTTGCCGGTAGCTTCAAACTTCCGACACCGTGTAATAGTCCGTTTAACAAAAGCAAGGGCAGCTACTTTTGAGACCCTACTGACTCCACTTCTTGAGTAATTACCTCCTCGACACGCCTATCAAAAGTTTTTAAGCAAAAGAATGTCATGGATCAAACCTAATGCAGAGAAATCTTTCACAATATTTACCTAAGGGCTTTATAGTCAAATAAATTAGCCTAAAAAGTAGTCAATATTGCTTGAGAGCCCCTAATCTATAACAATCTTGTAGTTTGGTCCACAGGTATTCTGCTACAGTAACTAAAGTATAGACCCAATGCAGCTGCAATTCTTTGGAAAGACACTAAACATTCCATTAACAATGTTTTAATTCGACATGAATCTGGTAACATATGGCATTGGTGTCGATACATAAGTTTCACAATATCATAAACCCATAAACTGGCACAAAAGACTTAAATCAAAGAGTAAAACTATAGAAAAGGAAAACTAAATGAAAATTACCATTCGCCTTTTGTATGCCATATCAACAAGTTTGCTCATTGCAATCTGCTCAATCTCCCTGCAAAATATCCTCCATTATGTTTACTTGAGCAAGATAAAAGTCTAATATGAAAAACATCCAAATGTTTATCTTACCTTCGTTCAACCTCTCTTTCCTTCAGAAGAGCTTTATCTATCTTGCTTAACTTAACTTTCGTCTTCCTTGCCTGCTAGATCAACATAGAAAAATGATGTTCCACATTATTTCAAAAAAGAGATCAGATAAATCGCACATACAAGGGTCTAGTAAGTTGCTTAAAAAGAAATGTGGGGTAATTGGGTAAAATAAATATTTAAATCCATCAGAATATTCTAAGTAAAGTTCATTACAATAACAAAACAATCCAGTGTCAAACCTTTTGGTATAGCCCCTTCTTAAGTTCCTGAATTTCTTTAAGTATCTGTTCATCTTCTCCCTCCGCCAGATCAGGCTGGGATGAAACAAGTATTAGAGACAACCAGACGAACCACTACCAAGTAATAACTAAATGCACCACCAATAGCTTAACACTAACAAATATGCTGCATCTTAGAGTGAGATCAAAGTTTACATGAGATTCCAATTCAAAAGGATGCACCTAATTAGCAAATGAGATCTTCCGAAAAAGAGGTGGAAAAATGAGCCTTACCACTCTCTCCGGATGCAGGCCAATGCTCTGTAGTTCTAGCATGAGTTTATCGTCCAGACACATGAGTTGATATTGGCAGTCGGAAGAAGAAATAGCTGAAGCAGAACTATTTGAGAAGGACGGTGACCCACCCAGATGATTCTCGTCAAAGCCAGATGCAGTCCCGGTATCTGAATTTATCAATTCACCACTGGAATCAAGATCAGACTCCAACGTATCCCCATCTTTACATTCAGAACCAAAGGTAATGCAAGGTGAGTCATCACTTGCATAGTGAAGGAATTCTTGTCCTTCACTGACATGGTCATTGTCATCAATTTCATCTTCTCCAATCAAAGCAGAGAGAACCCTTTGATACAACGGATTAACTTTCTCATAACCTTCTGTGTCTAACATTCCGCAGAGAGTATCAAATTCCTGCGATTGAGTCAGAGAATCTGAAGCTTTGCCCGATATGCTCAATCCAGTACCATTGAGCTTGGACACTGGTTCTGTCCAACCAACCTCGCCCTGAGACAACGGAAGAAACATAAGTCTAACTAAAAGGAAGGACCAAGAGATCTTATAGTAAACTGCGCAACGCCAGCAGGCTAAGAACAGACAACCCTCACTAAATCTAACTTCTATACACAAAATTGTATGCTAATGACCAACAGGAGTCCCAAAATTATAACAGGGTCGGCAATGTTCTATACCAGATCATTAAGGTCAGCACCAGACACATCACAAAATAATTCATCAAGCTCCTCCACAAAACGCAACTGATCCAAGACCACACAAGAAATAGAAACAGATCAGAAAGACTTTAAACAACAACAGAAGTAAGAGATGCAATAATAAAATGGCACACAAAGTCATCTCTGGTTAACACTTATCACCTGTTGCCTCAAGTAGATTGTGTCCTCTGAACTCACAGAAGCAAAAATTGGTTCAACTTTCTTCCAAAACGAACCTGAGCAAGCGAGATCTGCAAGCCATAATAATAGCCATAAATAAATAAAAGAAAATGAAGCCTTGTTTTTGCAAAAGCAAGAGATGGGAACCGGATAAAATTAAAGGTCAGTACATTTTGATTTCAGAGCAAAATTTGCAGCTTCTAATAGTTCATCATGATCATCATCCGATTCTCCTGAAAAAAGATGTGTAATAAAGAATTTCTTAGTATCGAGAAACAGAGAATAGATTTTATACATGAAATGTAAAAATATTTATACATTTTGCAGGTTAATTTATATGAAATATATAAATGAGAAACAGATGAATAAATAAATAAATTAGTTAAGATGATCCATTAGGTGTATCAGAGACATTAAGGTTTGCGCTACCTTGAGAACACACTACATTATAAACACTTCGGGAATAATCGAAGATATACAAAGCTGGCTATGTACAATAGTACATGAAAACTATTTGAAAACACTACCTGTGAAACAAGGGGAACCACTATTTAGCGCCTTCCCAGGACGTGTTATCACCTTGCGTTCTGCAAACTTTTTTGAAGGTGGACGACCTGGTTTACTGAACCATACAACATAATGTCATTAGTTTACCAAAGAAGATGATATTATCTGGTAGACACGAGTTAATTGCATTCACTAGAAATTAAGAATTAATAGCCCACCTGTCATTCTTTTCAGAGCCAATTCTCATACTTCGCACAGGTTTAGCTGTGCCTGGGCTATCCATTTTTTCCGTTACTTGAGGAACAGACACTCTTGACACTGATTGAATCCTTCCACTCCGCCCGGCCCTCCTTGGCCCATCTTCCACATCTACCTTAACAAAAACTTTATTCTTCTTCATAGATGATGCAATAGACCCTATTTTCTTTACTTCGTTAACAGATTGATCCTCTATCTCCCCATAGTCCACATGTTTTTCCTTCATTTTATTTTCACCAGCTCCTGATTCTTCACTTTCAGAAAATCTAGCTGGGGATGCAACATTCTCGGGTTTCATTTTATACTGTTGGGCTCTATTAGATACACCTTTGGGGAGCTGGGAAGTTGTCTCACTAGAAATTAATCTATTACTAATTTCAGGAGTTGGATACCCTTCAGGCAGTGCCTGAATGTCATCGCGGATTGAAACAGGAGAAACCAGGTTTGTTCTCCTTGTTCGCGAATTTTTCTGCGACCTCTGACCAAGCCATTGAGTCACAGGGGGTGAAGGTGATCCTGCAGACATTGGGCGTTTTCGATTATTTACCCCACCCAAAGTCTGCACTTTGTTTAAGCTTGAAGGTTGCTCCGAGATCTCATGGGCTCCAGGAGTACGGGGAATGTTGGGAGATGAGTTTGGCCCACCAGGACCAGTACGTGTTGCCCTGGAAGCTTTTCCTTTCGTTACTGGACTGTGGCAGCCTATCTGATTGCTCTCAAGAATATTAAGCCTGGATTACAAGTACATGGATGAAAGACGAACCATAATGTTAGATAAGAAAGTAAAAAGTAGGAGAAATGCTGGAAGCAAATTAGCATAGATACTAAAGTAGATATGTATACATGACAAGGAGTTCGACACATACTTATTAAGATTGGGTACAACCACAACCCTCTCCTTATCAAACTCAAATCCACGGTCCCCCCTTCTATCATTTTGCAGAGAAACGTTTTCCGGCTCAATCTTGGGTGTCAAACGAATATTGGAACTAAGTTGAGATGCGACATCCAACTTGTTCATTCCACGGTCCTTTCTATCATTTTGCAAAGAAATGTTTTCCAGCTCAATTTTGGGTGTTAAACGAATATTGGAACTAGTAAGTTGAGAAGTGACATCGAACTTGTTGATTCCACTACCTCCATTCGAAGGACATGATCTGGAGAGATATCAGAATTTAAGAACAAGATACCATGTTACCATGCTGTCACTAACCATAGATAACCGTATAGAAGACATTAGAAACTAAAAGAAACAAGATACACTATGAGGTTCAGTCGTCCCCTACAATTGACTGGTTTTAAAAATCAAATGTCAAACCTAGACAGATGTACTTCTTATACTATTGATTAAGAAAACCAATTTTATCCCAGCAACTACTGACAGACCACATAAATACATCTGTAGGTATATGGGAAATTACCCGAAGCCATGTGGATCAAGAGAACGTGATCTAGGATCACTAGTAGGCTTCTGATGCATTGTTCGTTTTGGTTCGTAATCACCATCCACGGACCTATTACCCAGTGCACCAATAGAACGCTTCCTTTTCATCCTTTTATCCCATCCATCCCCTCCAGCAGGAATTACTCGGATTTTTTGTTCATCCTGCACTGATCCTCCTCCACTGGTGCTTTTAAGCATATCCCTGTCCTTGTCCAAAATTACAGATTGCCTTGATAGTGCAATATTCCTAGCTTCCGACTGAAATCAAAGAAACAAGAGGAACTAAAATTATTAATTGAAGATTCAGCAAACATTGTGCCTGAAGTTTAGAATACCAAGATGAAAAAACAACAATCCAAATAGCAATATCACCATTCAACATCGGGTCAAATACCTATAAGAACAATTGCAACATGACTGCGTTGAACATTGAGGAAACATAAACAATTGCAAAACCATAAGAAAAAAAAATACGGATAGGGCAAGACCCTTAAAGCTTACAATACTAACACTTACTTCAGCTACTGAAGTACGAACACGCTTAATCAAACCAACATTCTTATCCAGTCTTTGATTCACAAGCTCCATTGGGTTCTGCTGAATCTGATTCCCCACCACCATTGCATTCGTACCACCACTCGGTGACAGCTTAGCTCTACGCTTCGGGGGATAAGTAAACCTATACTTGTCCAATTTGAAGACGCATTCCTGCATTTTCTGCACTCTATCCCTATTCAAACGAAACAAAATAAAACATCAAAATTCAGTCCTAACCATCCTTACTACTTTTCTCACAAATTAAACTCCTCATTAACTAAACGTTAGTCAAATTCAATTCGATATTTATTCCAACAACACAAAATGCACAATGCACTGAAACATTCAGTCCTAACTATCCATAATCATTTCTACATTCAGTACAAAACACATAATGCAATTAAAACTGCACAAATCACAAGAAATCCAAAATTTACCTGGCCTTAGTAGAAGTCTCCAGTAAACTACCTCTTAACCTTCTTACATCCTCCACCATCGCCGGGCTCCCCACCTTAAACTGTGCAGTCTTCGAATTCTCATCCGCAACACTAAAAATCCTCTTTAATTCACCAGACCTAGTACCTTTCTGATCATCCAATGTAATAGTTTCCAACATAATACACTGAGATAACGGCGGTAACAAACCCACACCCACAGATGACAACGTTGTACTCCCTCTAGATGAAGTAGTAGAACCAGAACTC
Source organism: Papaver armeniacum (assembly GCA_023531295.1). Classification (NCBI taxonomy): domain Eukaryota; kingdom Viridiplantae; phylum Streptophyta; class Magnoliopsida; order Ranunculales; family Papaveraceae; genus Papaver; species Papaver armeniacum. Next base: position 602,845 of record JAJJWW010014642.1, on the reverse strand, counting down.
AATATCCCATTAACATCTCCACCTCCTCGTCCTGACAACGTCGGACTAGAAGAAGTATAGTTCCTTCCTCCGTTTACAGTAGTCAATGTTGATGATGATCCTCCTTCTGTACATTCAAATCTTCCTCCTGACATTACTATTTCGAAAAACCCTAAAACTTAATAACTTGTACACATCAAAATTGAAGGCCGAATGAATTGAATTGTTGATCCGGAACTTGACTTACCGGCATCAATTGAATCCCTAAATCCGCAAATCGAGGGTGAATTGAATCCTTAAATCTTCGAATTGTGAAATTTGGGGGAGTCAAAAGATGTCATCAGGAAATGAAGACAAAAGTCAAGGGAGAAGGGATATCTCTTTAACAGAGATGGAGAAGATACTTTTTTATCAAAGATATCGTCAGCGTGAATAATAGTCGTTGGATTTGTGGGTTTTGGGTAGTGTGAACTTGCATCTGACGGTGTATGGTATTCTATCTACCAACAATTTTTTGCAATCTCTTGTCTGCCGTAATTATTTTTCCTTTCTCTACTTAAATTTTTAGCACGTTTTACTTATGGCCGTACATGGAATTTGGACTAACAATTTGCTAACAATGTCTGGTAATTTGGATTAATTTGGATTTTCAGGTTATGATATTCATTCAGATGGATTATTTATCTTCAAGATATAAGATTTATGGAGGTTAGGCTTGTTATCATTCTAATAATGGTCACCGGTCATCCACACAGGTGTGTCTATACTCCTTCTGTAGATCGGAAAGAAAGGCCGGATTTTTCGTATAAGTATTTGGTATTTGTATCTGTGTGGTTCTGTGGAAGAGTGTATCGTTCCCGAGATCGATAGATTTGTATGTAAGTTCCCTCAAAGGAGAGCAATATATAAAGCCTAAACTCAAGAAAACTTCGAAAGAGATAACGAATCTGAATGGCATGAAAATAAACAATTCCTTCCAACAAGAAAACATAAACAAAAAAAATTCTAAAATTGGAAAATCTTTTCGATAGGGATAGTATAGTTAATTTAGGTGAACATAACACAAAATATTTCCGCGTTTAAACTCAAAAATGAAGAAAACGAAACAGGATAGACTGCTTGATAAATTAGAATAGTGAGGTTGTTTCTAAGGATTCTCAAATGGCTATACTTTTAAGAAGTTATTTTGCAGATCTGTGTTCTGTTTACCTACCTCTAATGACCAGGGGATACTGAATCGAATCACAACTATAATAACTGAACAAGACAACTTGGATTTAATGTTTATTCCTAGTGTGACTGAGATATGGAATGTAGTCAAAGCCAAGACAACTAACAAATCACCAGGACCGGATGGATTTCGGTTTAAACAAAGCTGGGATCTACTAAGACCCCAAATTGTAACCCTGATTCAAGAAATTTTGAAAACAAAAACAATCAATCCAATACTAAATGAAACTTTTTTTTTTCTTATACCTAAAATAAAGCATCCTATGAACATAAATGATTTCAGACTAATAATATTAAGTAATACCGGACCTTAATAAAATCTATTTAAATTGATGGCCAATAGACTTAAAAAACACTTAGAAAGAATGATACCACCATATCAGTCTGCTTTTATACTCTCCCGAGAGATTGCAAATAACATTGTGGTAGCACGTCTACATGAAGTGTACTTAAAAAACACGAAGAATAAATATGGGGGCTAGAGGTTAAAATTGACATGTCGAAATCTTTCGACATGGTCAATTGGGAGTTTATAAATCAAATTATGTTAGTTTTGGTCTTAGTAAGGACTGGTGCACTCTAATTTCTCAATCTTGTCCACTGCCTTTATAACAATTCTACTCAATCGAAATCTGGGAGAATTCTTTTCTCTTTCTAGAGGTCTGAGACAAGGATACTCATTGCTTCTTTATCTCTTTCTGATATGTACAGAGGTCTTTTCTAGATTACTCATAGCAAAATAACATGAAAAGAAAATAACTGGAATCAAAATAGCTAGACGACGCAATCTTTCAGCCATCTCTTTTTCGCATAAGATTGTCTGTTGTTCACAAAAGCTAATTTGATAAGTTGTAATAACCTGCTTAACATCGTAAACCAATTTTGTCTGGCTTCGGGGTAGCTAATAAACTTTAAAAAATTTGTAGTCTTCTTCAGTAAGAAAATACACTCAGGTATCAAATAATGATGATCAAACTCTTAAAAATTAAGAAAATAAACATCACAGACTCATATCCAGGTGCAACACCTTTTGTTGATAGGTCTAAACTAAAAACTTTCGATACCATTGTTCAAAAGATGGAATCCAGATTTATAAGTTTTAATGGCATCTCCCTAACTCAGGAAAATAGTTTTAATCTGCAGATTTATCAAATGGGTTATTTTATACTGCCCAAAAAGATTACTAAAAGGATTAACGCAATCCAGGGAGACTTATGGTGGGGTAACGAAGAACATAGAGGTTGCTAATTGAAATGTCTTGACTTCTCGTGCAAACCAAATAGCTACGGGAGGGTTACGCTTCAAAGAAGCCAATAAAATAAATATGACTATGATAGCCAAATTAGCTTGAAGATTTTCTTCTCAGCCAAACTCACTGTGGTCTATTATTCTAAAAGACTAATATTTTAGAAAAAACTACAATTTATCACACTAAAAAACATTACAATTTAAACCTGGATTTGGAAATGCATTTAGCAAGAAGTGTCAATCATCCAACAATTCATCTATTGGGAGGTAGGGAATCGAAAAATGATATTTGGATAGATAAATTGATATATGCCTAAATAGGACTCTTGAATCACTCTGTGGTTCAAAACTAAATTCTTTAACACTTGTAGTCGAGGTAATTGACTCA